>CP025648.1:23070494-23146738 GCA_003576665.1 Ipomoea trifida | reverse complement strand
ACGTACAGCTGCTGAATTTTTCATCCAAACCCGATCCAAGTACAAAATCTACCCGTTCAAAGATCAACCGGAAAACAGGTAAGAGCTTATAACTTATTTCAAGATTCTTACGAAATTCTACATCACAACAAGAATGTGTCTTACCGTTATTCAAGCAATTTCTTGAAGGTTTAGAGAATATGGCTGTGGAAACGCTATGCAGATTGTACCCTGATCGAGATCTTGTCTTCACTGTTGAAGTAGTGATTACGCTAAGACTGGTTTTTTGCTCATGTCACCAGGTATATATATATATTGAACAAAAATATCAACTTCTCCATATTTGAGACTAGTGAGTTATGGCAAATTATACCTGACCCTAGTCCAAAAAAAACATTAACACATACTGTACCTCTAGTTGACAGTTTATGTACCTGTAGCTATTCAGTGATTATCAAGTTATTTGTTTAGATGTATAGAAACGGTTAACTGTAGGTAGGTACAGAATTTTTGTGTTAGAGTTCATAATGCAGTATAAATTCTGGTTCGTGGTATAACATATGTAGTGAGTTGGAGTGGGCGTGTAGACCTAACTCGCATCACTATCTCTATTAGAAATGGGCTCAAATTGGCTTTTGAATTTTATGCAGAGAACTTGCAAATGGGACATATGAGGACACCACAAGACAAATTGTATTTAAGCTTGAAAATGTAAATACAACCTCATATTACACACTCCGATTGGCACTGGCAGCAGTCCACTTAGCAGATGTACAAGTACGTACAGTCTCCATCTATACTGACATTATATATATTGACACTACATAAGCTATAAGTTAGCTGACACGGACTAAAGTTATGTTTTTTTGTTTTTTTTAAAGTTACGTTTCAATAAGAGAGATGCAGAACTACCCCATTTCTCGACAGGGATTATAGGCGGAGACAACGCTGTAGCGAGACACGGGATTCATGGGCTGTATTGGCTCTTCAGTTTCAGGGTAAGTGGATCATGGCTTGTGCCAGGAAACAACACAATATTTCTGACACATGTAGGAGGTTCCACTTCTTGGAGAGGTGCCATGTATGACTATATAAGGTTCGAAGGTCCTGACCAGTTAAAGGTTTCTATGTAATATATGTAACATTATTCACTAACGATTATACCATGCGCCGGGCATGATACAAGCTAAATCGGCAACATCGTACCATTTGGGCAGCTAGGACTGATGGGACTTCAACCACCGCCCAAATTAAACATTATTATATGTTCCGCATATACGATGATGATAAATCTGTAGCCAGAAATTTATTTTATATTCATATTTGTACTATAAATAAATATTTTGTATACCATTTTTTTTAAAATATTGATTTAATTTAAAAAGTAGTTGGATATTTTTACGTACACCAAATTCCGTAATAATTCTTTAACTTATTCCCTGGAGTACACTCTTTTTCTTCCCTTTGGCTTTTCTTTTTCTTATCCTTTCTCAATGAAAACAAAGTCACTTTTTTTTTTTTTTTCCATTGTTTCTTGGTATAATTACATTCTTATAAAATTTCAATAATTTCTCAAGCGCTAAATATTAAAAATAATTTTTTAATAAAAAACCTTTAAAATATTGCCCACAAAAGTAAAATGCTCATTAATTGTGCCTAATTATATATGGTTAAACTTGGAATTTAGAGGAAATTGGTTTTCAACTACTTAGATTAAAAGATCATTGTATGCCTTTAATTACTTTATGTTGTTATTTTTTTAGGGAATCAACTTTTTTACTTTTGATCTACTCTTTTATTCCATGGTGGCCTCAGCTTCTAATGTGTTTATGTTAAAAAAAAAGTTTTGATTTGATGAACTTTCAAGACACTTCTTTTGAATTCTTTCTTATACTCCAATTTATAAAACCTTGTAGCATTTTTTGTGCTATAATGTATTTTGTGTTAATCTCATCATATGTTGTTCTAGTAATTGATGTCAAAATTAAACATTTGAATATGGACTTTAAATCTTTAATCTTTTATTTGAGTTTTTGTAATTTCTATTTTTAAGGAACTAAAGATCCGATCATATATATATATAAACATTTGTCTCTTATAATTAGCGCGTGAATAAAAAAAATATTACCCTTGTATTTTAACTAAAAAAATTATATATATCACGTGAAATAATCTCACACAAAACATATTCAAATGTCTATACTTAAACTTATATGGTACGTATACATGTAATTGACAAATATGGCAAACATATGGGTCAAATTGTATGTTGAAGGGAGCTCATTTTATAACGCAATTTACTCAAAACAATTTTATACTTTTTCTTTTAAATTTTAGCGAATTATTTTAATTTATGTAACTTCAATTATTTAACAAAAAAAAAAAAAAACATGTCGTACTTCGTAACTAATACGTTACGTCGTACTAATTTAAGTAATATTTGACTCACGACGTACAGTTTATAATATGGGGTATGTGGTCCTCGATCGGCGTCATTGGCGGCACAGCTCACGGCCCATGGTCGACAACTGTCCCAAGTAGTTGTTGCAGTGGGATCGAGTTCTAGTACATGTACTTCTAAATTTTACGAGCAAATACCAATTTTGGTCCCACGACTATTAGCAAAATGACAATTTTGGTCCACATGTTTCATTTCTACCAATTTTGGTCCCACGACTATTGTTTTAGTACCAATTTTCATCCACGACTATTGTTTTAGTATCAAAATTTATCGTGTCGGTCACCCATCCGTTTAAAACGTGCAAAAATCTAAAATTGTTAAGCGTATTTTCATCATTTTCAACTTAATATCTTAATTTGAGTATGAATAAATGGATTTAAGTCCTAAAATCGATCAAAATTCGCAATTTTCCTCCTCATTTTACCTTAATTTGAGGAGGAGAATTGTGAATTGTGATCGATCTTAGGGCTTAAATCTCTTTATCCATGCTCAAATTTGGGATATTGAGTTGAAATTCACGAAAATACCTTCAAAAATTTTAGATTTCGGCACGTTTTAAACGGATAGGTGACCGGCGCGATTATTTTTGGCACTAAAACAGTAGTCGTGGGACCAAAATTGGTACTAAACAATAGTCGTGTGACCAAAATTGGTAAAAATGAAACATGTGGACCAAAATTGTCATTTTGCTAATAGTCGTGGGACCAAAATTGGTATTTGCTCTAAATTTTACTCAATCACCTTTACTTCCTGATGTGAAAAATAAGAATTGAATATTTTCATCATGTAAGTTCGGGTCTATATCAAATGTTTGTGACAGGAGTATAACTGTATAAGTTGGGAGTATGAAATGGGAGTCCAAGTAATATTTTTCATTACGTACAGCTGATTGACTCAAGTTAGTAGATTGACTCAAGTAGTCAAGTATGACAAAAATAAAAATATAATAATTTTTTTTTGTCCAAATATAATGCATAATAATTCAATAAAGAAAAAAAAAGAATTCAAAATTAATTTAAATTTGACATTTTTATACATATTTAAATACAAAATTATTAAAATTATTTAGTTTGAACGGGTCAGTTATAAGCAATCTAAATTAGTTTACCTTATTATGATTTTTTATTGCCTATAGTCACAAGGTGAGTTTCACGTATAGTGCATTTTTAAATAGTAATTGTTGTTTTTCACGTAAATCAAAGTAAATTGATCTATTTCACCTTTATGTTATCTTTAAAAAAAAATCATTTTGGTTGATTATATTACATTATACTGATCAGTTAATATTACTATTCTCTTTTAAAGGTTTTTTTTTTTTCATTAGTTTTTCAATCACTCACCTCGAAAGTCGCATCACATATTCACATCCAACACAACATGTGTGTATTAGTTAAAAATTAAAATGCATGAATTTTTTTCGGTTTTCCACTTTTCCCCCCATGATTAGTTCCTATATATAGTTCCAAAAGTGAAAATTACATGTTCACGTTATCCCTAAAGTTTTCCCAATTATAGTCCAAATTTAGTGGTGTGAGTGTGATGAAAAGATTTTTAAGGATATTGAAGATACAAATGAATATATCCAATGCAATAGCTCAAATGGCAAGTGAATTTCCTTTGTGGAGAAGAATTTTAGGAGAACTACGGTTCGATTCCTTCTGAAGAATTTTTCGGTATTTTCGACTCTTCAATATTTTCCAATGAGTTTTGTATCATTTTCAAATTTAGTCTTAGACAATTATTTTTTTCCCTTTAACACCTAGGACTATCATATTTTGGACACTTTCGATGACTTTTTTTTTTTTTTTTTTTTTTTTTTTTTTTTTAAATTTTATGAAACCATATTTTAGAAAAAGGGTATTTTTCAATGACAAAAAAAAAGTCTTTTTTTTTCCTTTGTTTTTCTCTTTTTTTTTTTTTTTTTTTTTTTTTTTTTTTTGGCTCTACAGTTATAGTAGATGATGATTCACAGAACAATTGACTAAAACAATAGTAGTCAAACCAAAGCCAACCATGTGGCGACATCATGAGCTTTCTAACTGCGTTGCAAAATGATTCTCCCGCTCCCGTAAGTCATCACATACTCGGTATCGCTATTGACGAAGGGCACTTTGAGATTGAGTTGAAGGAGATGAAGACAAGAGTCGTCTGAAGAAGATGGTGTCCATTTTTTCCTGTTGATGATGAAGAGATGAAGACAAGAGTCTTTATCATGACTTTTTATATTTTTAGTAAAGATATTTTTGTCTCTTCATATTTTTCTTTTGTTATTTTTTTTTTTTAGTTTCAACCGGTTTAATTGGTTTAGAACTTTACTAAAATCGGTTGTAAAATATGATTACTAAAAATCAGAAGTTACCTAAATGTAATTACGGAGATTTTTTTTTTCATTAGAAGCCATTAACATAAAAGGAAAAAAAAAAAAATAATGCATTAAATTGACAACCATTCTTTAAATTTTATAACAAGTGTTAAAGATACGGAGTATTTGAGTAATTTTAAAAAGATTACCTAAATTAAAAAAGAAAAAAAAAATCTTCAATGAACATTTATTATCAATTCACTTTACTATGTAAACTATGATGCATGCTATAATTTGACCCATACCCACCCGTTTACCTCCGCCCCTAGCTGCGTAGATGATGAAGACTTATATATTTTTTTTTTTTTTGAAAACTGATGAAGACTTATATATGTACGCGGTTTCGAAGAAAACCACAAAGCGCGAATCCACATGGAAAGATGTGTAAATAATTGAACTTTATTCCTTTCTGAGAACTGCGAAGAAAAAACTTAAAAGGTTGTTTTTGTTAATAATTCTTTTTCTGCGAAGAATTTACTTTCCGTAATCGTAACCATCGAAGCTTAAAGTACAAGAAAGGTAGCCTTTCTTCAACCCACTTCCCCCTCTCTGTTATTCAAATACCAAACCGCATCTCTTCTTCAACCCTTTCTTGATCTTCTGCATTTGATGATGTTCTTCAGCAACAACGACCTATCCAAGCATATTCAACTCACCCAAAATCCAAGCACTTAACCGTCCATGCCGGGTATGATTCTTTTATGTTTCTTCATATTCAAAAAGTCTAACTTGGTAGATTCTTGGAACAAAAAATGGCGTTTTTTTAGTCTTAATATTATTGTTGTTAGGCCCTACATAAACCCAGATTTCTGCTCCCAACTCAAGTTAGTTACAGTGCCCCAATAAATTTCCATTGTCAAAAAGCGAATCTATTAATGGGAAGTGATTATGATGATAATGACACCCAACCGACAATTCCAATTCCCATGTCATCACTAAAATACAACACTAACGAACATGGCGGAGCCATTAATCAATCTGTCCTGGAAAATAATTGAATCTACTGCTCTAATTTCCCAACGAAAATAAAGGGTATTGATGATTTTATATTCTCCATATTAACTTTGAGGGATAATGTCGGTGAACCGGTGAGTAGTTTAATCTGTATTTTTTCGCTTCAAAGTGGCATCTTTAATTTGTTTCAGTTTTGTACAAGAAAATTGATGAACAGTTGAAGATTATTGCAGAAAATATGGGGTCTGGATTGCCACGGAGGTTTCTTGATTGGTGGCATCTGGAAATTGTAATCGCGCTGCTGTTCTTGTCTCCGGCAGCGGAGTGTCGGCATCAGAGGTTAGTGAATTTATGATGTTTTACGAAACGATTACAAGAAATAGAGCTTTCTGCGAATCTGCAATGTCCTTTTTGCTCTGACACAACAGGAGAACGCTAAAGGGAGCTGGGGTCCAACTAGACATACAAGAGCACCAAGTAAATAATTGTCCTTTACTTTAATTTTTCAGTTTTTAAACATAAAAAAATTACAAATAAACCCACATTTTGTGTATTCCTAGGATGTCAGTGATCTAATGATTGCTGTCTTTTGCCCCTTTTCAGGCAGTGATGAATAATGGCATTCTCAGTGTTTCACTCTCAGTTCCAGATGGTCTTGTGACAGGGATATCGTACCAAGGAATCAACAATTTACTGGAAACAAAAAACCCTGAAAATGATAGAGGGTAAATAAAGTTTGACTGTGGATATTATTTTACCTATATATCTTAATAATTGCCAATGATAAGATTTGAACTTTGAAAGTAAGTGCCTGCAGGTATTGGGATGCTATTTGGCACGGCCCAGGAATCGATGGAGAATTGGACAAGTAAGTATACATCTTACTTGATGAATTTGTTAAAGAAAGCGAGATTTAATAATGAATGTGTTGCAGATTGCAAGGGACGAGTTTCGAGATCATAACAAATGATGAAAGTGAAGTAGAGATTTCATTTACAAGAACATGGGATTCCTCTCAGAATAATGTAGCTCCAGTAAATATTGACAAAAGGTATACTTTAACAGTCTAATTTATGAATATGAATGATTGGGACACTTTTTGTGAATTTTTTATTTTCTGCATTTTAGCATTGTATCATTGCTGTTGTTGTTGGCTTTATAGATTTGTAATGTTGCGTGATACCCCGGGGTTCTACACGTATGCTATATTTCAACGTTTAGAAGGATTTCCAGGGGTGCGTATGGAAGAAAGCAGGGTTGTATTCAAACCTAGACAAGACTTGTAAGATTTCAAAAACCTTGCACACTTCCTGTTTGTGATAATGCCTGAATGAAATTATCCTTGAAAAAGAGTTTGATCTTCTATGAATGTACACTTAAAAATCAGGTTTCATTACATGGCTGTCTCGGATGATAGACAGAGGTTTATGCCAATGCCTGAGGACCGTCTTAGTGGCCAGGTACTTGATTACCCCGAAGCAGTTCTCTTGACACGCCCAAGCAATCGAGCTCTCAAAGGAGAGGTTCGTTCAATCCTTACATTCATGAAAATCGCTCTTTTGTTAATAACTCTCGTAGTTATCTTTATATTTAACAATTGAAGAACTGAAGAATCATGTGATTGCTTAGCTTTTTCTAGGTTCTGTTGTATGCTTGCAGGTGGATGATAAGTACTTCTACTCTAGCGAGAACAAAGACAATAAGGTTCATGGGTGGGTATGCACTGATCCCCCTGTAGGAATTTGGATGATCACTCCGAGCAGTGAGTTTCGCACCGGTGGACCTTTCAAGCAAGAGCTAACATCCCATGTTGGTCCTACCATGCTTTCTGTAAGTATATACTATATATATACGTCTCTTACCACAATGATAAGATAACGTAGACATTGCTATTGGATTTGCGTAATCCTTTTCCACGCTTGTATTTAACTGAACTGCAGACATTTGTTAGTAGGCATTATGCCGGGGAGGATCTAGATGTCAAATTTCAAGATGGAGAACCGTGGACAAAGGTTTTAGGTCCCGTGTTTGTGTATCTCAACACTGATACTGCTGCTGAGAACGATCCTTCTGTGCTCTGGAATGACGCAAAGAACAAGGTACTTAATAACTGTTCTTTCTATGTTTCGTTTCGATACAACTGAACCGTTTTCTTAGGAAGTACTACTTGATTCATCTGTCTGCAACGTACAGATGAATCAAGAAGTTGCAAGCTGGCCGTATGATTTTGTGCATTCAATAGACTACATGAAATCAGATCAAAGAGGAATTGTTAGGGGTAGATTATTTGTTCATGACTGGTAATTTTCTATCTCTAGATTGATTACATATTTGTCCCGGTAATTGAACCAACATGAAGAGAAAAAAAAAAAAAGGCATTGCTCTCATCGTGTCTCTTTAGGTTCGTTGACGAACGATCTGTTCCAGCATCATATGCCTATGTGGGGTTGGCGATGCCAGGTGCTCCTGGATCATGGCAAAGAGAAAACAAGGTAGGATTTTTCTGTTTTACAGAGACGATTAAATATTATGTAAGGACAACATATGTTATAGTAATTAATTTGCTTTCTCACTTTTACTTCTTTCTTTTTACAGGGGTACCAATTCTGGACCCAAGCAGATAACGATGGGAACTTCTTTATCAGAGTAAGAGCAGGCACTTATAATCTGTATGCGACAGTCCCGGGAAGGATTGGAGACTACAAATATGTAACAGACATCAGTGTTATACCAGGTCCTTAGTTTTACCACGATTTCAGTTTCTTAATTTTCTTTGGTACGTAAAAGCAATTCTCGAAGTTACTTTTTAGTTCACTTGATTCAGGTTCCGATGCAGAACTCGGGGATTTAGTCTATAAGCCTCCAAGAAACGGAGCTACTCTTTGGGAAATAGGTGTTGCAGACCTAACGGCTGCTGAGTTTTATGTCCCAACTCCTAGCCCCATGTTCAGAGTTCATGATTTTGAAGATGAAGGGCCAAATAAGTGAGCTCAAACTTGATTAAAATTCTTCTTGTATTTAAGAATTATAGGGCCTTAATCCTATAGAAATTGTTATACCATCAAATTGTCAGTTCCCTATTTTGATGTGCTGGGAAGGAGATTATTGCAACTCTGTGATATTATTGCCTAAGACTAATCACCTCTATTTAATCAGCACCATATATAGTGTTTCACCCATAATTTTTACTTGAAGGTTTAGAGAATATGGCCTGTGGAAACGCTATACAGATCTGTATCCTCTCAGAGATCTTGTCTACACTGTTGGAACAAGCGATTACGCTAGAGACTGGTTTTATGCTCATGTTACCAGGTATGGTTTAGCCTTTTTCAGCCTTAGAGGCTTCATAAATGAAATGCCAAGTAAAAAACTTGTTGATCCATTTCAGGAACTTTGAAAATGGTACATATGGAGCAACCACTTGGAGTATTGTGTTTGACCTTGAAAGTGTGAATAGAGCTTCATATTACACACTCCAATTGGCACTTGCATCAGCTCAAGAAGCAGAACTACAAGTAAGAGACTCACATTTCCCTTTTCTCTTACCATTTCTTGCATATTTTTACTATCCTGTTGGGCGGAGGCCGATGAAGGGCCCAGTCCAGCACCAGGTAGCTAGGGAGATTGTTGGGCGCGCAGAGACCTGAATCTGCCTCTCGAAAATATGACAGTATATTATGCGCAGTCTTATCTTAATGTTGTTTTTGATTACTCGAAAGGTCCGTTTCAATGACGGAGAAGCGCAACCCCCGCATTTTACAACGGGGACTATAGGCAGCGACAACGCGATAGCAAGACATGGGATTCATGGGTTGTATTGGCTGTTCAGTGTTAGAATAGCAGGAACATGGCTAGTACAAGGAAGGAACATCATATTTCTGACACAGGCAGGAGCCACCAGCCCTTGGAGAGGTGTCATGTATGACTATATTAGGTTAGAAGGTCCTGATCAGTATAGGGATCCTTCTGATGCTGCATTTAAATCTACTTCTCTTCCCTCTCTTTTTTCTCTCTCTATTTCTTTGTTTCTTCTTTTATTTTCTTGGTGAAAAATTCACCCCTTTTTTGGCATTACTTATATAATTCTTGTAAAGAAAGAGAAAAATGATAAGTGTATTCTAAAGGGAATATGGCCATATGTCCAAATTTTACTGGAGGAATAAAAATTATGGCCCACTCATTCGTATAGAGCAAATTATACTATGAACTATCGTCTATATACCTAAAAATAACTTTCAGATTCTGTATATGTAGTTGACACATTATGTACTTGCAATTGGCAATTTCTGTACATGTAACTATCATATTATGTGTCAGTCATTATCAAGTTATTTGTTTACATGTACAAAAACTGTTTTTAGGTTTAGGTACAGAATTTTTGTATCAGAGGTCAGAATGCTGGTCCATGGTATAACAATTGTTCGTATAGAATAAAAAGTAATAGAGTATATAATTTTTTATTTCAACATATTACGGCCTTTGGAAACTACATACAAAACAATATATTTTCTACATTCCAAGTCAATTATATAAATAGATATACAAAAAATGTATATACATACAATATTTTCCAAGTCAATTATTTGGGCCTTCTAAACGGATGTAGTCATACATAACCCCAAAGAAGGGATTTCCACCTCTTGGTTGCCTTAAATATATTGTGTTTTCTCCTTTCACTAATTGGGATCCTGGAATATCAAAGCTGTGCTCTGAATATAGCCCATGAATTCCATGCCTTGCTATTGCATTGTCCCTTCCAAGTCCATTTATTGTAAACCTTGGTTGTGTAGTATTTTCACTATTTATCCAAACCTGAAAGAATACACCACAACGTTACATAATTATAAATGGAGTTTTTATAAATGGTTATCATATAGTAAAATTAGAAGGAAAATAAAAGAGGAATAATAATGTACTTGAATGGTGGCATAGCTAGAAGAAGCCAACGCTATTCGTAACGTATATGTTCCTGTCCGGTTAACGTTTTCAAGTGGAAATGAAATTCTCCATGTTGTTGGTACGTATGTTTTCTTCTCAACTCTCCTACAATGTGAAGGCAAAAAATTTCAGAACAGTCGAAAAAAATAAAATTTGCAATTAAAGAAAAATAGGATTTAGCCGGATGTTACCTGTTCACATGAGCAAAAAACCAATCTTTTGTATAATCACTTTTGCCAACTTTGTAAACTAAATCTTTATCGGGATATAAATCTGTGTAACGATCCCATAGTCCATATTGTCTAAAGCTGAGTAACATAACGAGTCATATGTTAAGTCTCAAATTTCGGTGTACTGAAAAATAAAATTAAAATATTGTCCGACAAAATCTTACTTTTGTGTTTGATTGTTGAATGCATAGTTCATTAGATCAGGGGCGGGCTCAGGGATGAAGAACTCCGCGGCCTTCTTATCAGGAATGCCGATTTCCCATAATGTTGGACCGTTTCTTGGTGGATTATAAACAAGATCACCAACATTAATATTATCTCCTGCATCCATTAATTTCAATGATTATAATCAAATCTTGAATATATAAACCATGAAACTTTGGAGAAAAATAGGTTAGGTGTACCTGGTTTGATGTTAAGGTCAACGTTGTATTTGTAATCTCCAAGAATTCCAGGGATCCATGCGTATAAGCTGTAGTTTCCAGGCCTAATAGCATTGATCTCGAAGTGCCCATCGTTGTCTGTTTGAGTCCAAAATTGATAGCCCTGAAAATAATAATAGTGTCAACTTAATTTCATTTTTTTGAGTTGTCGAAAAACAAAATTAATTAATTAATAATGTTTTATCTAATACTAAAACTGAAAAAGTTAGATTCATGTGTTTCATAAAAGTGAACCTTGACATCATGTTGCCATGATCCAGCTTCTCCAGGTGGGGCTAGCCCAATGTGTGCAGATTTTGCTGGGGTAACTTCTTTGTTCATGTACCTAAATCAGGGCAATAAATCAATAAACTTTTCAATAATCCACATAGTAAATTTTTTTAACTAATTAGCAATAAGTAAAAATTGATTGAAGATTTAATAAATCATCTCACCTATCACGGATAATTAATTGACCAGTAATCGTACCACGTAGATTTCCATCAACGTAATCTTTTGACTTGGGAAAATTGTACGGCCAGCTTTTAGTTTCTGCTAACATCTATACAAAATTAAAACACTCTCTTATAAGTAATTATAATAATATATAAGTACCAATTTTGTTATTAAACTAAAAAATAATTAAGGTGAGATATTGGTTAAAGATATTTTACTTGCTGTTTAGCATCTTCCCAAAGGACTCGAGGATTGTCACTTGAATCTCTGTTGAGATAGAGAAAAACAGGGCCAAAAACCTTTTTCCAAGCCTCACCATTTCTCAACCTCAACCCAAAATCATCCCCAGCATAATGACCACTAAAAAATGTCTGAAATAGTATGTTTGTTTGAAAAGTGTCATTAGATAGCTAATTTTAACTTGTGATTTTTTTTTTTTTAAATAACGCAGATTATGTCAAGTTAGGACTCTAGGAGCTAGTATAGGTACATACCGATAAGGAGGTCGGACCAACATGTGACGTGAGGTCTTGCTTTATAGGTCCACCAGAACGGAACTCATCACTTCCGGTGATTACCCAAAACCCCACGTGTGGTTTAGTGCAAACCCATCCATGTACGTCCATATCTTTACTCTCTAAAGAGTATTGGTATTTGTCGTCTACCTAAATGAATATTATACTACATAATTAATTATAAAGTTATAAAAAACATTATATTAACCATAAGTACTATATATTTGACTTGAATGGCAAAGTAAAATTTGTTACCTGCCCTTTGAGCTTAGGATTTGTAGGGTCAGTTAACAACACAGCTTCTTTGTACTCAAGAATCTGACCTGATGATCGATCATTAGCACTGGGCATCACTCTTTGAATGTCATCAGATATAGCCATATAGTGGAACCTAATATAATAGCCATTATTATTACAATTAAATGATCACCCTTTTATCTTAACTAAAAATTTAAATAATAGTGAGACTGTTAAATATATTATAAGTTCAATACTTACATATCCTGACTTAGCTTGATTGCAAGCCTTGTTTCATCAATGTTGACGTCAGGCCATCCTTGTGGGTGATCGTATATTGCGTATGAATAGAAACCAGAACGCCCTGGCAGCATTACATACCTGTATGCAACAAAATTTATATATCTTGTATTATATCTTACTAGTCCACGTAATAAAATTTAATAAAGAATAGTGCATAAAATAAAGTTAGTTGAATCTACCTTTTGTCAAAGTTCATGGGAACACTAGTGTCATCATCGGGGTTGAATGTTAATGTGAAGGAAACCTCGATTTGGCTTTCATCTTGCGCAATTACTGTGAAATTTGTGGCTGGAAGCCTGAATTGAATAATTAACAATATTTAAAATGGATACATGACCAAATAATATTTAAGATTGTGACATATAAGACCATACATTAAAACAGTAATAGGGGTTTAGGTTGAATATCTCACATATTAAACAGACTACTAGGCATATCTGGCTTGCTCCATACGATGTCCCAATACCTATACATCATCATTAAAGAAAACCACAAATTTTAATCAAAGTTAAAAAATATATATTTTATGATATTTTATAATTAAGTTAAATAGTGAAGATATATTATTGATTACCCCCTATTTGTTTCTCTAAAACCGCTCTCCAGTACATTATCAATTCCGTTGTATTGAATTCCCGCAATTGCACCGGTTGGATTGCTTAAGGTGACTTTGATTAGGCCATTGTCCATCACCACCTGGAAAATTAAAATAAACCATATAATCAAATATAAAATAAATAAGAAAATAATCTACATAAAGTTTGATAATACACAATGGGTAATTGGATGGCTATATATAATTCAAAAAAATATTGTCAAGAGATTTACATGCTTTTTCGTAATTTTCAATGTCAATGGCGAAGATATTGACCTGCAAATTCAAAAGAGATAAATTAATTTATATGTTAAAATTATTCTTTACTATATTTGTAATGAGACAAGTTTAGTTACATACAACTTAATGCACGTTGTTTATTGACACAATTTTTTTTTTGTCAAACTAATTATTTCTTCTCTTCACAATATTACTTACTAAAAGGGCTAATAAAATTGAAGAAGACTTAGGACAACATAAACCAACGGTCACGGCAGGAGAGAGTCGACTTGAAAATGAAATGTGTAGAGAGAATAATTAATGATTTTTTTGGAGTTGGTCAAGGAAGATTATGGATTTCTATAGTGGGGTGGCTAAGCTAGTTCCATATAATAATGGACAATGGTTGAGGACCTAGACCGGCAAGTTTTTGTCATTGGGCGTTCAACTAATCTTACCTCCCTCATTTAGGTTTTATATATTATTTTGATTGACAACATAGTTCTATGAGGTTGGTAAAGTTTTGTAAAATATTTTAATATCTATCTTTCATTGTAAGTAACTTTTGTCAAATTAAATTACCAAACTTTCTCTATAGTGTAAGGAATTTTAGTCAAATTCAATTCTACGGAGTAATAATTTTAGAGCGTTCTTACATTTTCGATCTTACTGATTTCACCTTGTTATGTAACGATATATGATTAACTTTTTTTAAAAAAAAAATTGATTAAATAAGTGATTATTTAATATACGATGAGGTCGACCAATTTACAATTTTACATGAAAAGAATTTTATTGTAATTAAAAAATAAAATAAATATCAATATTCATAATTCTATCATTTTCATTTACCTGTCTTAAACTTTTGGTACTGTCAATTCCAATAAGTTACCATCTTGACCCCTTTATTATTTCTATTTAGGCTCCAATGATGAGAATATTTGTTTTTAATTTACTGGCAAGTTGCAATTACTTTCTCCACTTCCTTACTCATGTCAACGTTAATGAATATAAAGACGTATATGCCCCTAACCGACTTATGAATTCAATCTTGTCTCTCTGTACGTATGAGATGCACATTTATTTTATATATTATATGTGTGTAAGCTCTTGCAAAGGATTAACTCTGATACGAATTGAAATTAAGTATGCGCAGTGTGTGTTCCATCTCAACTAAAAGTCTAAACTAATAATTGGATTGTAAATTTATATTTATATATTATATGATGAACATGATATGATGTACCTTGCTGCAGCCATTACAGAACAATAATATAGTAGCACCAGAAGCTGAAAAGCTATTCCAAACCACCATAAAACTGAACGGCTTTGCCTCTTCGACATCATCATCATCTATACAACGTTAAATAAACACAAAAAAGTTACTGTAATAGGAATATATATATGCATGCAGGGATATGAAAAACATGAAGAAGAAGAAGAAAGAAGAATACTTTGATGAGGCTGAAGAGAAAAAGCAAGGAGGAAGAGAAAACTGTACAGAGGGAGAAATAATAGCAACGATATGTGGTTTAGTTGAGGTTTATATATATAGGTTCAACAACTAACGATGGGTTGAATTGTGCACATATATACATACATTAATCAAATAAATTAAAAGAAGATTAACAATAAATGTATTCAAAACATGCATTCTCCTATGAAGACTTATAATTGCATTATATTGAATTAATTAGGTACATAATTAGGTATATTTACGTACTGTTGAAGTTCGAAGGAATTAAGGTATAAACGCAGGCAGCTGGATAGCTGTTCTTACACGCCAGTAAAGACTCCAACTCATCATACTGGTCTATTCCTCCATTTATGTACAACATAAACTGAAGAATTTTCTTGTTTGCAGACTCCTTTTTTCTTATAATTTATTGGAAAATATTGCAATGCTTTCAGAAGTCCCTTCCTAGTTTTTCTTCTGGACAAGTGTGCATCACCAATTCAACTGTTACTATCATAGTTTTATTGCATAGATTATGTATTCTATTCTTTTTTTTTTTTTTTTTAACTGTCATTATATAAACTTGTGTGAAGTTTGCCACTAAGGTCATAAGGCAGACTTCACTCAAAACGCACCTTTGGACAATGGCTGGGGTTGTCTCGTAAATAAATAAAAAAAATGTGCTACTAGAGACGAAATGTACAACAAAATATATTTTTTCCATAATATAATTATGCAGAATTTATTGACAAATTAATAGAAATGAAATTAAATAGTTTTTTTAATCGCATTAAATAATGAATATTATGTAATGATTTCAGTACCGAGTAGTATTTTTAAAAATTAATCATATCGAAAAAGTAATAGATATATGGTTAAACCAATGACCTGGTAGTCTAGTGGCACTCAGTTACACCCCCAAGTGGAGGAGGGTGGGTTCGAGTTTCAGTGACAGGCTGGCAGCGATGCTATCGTAACTTGAGTCAGTAGGACTCAAAAGATATTGATGTAAAAGCTAGCATGTGGTAATAATTAGGGTCAAAATATTTCTGTTGGTAATTAAGAAAAACAAAACGAAAACAATATGTACCTATGGAAAAAAATAATATTTTCCTCAATACAATCCGTTGATAGCGTTGTCCTTTAGATGGCCTATTGGAAGACGAAAGATATCGACAACATTTACCAACAAAAAAGTCTATAGAGAAACGTATTCTAAAAGACATGCATACACTACACTAGGACATATCCCACATATTATATCAAGACTAGTAATGTAATCCGAAACCTCTAATTAAACTAGAAAAGACACGTTATCTCATCGATCTACACCTCATGGATTTGGTGAACGGAATGTTAATACAATAGTAAGATTGGAAATTTGGAAAAAGAATCAAATTAAACACATGTAAAATATTTTATAGGGAAAAGATATTAAAATTATTTTTACTCAAAAATCATTTTATAATATTTACTCTTAATATAACGTTATCTAAAAGAAAAAACCATTTTTCCATTACTTATTCGTGATTTAGTTGACTTTATATGAATTAATAGAGTTTATGCAATAAACAAACAAACAAATAAATAATTAAGTGTCAAGACCTTGTGGTCTAGTGACACCCGATTGCACTCTCATATGGAAGGGAGTGTGCGCAACATACACTGCAATGTAACAGAGTCAAAATCAAATTTATTGTCTTTCTACATTGTCGTGATGTAATTGGGAGAATTTTTGGATGTTTTTAGTCTTATTGTACTTCAATGTAACTTTTTAATGTTTCCAGCAAGAAGATGACGACACGCCAGCTAGTTTCTAATTTGACTCTTCCTAGTCGAAGGTTGCCAACTTGTCAACCTAAGAAAAATTAATTATTATTATTATTATTATTATTATTATTATTATTATTATTATTTTCTTTGCATTAAATTTTAGGAAAGCTACGAGTTAATTAGTTAGTCAAAATTTGCTTTTGAAATTTGGAAATGGTTCTGGTGGTTGAGCCAATAGGCAATACTGTTGAACGCCCACTAATTTGTGCAGGATGCTAAGGTCTGTTTCGGTAGGTGCATAATAATCCTACTTTAGGAAACAATTTGGTAACTTTCCAATGAAATATAAGTAAAGATCAGAAAATTAAATACTATATCTGTTGACGTTATTAGTTGGTCAAAATTAGGAACTTTGATGTTAATTAACACTATATTAAAATTTTAAAATTTGTATATTCAGAAATCAGAATCAATTTAAAATTATAATTTTTTTTTTCTAAACCTGAAATGTTGAAATTCTGCAGATCCATAAGGTACACGTTATGGAGTTGTTAGATTATTCCTGAACAACTCCATATAGTTTTACGTCATTCTATTTAATATGCGCCAATTTTATTATATTTATTATTCTTTTTATAACTAAAACTCAACAGCAAATGCAAAATCTGCCTATAAAAATTAAATGCATAAAAATAGTCAATCACAGGAAAGGTGAGTTTAATTTAAGCACTGGAATCAAATACTTCACTTCAATAGACCCGTTAGCGGATTCAATAGATATGTTGGTCCAACGGTATTACTCAACGTGTCTATTGAACCCACAACGTTTTTCTCTTTTTGGTGGTGCACCACATAGCACTAAAAAATGCACCACACATCAGTACCTAGTGCACCACCGAAATATACATGGTGCACAAAATTACTTAATTGCCACGACATTTTTTTCTTTTGATTGATTTTCAGATACTTGGTGGTACACCACAGACCATCACGTAATGCACCACAAAGCACCGACATCTAATGAACCACCAAAACATACATGATCAACAAAATTACCCTCGTATTTTTTCTCCTCAGTGGTTAATGATGAGAAATATTCCTTAGACACGTGATTGTATACCTACTCGGCATATACCCTGTACTTCACAAGGAGCAATTCCTGAACACATTCGCCATTATATGGGTCCAACCTGAGCTGAGCTGGGATACGAACCTATAATTTAGTATATGAACTTTTGTATGACGAACCTTAGGCTCGATCCCGACCTTAGAGCTCGGGATGGGTTTCTCGAGCTAAATTGTTTTATACTGGAAGACAAATGTAGATAATGATTCTCGGGACAACCTCCGAGACCACATTTTTTAAGGGGAGGTGTTCTCACTTGAATCCTCCCCAACATATATATAATCCAATTGTGTTGTGTGTATTTTATCTTATTTTATGAGTAAATCTTATTTTTAGTTGCTTAATATAAATCAAATTCTATGTATTTTGGTGGTACCAGGCCAATTTTAAAATATAGATCTCAAAAATATATACATATAGGTAAAAGAAAGAAAAAATATTAGTGATGTTAATAGATCACACTGAAAATAACACAACTCCTCCCCTGAAAAGAGATAGTATATATTACTAAAGCAAAAGAGTTGTACTAAAAATAAATCGTATTAAAAAGTATTTCATTTTTTTTTTTTTTTTGAAATGCTTTGGCCCAACAATATTACGGAGTATTTGTTTAGTTGTTTTTTTTTTTTTTAAATGACTACAGAAAAAAAAAATTAAACATAAAAAATTCAACTGGCATATAAACCTTGGTTATCAAAAGAGGTGGCCGGCCTATATTTCCGGTGAACGACTGGGCAAGAAACAAGAGAATCCTTCGGATCTGAGGACGTTAGATGCCGCAAGACCAGATCATCGCACTCTCCTCCCCGCACTTAACGTTAGTGTAACGAACGATAACATTTTCCACCGCAACTAACACCATAATCAAATCCTATTTAAACCAAATGATTCATCAACAAATATAATACAATCATGCAATGCATGTCATAAGCAAATTGCTCTTATAAAAGAGAAAAATACCTTTTGTTTGCAATAATAATATTTCTCACACTTATTAAAAATATATATCCCAGCAGGAAAGAAATCTCCAGCAAAGATGGTGTCAGTGAAGCAAAGCCGTACAGTTGCAGGGTGGTTTGTAATAGCCTTCCACCTCTTACTTCTACTTGATTATTCTTCTGCGGCAGCCCCTCAAGGCCCTCCTGCAACACCTAAAGGCCCTTCAACAGCCCCTCAAGGCCCTTCTGCAGCACCTAAAGGCCCTTCTGCAGCCCCTCAAGGCCCTTCTGCAGCCCCTCAAGGCCCTTCTGGAGCCCCTTCTGGAGCCCCTCAAGGCCCTTCTGGAGCCCCTTCTGGAGCCCCTCAAGGTCCTTCTGGAGCGCCCGGGTACGTACTGTATTCAAACTATCAGCTTAGACTTATAATTTTTTTTATTATATTGAACTGGTATTCATATTTTTCGAGATAATTGTATGTTTCATTTCGAGTTCAGACTTATTTAAATATATTTATATATTCACAAATTAACCATATGATTTATCACCTATGAATGCAGGGCGTGTAAGCCTGTGAAAGTGGAAGTCACGGAAGAATATGTAAATCTCATGCCCACATTTCTAATATTTTATTTAGGGAATATTATATTTATATTGATTATATTCATTGATTAATTTTTCAGGTGGGGATGGACAATGGCATAGTCAGTGTCAACTTTAGCAAATCAACCGGTTCTATTATAGGGATTAAATACCAAGGAATTGAAAATTTATTGTCAACTACTAATAAAATAACAGACAGGGGGTAAGAAAACAATTAACCATATATATCTAACTTTTTTCTAAAATGAACATCCAGTTTTAAGATTTTCGAAAACCTTTAATTTATTTTGTTGAATGCATAGATATTGGGACATCGATTGGAACAGACCGAACGTGAAAGCCAGTTCATCTTTTAAGTGAGTTAATTCAATCATCAACTTAATTAAATGTCTAGAACCACCTTACAATATAAACATATATGTGCTGTTTTAAGTTATTGTAACCTTAATTATATATCCTGAAGGATTCTAGCAACAAATTTCACGGTGATATCGCAAGCTGAGAATCAAGCTGAGGTTTCCTTCACGAAAGTATTCAAGACCGGTGATGAAGCTGATATTCCCGTCAACTTTGACAAAAGGTACGGTGATTATAGCCTAATTTTGGTGTAATGATATTGACTACTCTTTGTGCTTCAATAGGTTGAGAAAGTAGTTCTGAACAAATCACATAGAAGACAGTAAATTCATGGATTTTGTCACATGCATACACGCAGGTTTATTATGCTACCGGGAGTTTCTGGTTTCTATACATACGGAATATACGATCACCCGAAAGGAGCCCCCGACGTTGATATTGATCAAACAAGGATTGTATTCAAGCTAAGCACGACCTCGTAAGAACTAATCAAAAACTTTATTTTGAAATTTAAATGCAGAATTATTATGCTTTTTTTATTTCACCTAACTTTGTTTGTACTAGGTTCAAATATTTGGCTGTATCCGATGAAATTCAAGGAGAAATGCCAAGTTATGCAGAGCGAGAGGCCGGTCAAATACTTGACTACAAAGAAGCTGTTTTACTAAAAGAAACAGCAAATCCTAAGCTCAAAGGGAAGGTAACATAGCATTTATAGTGTACTTAATTAATTAAAGTAAATATTGCTATTGATTAAATCATCACTTTATTAAATTGTCTTACAACATTAATTAAGGTGGACGATAAATATACTTTCGCATTAGAAAGTCAAGATATGGGTGTATATGGATGGATTTCCCCTAAACCACACGTAGGGTTCTGGGTAATCACGGCAAGTAATGAGTTCCGTTTGGGTGGACCTATAAAGCAAGATCTCACTTGTCATTGCGGTCCTTTTGCCTTATCGGTATGTAAATAAATTAGTCGACCTTGTTATATAATCGCAAATACGCATTTCCATGCTAAAATCTTATGTTTATGATTAATATTTCAGATGTTTCTTAGCGCTCATTATGCTGGGGAAAACTGGGGGATTAGGCTGCGAAATGGTGAGGCTTGGAGAATGGTTTTTGGCCCAGTTTTTGCATATCTCAACTCTGATACAGGCGCTGACCATAAAACCCTCTGGGAAGATGCCAAGAAAAAAGTAACATTTTTTTTTCTTATTGAATTTATTATTTATTTATTATTAAATTAGTTTACTGACCCAATTAGTACTGTTATTAGTTGTTAGAAGAAACCAAAAGTTGGCCGTACAGTTTCATAAAATCAGATGACTATCCTATTAAACGAGGAACAGTTAGCGGTCGATTGCTAATCCATGATGTGTAAGACAATATATTCCTTAATGCTAATTTTTGTTTGTTAAGAATTTTTTTTTAATGCAATAATATATATTTACTGCGTCCTGATTTTAGGGCCGTGAGTAAAACTGATACGCCGGCAAAATCTGCACACGTTGGGCTAGCTGCACCTGGGGCGGCTGGATCATGGCAATTTGACGCCAAGGTGGGTCCCTTGTTTCGTTTTACTCGGAAAGACGGGATTAATTTAATTGAATCTTGATCGAGCCTTCTCACCAGCAACGTGTGATAAAGCTCATACAGTCCTGTTCAATAAGTGGAACGCATTCCTTAAAACCAGCGTTCTTAAGACCAAAGAGTCGGGCGGAAGAGGGAAAGCTCTCCGTTCCGGGCACTAGACACTAGTCAGCAACAATTTCGTCTTTTGCGGGCAAAGAATTAACCTGTCAGTGATTTTTTTAACAGAGCTATCAGTTCTGGACTCGAACAGACGACACTGGGAACTTCAAGATTGGTGCTATTAGGCCTGGAACGTACAGCTTATACGCATGGGCTCCTGGACATCTCGGAGACTTTATACACAAGGCTAATCTTACCATCAAACCAGGTACACCCACCTAATCTTTCTTGTTTATATTCAAGAACTTGATTAAAACATTCATACTTATTAACATATAATAATGCAGGAGATGATATTAAGGTTGGTGATCTTGTTTTTACTCCTCCAAGGAACGGTACAACGTTGTGGGAAATTGGCACTCCAGATCGGAGGGCTGCGGAGTTTTTCATCCCTGATCCCACCCCTGAACTACAGAACTCCCTAATAAGCAATGGCACAGAAAAGTTCGTTCTTATTCATCCAATTACTCTATATTTTAGAGAATTTTTAACCCATTTTCTTGTATTAATAAATAATTATCTATTCGAATAACAGGTGGAGACAATATGGATTATGGAACCGCTATACCGACCTTTATCCCAAGACTGATTTAGTTTACAATGTTGGTAAAAGTGATCCCGCCAAAAATTGGTTTTATGCTCATGTTAACAGGTAACGTTTTTGTAAAATCCTATTTTTGTTTCTTAGACATATATATGTATGTGCATTATATCTATGTTACCTTGGACCACGTTGCAGGAAAACTGGGAATAACACTTATGCAGCAACTGTATGGACGGTTACATTTCCACTTGAAACAGTTGATGCGAAAGGAAGCTATACACTGCGAATAGCAGTGGCTTCTGCTACCCGTGGCGTCCTTATGGTATGTATACAATTTTAATTTCGGACCTTGTGACCCTGACCAGCAAAGGATCTAAACCAGACTAGGTTGTTCATATTTGGCTGGCTTCCTTAACCATCTTGGCTGGGCTCGGGTTATTGCATGAATATATAGTTAGGTTTGATATTAATACGCGGCTTCTGGGTTTGGTGTAGATTTGGGTAAATAGTGATACAGAGAAGAAGAAGCCGAATTTCACAGCGAGATTGGAAGGGAGGGATAATGCAGTAGCAAGACATGGAATTCATGGGCTATATGAAGAGGTGAGGTTTGGGATTCCAGGATCTGTACTTGTGAAAGGAGAGAACACCTTAAAGTTAAGGCAGGCAAAAGGTGAATATGTCTTCAATGGGCTCATGTATGACTACCTCCGTTTAGAAGGGCCGGCTGCTGCGCCGCCACCGAAGAGCTGAACAGCTGATATCTAAATAATAATATGCATATGAGTTGGATGCTTACCATTTTTGTTTTTCTATTTTTTTTTATTTTTTTTCTTGTCAGCGTATTTAGATAATAATAAATATATGTATCAATGTATACATGAAGTTGTGTTTGAATTGAATAAAATTTAAATTTATTTTTGCATTTTCAAGGTTCCTAATTATTTGGAAGTTTTGTATACAAAATATATAGTGTTTGGGAATGACTTAAATAAATCGATAAATTATACAAACCCATTATTCAGTATATGAGCTTTTGTACGACGAACCTTAGTCTCGATCCCGACCTTAGAGTTTGTGATGGGTTTCTCGAGCCGAGACCACATCTTTTAATTTAAGGGGAGGGGTTCTCACTACTCATATTGATTTGGCTAATTTCCTTCTTCGACTATGGCTTTGTTTGACAGAGTTTATACCTTATTTTAAACTACTAATAAGCTGTTTGGTAATGTTTCTAAAATAAGAGCTTATTTTTCTCTTCAATATGTTTGGTTTTAATTTCAATTTGACATTTGTGTTTGAACATTGATTTTTGTATGAACTAATTTTATTTTATGAATTATAAACATTTTGTTTTCTTACTTTATATTTTATTAAAATATATTAATTTCACTATTTTATATTTTAATATTTTTACTCCCACGCATCTTATTAAAAAGCTAATTTTACCAAACACTTAACAACTAGCTTAACAACTCTTCAGATTTCAGCTTCAGCCAATCTTTTTTTTTTTCCAGTTGATTTGACTAATTTCTTCCTTCAACTATCATTTTTTTAACCAGTCAAGTATGAGTATGACCAAATTGGTGAAATCAATATAGTCGAGGGACTATTTTGATAATTCACTCTCGGACTGAAAAGAAATAGTATTACTAAACCAAAGAACTGTACTAGAAAGAAATCGTATTACAAAATATTTCATTCTTTTTAAATTCTTTGGCCAACAATATTATTTGTTTAGTTTTTTTTTTTTTTTTATATGACTACAGAAAAAAAAAATTAAAACATAAAAAATTCAGCTGAATATAAACCTGGGTTATCAAAAAAGTGGGCGGCCTATTTCCCCGTGAACGACTGGGCAAGAAACCAGAGATTCCTTCGGATGCCGCAAGACCAGAGCATCGCAGTCTCCTCTCCTCTACTCCCCGTACTTAACGTTAGTGTAACGAACGACAACATTTTCCACTGCAACTAAACACCATAATCAATTCCTATTTAAATCAAATCATACATCAACAAATATATATATAATACAACCATGCAATGCATGCTATCAGAAGCAAACTGCTCTTATAAAAGAGAATAATTCCTTTTGTTTGCAATAATAATAATATTTCTGACAGTTCTAGTAAAAATATATATCCCAGCAGGGAAGAAATCTCCAGCAAAGATGGTGTCAGTTGCAGGGTGGTTTGTAATAGCCTTCCACCTCTTACTTCTACTTGATTATTCTTCTGCGGAA
The DNA here is from genome assembly GCA_003576665.1 of Ipomoea trifida. Taxonomy (NCBI): domain Eukaryota; kingdom Viridiplantae; phylum Streptophyta; class Magnoliopsida; order Solanales; family Convolvulaceae; genus Ipomoea; species Ipomoea trifida. The sequence goes on along the minus strand of CP025648.1, from coordinate 23,122,268 downwards.
GCCCCTAAAGGGCCCTCTGGAGCGCCTCAAGGGTATGTAACTATCAGCTTAGACTTATAAATGTTTATTTTTTTATTTTTTATTGAACTGATATTCATATTTTTCGAGATAATTGCACTGTATGTTTGATTTCAAGTTCAGACTTATTTAAATATATATATTTATATATTTACAAATTAACCGTATGATTTATTACCTATAAACTGCAGGTCGTGTAAGCCTGTGAAAGTGGAAGTCGTAGAAGATTCTGTAAATCTCATGCCCACATTTCTTTAATAAAATTAATAAGTCAAATTCTTATATTTTATTTAGGGAATATTATATTTATATTGATTATATTCATTGATTAATTTTCCAGGTGATGATGGACAATGGCATAGTCAGTGTCAACTTTAGCAAATCAACCGGTTCTATTGTAGGGATTAAATACCAAGGAATTGATAATTTATTGTCAACTACTAATAAAGAAACAGACAGGGGGTAAGAAAACAATTAAGCATATATATATAACACTCTACTAGAAATGAACATCTCTTTTTTCTAAAATGAACATCCAGTTTTAAGATTTTTGAAAACCTTTATTTTGTTGAATGCATAGATATTGGGACATCGATTGGAACAGACCGAATGTGAAAGCCAGTACATCTTTTAAGTGAGTTCAATCATCAACTTAATTAAATGCCTAGAAGCCGCTAGAACCACCTTATAATATAAACATATATGTTATTGTAACCTTAATTATCGTGAAGGATTCTAGCAACAAATTTCACGGTAATATCAAAAGCTGAAAATCAAGCTGAGATTTCCTTCACGAAAGTATTCAAGACCGGTGATGAAACTGATATCCCCATCAACTTTGACAAAAGGTACGGTGATTGACTCTTTGTGTTTCAATAGGTTGAGAAAGTAATTATGAACAGATCATATAGGAGACCGTAAATTCATGGATCACGCAGGTTTATTATGCTAGCGGGGAGTTCTGGTTTCTATACATACGCAATATATGATCACCCTAAAGGAGGCCCAGACGTTGATATTGATCAAACAAGGGTTGTATTCAAGCTAAGCACGACCTCGTAAGAACTAATCAAAAACTTTATTTTAATTTTGAAATTTTGTTTTTTTTTTTTGGTCCTAACTTTTGTTTGTACTAGGTTCAAATATTTGGCTGTATCCGATAAAATTCAAGGAGATATGCCAAGTTATGCAGAGCGAGAGGCCAGTCCAAAACTTGCATACAAAGAAGCTGTTTTACTAAAGGAAACTGAAAATCCTAAGCTCAAAGGGAAGGTAACATAGCATATATAGTGTACTTAATTAAAGTAAATATTGAGATTGATTAAATCACTTTATTAAATTATGTCTTGCAATATTAATTAAGGTGGACGATAAATATGCGTTCGCATTAGAAAGTCAAGATATGGGTGTATATGGATGGATTTCTCCTAAACCACACGTAGGGTTCTGGGTAATCACGGCAAGCAATGAGTTCCGTTTGGGTGGACCTATAAAGCAAGATCTCACTTGTCATTGCGGTCCATTTGCCTTATCGGTATGTAGATAAATTATTCCACCTTGTTATATAATCGCAAATACGCATTTCCATGCTAGAATCATATGTTTATGATAAATATTTCAGATGTTTCTTAGCCTTCATTATTCTGGGGAACACTGGGGGATTAAGCTGCGAAATGGTGAGGCTTGGAGAATGGTTTTTGGCCCAGTTTTTGCATATGTCAACTCAGATACAGGAACCGACCATAAAACCCTCTGGGAAGACGCCAAGAAAAAAGTAACATTCATTTTCTAACAATTTATTTTTCTTCTTATTGAATTTTAGTTTACTGACCCGATTAGTACTGTTATTAGATGTCAGAAGAAACCAAAAGTTGGCCGTACAGTTTCATAAAATCAGATGACTATCCTATTAAACGAGGAACAGTTAGCGGTCGATTGCTAATCCATGATGTGTAAGACAATATATTCCTTAATGCTAGCTAAATCAGTCTTTAATTTTTGTTTGTTAAGAATTTGTTTTTAATGCAATAATATATATATTTACTGCGCCCTGATTTTAGGGCCGTGAGTAAAACTGATACGCCGGCAAAATCTGCACACGTTGGGCTAGCTGCACCTGGGGCGGCTGGATCATGGCAATATGAGAGCAAGGTGGGTCACTTTACTATTTGTTTCTTTTTGCTTTGAAAGACGAGATTAATTTAATTGAATCTTGATCGAGCCTTATCTCCAGCAGTAGTAGACACTAACACTGATCAACAACAATTTAGGAATCACACTTAAATGTGGTGGGCACTAAACATTAGTCAATAACAATATGGGAATCACACCCAATGTGGTGGCCCACCACTAGACTGATATTTTCACCTAATGGGCATACTTATCATGCCCACAATTTTCGTTGAGTTTGATGCTCGGTCCTGAAGAATTTTGTTTTTTGTGGGCAAAGAATTAAGTTGTCACTAATTGTTTTAACAGAGCTATCAGTTCTGGACTCGAACGGACGACACTGGGAACTTCAAGATTAGTGCTATTAGGCCTGGAACGTACAGCTTATATGCATGGGCTCCTGGACACCTCGGAGACTTTATACACAAGGCTAATCTTACTATCAAACCAGGCACATACACCCACCTAATCTTTTCTTATTTTTCCCCAACATTTCGTTGTTTATATTCAAGAACTTGATTAAAACAGTCATACTTATTAAAATATAATAATGCAGGAGATGATATTAAGGTTGGTGATCTTGTTTTTGCTCCTCCAAGAAACGGTACAACGTTGTGGGAAATTGGCACTCCAGATCGGAGGGCTGCGGAGTTCTTCATCCCTGATCCTGTCCCTGAACTACAGAACTCCCTACTAGGCAATGGCACAGAAAAGTTCGTTCTTATTCATCAAATTACTCTATTTTTTAGAGAATTTTAAACCCATTTTCTTGTATTGATAAATATTATCTATTCCAATAATAGGTTTAGACAATATGGATTATGGGATCGCTATACAGACCTTTATCCCAAAACCGATTTAGTTTACAATGTTGGCAAAAGTGATCCTGCAAAAGATTGGTTTTTTGCTCATCTTAACAGGTAACGTTTCTGTAAAATCCCATTTTTACTTCTTAGACATATATGTGCATTAATTTTATTTGAGATACATGTTACCTTGGACCACGTTGCAGGAAAACTGGGAATGACACTTATGTAGCAACTATATGGACGGTTACATTTCCACTTGAAACAGTTGATGCGGCAGGAAGCTATACACTCCGAATAGCAGTGGCGTCTTCTACCCATGGCGTCCTTATGGTATGTATGTCTACAATTTTATTTTAATTTCGGTGATTGGTGTGCAGTGGGTAAATTTCGATCACCTTGTGACCCTGACCGACCTAAACCAGATTAGGTTGTTTATATTTCGCTGAACATTCAAACTCGTTACCTGATCTTATGGTTACAAGTTTGTATCCTTAACCATCTTGGGTAGGGTTAGAGGCTGGGATACTGGCCTGGCTTAACCGGCCTCTTAGTGATGGGGTTATTGGATGATTTGATATTAATACGCGGGTGTTGGATGGGTTTGGTGTAGATTTGGGTAAATAGTGATGCAGAGAAGAAAAAGGCGAATTTCGAAGGGAGAGTGGAAGGGAGGGATAATGCAATAGCAAGACATGGAATTCATGGGCTATATGCAGAGGTGAGGTTTGCGATTCCAGGATCTTTACTTGTGAAAGGAGAGAACACGTTAAAGATAAGGCAGGCAAAAGGTGAATATGTCTTCGATGGAGTCATGTATGACTACCTCCGTTTAGAAGCGCCGCCACAGAAGAGCACCTGAATATGATCGAGTTGCATTCTTACCATTTTTGTTTTTCTATTTTTTATTTTTTTCTCTTGTCAGAGAATTTAGGTAAGAAATATATGTGTATCAATGTATGCATGTGTTGTGTTGGAATTGAATAAAATTTAAATTTATTTTTGCATTTTCAAGGTTCCTATTAATGTTTCTTATTATTTGTGTGGGAGTCTTCTATACGAAATATATAATGTTTTGGAATGACTTAAATAAATAAATAGATAATTATATAAATAAGTGACCTTACAATAGTGGTATCCACCCCTAATGGCCATGTTCTACAATGTGAAACTACAATGTCTTTGAGAGAAAAAAGAAGAAAATAAGGAGACATTTTTTGTCTAATCATACTTTTTTCTTGATTTCTCAACTATTTAATATGATCAAAACATCCATACTTTTTTTCAAAGGTATTGTACGTGGAATTTTATAAAAGGAAAATTTACTCATATAGTCATATTGGAGTTCAGATTGGGCCTTTTAGCCAATTTGGGTTTATTTGAAAAGCAATATTGGGTCAATTGGAATATATCCATCAAATGGCCTATAGGTAGTTTGAGCAATTGTTAATTGTTGTATCATGGACCAGAATTGATTGTTTAAAATGATAAATATTGTAACAGAAGTTGTGATACTTACAAAGTGTACTGTAATTCTAATGTAAATATTGTAATATTTATATGTAATATATTATTTATTAAAGAAATTATAATACTTATTGTAGAAAATTTGGTAGTAACTTGAATTAAAAATAAATCGTTATTTATAATAGACATTGTAATATTTATATGCGAAATTATGATACTAGTTAGTGTAAAATTGATTATTACTAATGATAAATATTGTAATACTTATAATTTATAATTTAAATTGTAAAAAGTGTATCTTCATTTTAACATTATCAAAATAAATAGATATACAAATACCAATTCTATCCGATTGAGATATTTTAAATTTTAAATCTGTTATATTTAGCATTTGTTTATTTTGGAGTATTGTGATCATTGAATCTTTATTGATAATGCATGATTATATATTGATAAAAATGATAGTTTATGAATTATTATTATTCGTTGATGTACATTAATATCCAATAATGTATGCTTTAAATAAAAATCTAACAGAGATTAATGAATTATGTTGAATGTTTGGATTTTTTCAATTATTTTTTAACAGGCGTTGCTGAATATCAAAAACGTATTACACAGAATCCCATTTTTTTAGAACGAGTTGAAGGTATAACTTATAAGTGATACTCCGTAAATAATAATTAAGGGCATAAAAACTAAAGGTATAATATTTTTTAACACAGTACCATCTTTGCCTAGAAAAAACAAAATTTCCTAACTTTAGGGTCCCTACCCCTACCCAGTGAATAATATAGGATAAATTACAGTAACATAACAACCCATTATATAAAAGAACTTAAATACCCTCGTAATGATGGGCAAATCACAAGTGGCCTTGATATTATTTCTACTATAAATTAAATAACCTTAACTTAATTGCATTAATTACGAAAGATATACTTTGAATGCAACTCCAAAAAAAAAAAAAAGAGCTTGTAATTGCAACTGTTTCACATTAAACCATCTAATCATACACTTCACAATTCACATGCACAAGTATTATAAATTAAAGCCTAATTCATTGAAACTATCCTTAGCATCATATCAGACCCCTATTGGTTTTCACCCCAATTTAAACTATATGTCTATAATATCCACATTTCTTCTCGAATTCTTCTTTCATACAATACTCCCCGGCTGAATAAAATAAATATTATTCCGTTTTCTAAAAAAAATAATTTTACGTGAGTGATTTAAAGTATAGAATTACTAATAGTTTTGGGATTATATATATATGTCACATTCTCTTCCATTTCAATGTTTAGTCATTTAAAAGGCGTACTAGGCTGTTTATAATATATTATTCATAAAAAGATTGTTTTTGCCAAATTGTGTCAAAGTGCAAAGGGCATGTCTGATATCGACAAAATAGATAAATGAGATATTTTGGTGAAGTATATATTTTTAATTATCCTTTTAATTACTTTAATTTGCTCATGTAATTATCAAGAAACTTGTGTGTAGATGTCAAAGATTGGGTCTGGGAGCGCAGGGCGCTTCACAACTGTTCTTCAGCTGTTTTTCTTACTTGTCTTCCCAGCAGCCATCGCCACAACTTGGTATTTTGTTTTTTTTTCAGACCAAAGTCAAAGGTTAAAGAAATGTTTTTCATACATATCTGTTCGTTGTTTGATGAAATTATTGTAGGTCGAATTCGACGAATTATGGGCAAAAGGCTTCACAGCCATTGACATTGACTGTCACGAAAACACATGTAATTTTTATGATTTTTTTTTTCACTATTAGTATGTGTTTGTATATTAAATTACAAGCTAAGATAAGGTAATTATATGATTTTATTTTGCAGGTGGTGATGGACAATGGGCGGGTCAAAGTGACCTTAACCAATCCATCTGGATCAGTTGCAGGAATTGAGTACAATGGAATTGATAATGTACTGGAATATACTAAAAAAGAAACAGATAGAGGGTAAGTAAAAAGGTTAATTAAACAATGTTTTCAAAAGGTTAATTGAATTCGTCTAACAAATTTGCTAATTAAGTTTTTTCATATTCAGGGAATGGGATATTGTTTGGAGTTCTAAGAACGTTCATAGCAGATTTGATCTGTATGCTCCCAAACTCTTGCACTCATATCATGTCTATATTGTTTAATTAAAAAAATGTTAATATTTTTTTTTTCAAATTTTAAATTACTAGCAAACTCGCAGCTATTAACCTAGGGTGTGAACTAAAAAAACCTAGACTTGAGACCCTAATTGATAAAGGATTACAAGAAAGTAAATCAGTTTAAGTTGCTTATAGCAGTCTGACTCAAACCAAGAAGGTCAATAGGTATCTCGCTGAGAGTCAAACTTGTAGTTTTGTGGTTATTAAGTCAACAACCTGATTAACCTGGCAATGTGTGCATGTGCAGTCTTTTTGCGACAACTTTCAAGATTATAGTAGCTGACCAAAACCAAATCGAGGTTTCATTTGTGAAATACTTCAACTCTCATGATCAAGGAAGTGTTCCTCTCGTCGTTGACAAAAGGTTTTTTCATATTTCAAAAAAAAAAAAAAAACAGTGCTCATATATACACATGCAATATATAATAACATGCATGTATGTGTTCCATATATTCACAAATTAAATATAATGCAGGTACGTGATGCTGCCACGCATGTCCGGTTTCTACACATACGCAATATTCGATCACCCTCGAGGATGGCCCGATCTCGACATTTGTGAAGCAAGAATTGCATTCAATCTAAGAAAGAGTTTGTAAGAATATGTTACCATATATACTTAACTAAATCAAACCTAAAATTAAAGATAAACCTAACATATAATATAATGTGTGCAGGTTCAGTTATATGGCTATATCAGATGACATTCAAAGAGAGATGCCAACCGCAGAAGATCGGAAAAATGGTGAGACCCTTGCCTTCAGAGAAGCTGCTTTATTAACCAACCCATTGAATCCTAGTTTGAAAGGGGAGGTATGTATATATGTAACACCAATCCCTAAAATCTTGTTCTTATTGTTGGGGCCCGGTAGTTGAGTGACATAGCGGTAACTTCACAAGTGAGAGGTCTTAGGTTCGAATTTCAATGTGGGTTGAGAAAATATGTATGAACAGATAGTATATTCTAATAGAGTTAAATTAATAGTACTAAAAAAACTAGTTATACTATTTAAGTTTTTGTTATCATGATCACTAATACACATTATTTATTTTTAATTTAGGTGGACGATAAATATCAATATTCGTTAGAAAACCAAGACAATAAGGTACACGGGTGGATTTGCCCTAAACCACATGTTGGGTTTTGGATTATCACAGGTAGCAATGAATTCTTATCCGGCGGTCCTATAAAACAAGACCTTACTTCACATGTTGGCCCAGCTTCCTTAATGGTATGTAGTAAATGCTAGCAAATTTCTTGAATCAAAAAGCGTAACAAACATATACTCCGTATAAAGGAGTAATTTCCACTTTGGTTCCACGACTATTGAACTATTTCCTCATTTAGTCTTTGACTATTAAAATTTTCAGATTTGGTCCCTCGACTTTTAAATTTCTACCACATTTCTTTTTCTTTTTATTTTCTCATAAAATAGTAATATTTTTTTCATAATTATAACTGTAATATGTATAGTATGTGTGTGCATAAATTTGATAATTTTGTATATTTCAGGTGTTTCTTAGTGATCATTACGCAGGATCTGGGTTTTCAGTTCGCATACGAAATGGGGAGAGATGGAAAAAGGTTTTCGGTCCTGTTTTTATATATCTCAATTCAGATTCAGGCAACAATCCACATACCCTTTGGGAAAATGCTAAAGAAATGGTGATCTTCCACTTTTCATTAATAATATAACTATATAAGAAAAATTCTATAATATTAAAAGAAAAATTATAATACATATTACTATAAATAGTAAGGGATGAATGGATGATAGTATTTTAAAATGCAATGATAATTTTTTTTAAAGTCGATAATCTTTTTGTTTTCAGGCAATTATAGAAAAAAGAAAATGGCCTTATACTTTTCTAAGGTCGCATGACTACCCATCGGGAAACCAACGGTGTACAGTTGCAGGTCGATTGCTAGTCAGTGATAGGTGACTCTTTTTTATTTTATTTTATTTTATTTTTGGCATATATATATATGTGGATCATTGAGAAATAAAGAGATTTATTATATTGCCATATCTAAGGTTCTTAAGCAAAGGGTTTATAGCTGCCAAATTTGCATACATTGGGCTGGCTCTACCTGGGAATCCTGGATCATGGCAACACGAAGCCAAGGTTTGTTTATACCTTCAACTTTGTTAATTGGATAGATTTTTTGGCCCTTGACAAATGGGAATTATTTTAGTACTTTGAGTGTTTCATTTTGTGTGAAATTACTATTAAATTTGAATATATACTTGCATTTTTTGTACGATGGTGGAGCAAATTAAAGTTGATCCTAGATAGCTCCCAACAAATGTATGTATATATGTTTAATGAAAAAATGATATTGTAATTGATGTTATCAGGGCTATCAGTTTTGGACAAAAACTAATGACAAGGGATACTTCAAAATCTTGGCTGTTAGAGCTGGATTCTACAATTTATACGCTTGGATCCCTGGAATTCTTGGAGACTTTAAATACAACAAAAAAATTTACCTCAAACCAGGTTCCTCACCCAACCATCGTTATATCATTAACGTACTAGAATTCATTATTATAAGTATTGTGGATCTTTACTTCAAATTATACACATTTGATTATTGTACATAATATGTTAATTATATGTACATAATCTGAACTAAGGCCCACAATATAATATATAATTTGCCGGGCCCCAACAAATAATGTTGCATTAAAAATTATTTGAAATTGGACATTTTATCTGCTATGATATTAAATTGGAAAATATGTTACGTTTTTTATGCAGGAGATAATATTGATGTTAGTAACCTTATTTTTTATCCACCAAGAAACGGTCCAACATTATGGGAAATTGGTATACCCGATCGCAAGGCTTCAGAGTTCTTCGTTCCTGATCCCAAACCTGGGCTGGCCAACAGATTATTCATCAATAATAAAGATAACAAGTAAGTTGGATCTTACAGAGTTGATACTAAATATATCCACTATAATTATGAATATTCTTATTAGTTATCAATAAAATTGAATGCAACTACCTGGTATTATTAGCACCATAAACAAATTTATTGATTATATTAAAAATTGAAGCAATTTTGTGCATTAATTGTGTAAATATTATTCCACATTAAATCAGGTATAGACAATATGGATTATGGGATCGATACACAGATTATTATCCTAAACAAGATCTGGTGTATACGGTGGGCAAAAGTGATTACAGAAAAAGTTGGTTCTTTGCTCATGTAAATCGGTAAACCAACATCTATCTATACTACATATTGTATAATTAGTTAAATTAACAAATTTATTTTTGTCTAATTAGATTCATTTACCCTTTTCATATTAAGAGTTAAGAACAATGCATATGAACCAACCACATGGAGGGTTTTATTTTTGGTGGATAATGTTAATCAGAGAGGAACCTATACACTTCGAATAGCGTTGGCGGCTTCCTCCTATGCTGTTATATCAGTATGTAAACATGACTCGATCAGTATATATATATTATGGTTGTTTGTATTATGTTAATTAATTAAGTATGTGATCCGATGATATGATGATGATGTGGTCTGGTCTTAGGTTTGGATTAACAATCCACATACACGAGCCAACTATATAGTGAATGGTCTTGGGGCAGACAATTCAATTGCCAGGCATGGAATTCATGGGATGTATTCAGAGCACAGCTACAGTTTTCCAGGATCTCTACTTGTGAAAGGCCAAAACACCATTTTTTTACAGCAATCAAGAGGTGGAGGTCCCTTCATTGGAGTCATGTATGATTACATTCGTCTGGAAGGCCCTCAATGATGTGGAACATAACATACATAACATGGAGATATATCAAATTTTATTTGTAAAGTTTAAGTAGTTTATTTCTAGGCTAGGCCTAGTGGTTTATGTGTTATATAGTTTATTTTTCCACTCTGTTTCTAAGATATATACTATATGTCTATATGTTAGTTTTAGTACCAAATTTTAAAACTTTGGTGCAATTTTCAACAAATTTGTAATCAAATTGAAACAGTTGGTTTGGTTTGAAGCAATTTACATGTTTGTCATGCATAATTAATTTGAAAGAGTGTGATTACTTGTAATTTGATAAATATTCAAGAAATAAAAGAAAGATGAGAATAGTCCTTTGGTGGCCGGGGAGTCCAGACAAGAAAAAAGATATGAGAGTAGAATTTAGGAGTAAAAGTAGTATTTTTCAATAAAGAATGCTATCATGCATGTAATTTTAACAGGACATTCAAGTTTCTTGTCTCAACTTGTAATTTATTTCACTTTTGTAAACTCTTATAATTAAATAATGATCGATTAAATTAAATGTTATCCATATTTAATCAATAATTAATTAATTAAAAAAATTTTAAAAGGAGGAATAATTGTGGCAAACAAATAAAAGTTAATGATATAATGTGACAAAATTAAAATCATGGACTACATGTGTTAATGTCACAATAATCAATGGTAGGCGGGTACTAGTTCATCGCCTCATTTATGTCACGACTGAATGCGAATGTGTGGACTTAACAGTAGTAGGACAATATGTCAAAAATGAAATCACCTAAGTACTTAAAAAAAAAAAAAGTACATAAAAAAGAAGGAAGAAGAAATAAGCAAAATTTAATTGTATTAATTAGAAAAAATGTAGTTTAAATTAATGCATCTCAACCAAAGATGCGACTGTTTCGCATTATACCATCCAAGTATAAATCAAAATAACGCCTAAAGCACTGTAATTACTTTTAGTATCATAACTATTTACTGAATTGATTTATTATCCCTTCCACCTCAACGTATCTCTCTTTAATTTTACTCCCTTCTAGCTTGCTTCTTCTTGATTATCATTTCATTTTGCTCATATCATATAATTTTTCAAGAAACTTCTGTTCTTGTCGTGTATCTATAGATGTCGTCGCCGAGGTTTGGGAGCACATTTACGCAGCACTGCTTCACAATTGCTCTTCACTTGTTGTTCCTACTTGTTTCTTCTGCAATCGTGCAAGCCACAAGGTATATATTCTTTCAGATTTAATTCATTATTTGCTTATATATATATATATATATATATATATATATATATATATGTATCGAGAATCAGGATCGGCAATTTTATGTGGCGACTCGATCTTGAATGAGACGTACGATGATGTTTTTGATATGATGTTTGAAATGGATGTTTCCTGGCTGGCTTTGTAGGTCAAATCATTCAGAGCGCAACGGTGCGCTATTGAGACTGAACGTCACGAGTAAAAATGTAACAAACTCGATCCCATGCATATATATCGGTCAAATTAAATATATATAATTACTAGTATTTAATTCCTTTTTAAAAAAAAAACATAAAAGTGGGAGCTAGGCCCCTATTTTTAAAGTTTCCATCCACAAAGTAATGACATTTTTCAATATTTAGGCTATAAATAAAATGTTTTTAAAGTTATAAAACTAAAAGTGAAACAAACTAAAGTTAATGAGCAAAACTAAAAATATTGGTGCCAATGATCTTGTGATCTCGTGGCACCAGGGGTAGGTTCGAGTCTGGAGGTGATGTTGACTCTTTGTGCTTCATTAGATTGAGAAAGTAATTATGAACAGAATCAGTAGTACTCATAAAAAACTAAAAATAAAATCAAGAGGGACAGAGATATTGGTATATATAACAGAAAATCATATAAAATATTTTGAAACACATTATAAATTGATTATTGTTGATTCTACTAGATATATTAGAGATATATCGTACGTAATTTTGAGTGTATTGCAGGTAGTGATGGACAATGGCATCATCAAAGTCACCTTAACCAATCCAAGCGGATCAATTGCAGGAATTCAATTCAATGGAGTTAAAAACCTACTGAATGATTCTAAAAAACAAGAATATAGAGGGTAAGCCTTAAAAAAATAAATTAAATAAAACATGATATTCATACTTGGATGGTCACTAGTTCGATTATCATCAATACTTTTTTGGTCAAATCTGAACTCATCGTACAAAGTCTTCTTAATGTGGTTTACCTATTATTTATATATAATTTGCATGCTATTATAAGAAAATAGTGTACACTTTAAATAGTGACAACGTAATGCGAGTTTCTCTTGCCACATAAAAAAAAAATTGCTAATTTGTCCATTTTCTTGTATATTTAGGCAATGGGATATTGTGTGGAAAACCCCAAATAGAAGATTAAGTGTCTATGATAGGTACGTTCTCGAACTGGATGCTAGATTTTATAAAGATCTGTTTACAAAAATCATAACTGAATAAACCCTAAGAGTTTGAAGCAAACAAGATGAATAACCTGATGAACATCATGTTTTTGACAATAACAATGATGTATGTGCAGACTTCTAGCGACAAATTTCCACATTATAGTAGCAGACGAAAACCAAATTGAGGTTTCCTTTACAAAAACTTTCGACGGTCGCGACAACCATAGTCTTCCTCTCAATATTGACAAAAGGTTTTATTATAGACAAAAAATTTGTGTGAGACTATTACACGAGTTTTAATTCGTAAGACGGGTCGAATTTTTTATTAATGAGCTCAAAAAATGCATGCAGGTATGTATTGCAGGCGGGTCGTTCTGGTTTCTACACATACGCAATATTCGATCACCCACAGGGATGGCCTGATCTCAAGATTGATCAAGCAAGGATTTCATTGAATCTAAAAGCCAGAATGTAAGATCTTAATTAAACCTGGACTCCACTCTGTTAGAACTTGTGTGCAAGGCCTCAGATCAACTTTCATATATTATCTCTTCTGCAGGTTCAGTTTTATGGCTATATCAGATCACATTCAAAGACGGATGCCAACAGCTGCTGATAGGGTGTATGGCAGTCAACCCCTTGCCTACAAAGAAGCTGTCTTACTAACTCACCCATCCAATCCCACTTTCAAAGGGGAGGTAATTAATTAACAACAATATATATGTATCCCACTTCCCTCCATTTCTTGTGTTGGGAGGCGACAAGTTTAGCACTAGGTGGTTAGGGGATTGTTGGGTGGATGCCTGGCCTGAAGGGTCAAATCCAACGCCCCGCCTCTCGAAAATATGACCGTATATAAGAAAATAATGTTGGGCATTCGCTACGAGCTATAGCTTTTGGTGTAGCGAGCCAGGTCATTTGTCGAGTCTAAGCAAGAGTAAAATCTGTGCAGATAAGGGAGAATTGTTGAGCGAAGGCCGGTGAAGAAGTCTAATATGTTGTGTGCTTATTATTAATTTAGGTGGATGATAAATACCAATATTCATTAGAGAGTAAAGACACTAACGTACACGGATGGATTTGCCCTAAGCCACATATTGGATTCTGGGTCATTACAGGGAGTAGTGAATTTCGATCTGGTGGTCCTATAAAACAAGATCTCACCTCACATGTTGGTCCAGTTGCCTTATCGGTATGGAAAACCCTCCAACTACAAGTTTGCTTCTACACAATTTTATCATAAATTTTAATGCAAACTAACACAAAAAGGTGAAACACATATACTAACTTGTGTGTATGGTTTCCTATTTTAGATGTTTTTCAGCAATCATTATGCAGGGAAAATTCACTCGGTTAGCTTGCGAAATGGGGAGGCATGGAAAAAGGTTTTCGGTCCTGTTTTTATATATCTCAACTCGCATTCACGCTACAATCCACGATACCTTTGGAAAAATGCTAAAGAAACAGTAATCCTCAGTGAACTTTAATGTGTCTTCCTCAAATCTCAATAAATAATTGGTCATTCTATACATATATGAGTCACCTATTTGATTACTTACTTCGCATTAGCTAAGAATAATTCTTTTCATTTTTATTAGATGTTATCAGAAACTAAAAGCTGGCCGTATAATTTCCCAATGTCGCGAGATTATCCCAATGGTCATCAACGGGGTACCATTGTGGGCCGATTGCTAGTTCATGACAGGCAAGTTTTCAACCTTTTTCCTTTTTTTAGGAGTTAATTTTTGAAACCCTAAATAGATTATATTAATTTTACAAATTTGATTCTCTGAGTTAAAACTTTTATGACAATTAACATGACATCTTTAACGTTATAAAATCATTATAATCAAAGGGCAACTGCAAAAATTAACTCCCTTATTTAGCACTGTGGATTGTCGAGAAATTAATGAATTTTAGGCCCTGTTTAGGTACATAAGCAGAAAGTTAATGTCAGCAAAATTTGCATACGTTGGACTGGCTCCACCAGGAAACGCTGGATCATGGCAACGAGACGTCAAGGTTTGTCTACTTTTGAGAAAATTCTGAAAGCAACAATTTTTTTTTTTAAAGTTCAAAGAAATGAGAATTGATTTCAAAATCTCTTAATTCATACCTATACTACGTTACTTGAATAATACTATTTTCAGGGATATCAATTTTGGACTCAAACGAACAAGACGGGATACTTCAAAATCCGGGCTGTTAGACCTGGAAACTACAACTTGTACGCTTGGGTCCCTGGATTTTTTGGAGACTATAAATACAATATTAGCATTAACATAACACCAGGTTTAATTTTTCCCTTAAAATTCTTTTCATTTCATTTGTTATGTTTTTATCTCTTGAAATTACAAATATATTAATGGATGCATGCAGGTGACAATATTAATGTTAGAAACCTCGTATTTTATCCTCCAAGAAACGGTCCAACATTATGGGAAATCGGTATCCCTGATCGCAAGGCTTCAGAGTTCTTCGTCCCTGATCCCAAACCCGGACTAGTCAACAGGGTGTTCATCAACCGTACCGCTGAAAAGTGAGCTCAACCTTACTCAAAATAACAAAATTTTGCTTTGCTTACATTTCCAAATTAATAATCATTTTTTTGGTGCATTATTTACACCAACGTTGTTGAAAACAGGTTCAGACAATATGGACTATGGGATCGATACACAGATTATTATCCTAAACACGATTTGGTTTACACTGTCGGCAAGAGTGACTACAAAAGAGACTGGTTCTTTGCTCATGTAAATAGGTGAATCTTACATCTACCTTGTATCATATCGATCTATGAATTAATTCATTTAATTTTCTTGTGGTGTTGATAATACGTACATAATTATGTATGGTAGACTTATAATCTAGTAGGTACTATTGATATCAATACTGTATGTATACAATAGACAAAGTACTATATATGATTGTATCTAATACTATATATTAGTTTCTATGCTAATGACTTAATTAACCATGTAATACATTTGTTTTTGGCATTGCAGAAGAGTTGGAAGGAACAATGTATATGAATCAACAACGTGGAGAATTTTGTTTTCACTAAATAATGTTAACCGGGCAGGAAATTATACACTACGAATAGCGTTGGCTGGTTCCTCGTATGCCGATATTTTAGTACGTAAAACATATGTCAACTTTTACTCGTATTTATCTATGATTGTCTCTTATTGTACATGTTAATTGATTATGTGATCCGGTGATATATTCTTAGGTTTGGATTAACAACCGAGATAAACAACCCGACTATATAATTAATTGGCTTGGGGCAGGTAATGCAATAGCCAGACATGGAATCCATGGAATATATTCGAAGCACAGATTTACTTTTTTAGGATCTCAACTTGTGAATGGAGAAAACACGATATATTTGCAGCAACCCAATAGTGGAAATCCCTTTAGGGGAGTTATGTATGATTACATCCGTTTGGAAGGAGACAAGACAGATACAAACAAAGATTCTCTGTCTACACCGACATTTTCCCCATTGTCGTCTCCCTCCCCTAACCCTGTCGGGACAGGAGCATTTTCTCCATCACCGACCCCGACTTTTTCCCCACTATCCTCCCCGTCCCCGTCCCCTAACCCTGCTGGCACAGGAGCATTTTCTCCATCCCCGACCCCGACTTTTTCCCCACTATCCTCCCCCTCCCCCTCCCCTAACCCTGCTGGCACAGGAGCATTTTCTCCATCCCCGACCCCAACTTTTTCCCCACAACCCTCCCCTCCCCTAACCCGGCAAAGATAATAGCATCTTCTCCATCTCTAACTCTGAGTTTAGAGAAATTGAGAGAACTTGTAGTTCTTGAATAATGTTCACTCTTTTTTATTAGGAAAATGTTGTTTTCCCCTCTTGAATATCTCCTCCAAAGGTTTCTCCTTATATTATGATTTTTAGGTATTCATGAAATGACTGACATCTCACTAATTAAAAAATAAATTTAATTATCAAATGATGACTACACCTCATAAAGAAAAATTTGTAGGGAAAATATAGAATGTGTATGTAAAATTGCTATTATTATTATTATTATTATTATTATTATTATTATTATTATTATTATTATTATTATTATTAACACAACTGCAAAACTCCTATTGATGATGTAGAAAAATATTTTTAAAAAATAGATTTAGACATCCATATTTCTAGGAAGTTTTTTTTTTTTTTTTAATAAATATCTCTAATAATGGTGTTCATGAAATGACTGACATCTCACTAATTTGGGGCATTATGCATGTTTGTCTTCCAACCCTAACCAGACTCGGGCTAACCTCCTTCTTTCACCATCCAACTTGGGCCAATACTTTCCCAATAAAAGATACCCCAAGTCCCAAATCCCCATTAGAGTGTATGAGAAAATTAATTCTCAAATTATACTCATTTGAATTGAAAAAATTAAAATTGAGAAAGCATCTTTGTCCAATATTGAAAAATGAATGTGAATTTACACTAATATATATACAATTTTGTTTGAAAAAATTAAATTATATAACATAAAACAAACACTATCTCGCATGTAAAGATGCAAAATAAATCTAAAAAATGACTCCAAAAAGGTCAATTTAAAAACTCTATGCTTAAAATTTTAAATTTCAATATATAAAATTACATTACTCATTATTCACAATTTTTGAACTCTATATTCACAATTTTGTTATATAAATTCAAAAATTGTGTTATACTATTAAATATAGAGTTCTGAAATTGTGAACATAGAGTTTTGTAATTGTAAATACAAAGTTAAAAAATTGTGAACATAGAGTTCTAAAATTGTGAACATAGACCTGGGTCCACCTTGCAAGGTGGACCTGGGTCCATGGCATACCCAAAATAATTTTTTTTTTTTTTTTGAAAGGATACCCAAAATACTTTTAAACTCACATTTTCCATTTTATTTGAGCTTATATTAGTAACCCATGTATATTGTGAAAAAGTATGAGTTATCATATTCTATAAAAACTGACAAGCCGTAATCATCTTGTACTAAAAAACTAGTTAATTATTTTGGGCTCAATACTAGCCACTTGTATTATGGAACAGTGATTTTGATTGGGTTAAAAATTATTCAAGGATTTGAAATTTAGTAAAGTTTATTTATGCATTAATTATGGCTGGTAAATAAGATTTTTTTTCTCTCAATTACTACTGGTCAAATTTGAGTGATTGAAGCTGAATTGTGGGAAATTATGAAAGGGCTAGAAATAGTGTGGAACAAAGACTATCAAGTGATTCTTGAAATAAACTCATAATAGTGCTCTAAAATGAATCACAAATAGAGAAATGTCTAATGATACAATTCAAAATTTGGTCCATAATTGCAAAACTTTCCTCAACATGAATGGGAGTTCCAAGTTAAGCATATGTTTCATCAACAAAACAAAGTGGTTAATCTTTTTGAGTTTTAGGTGGTTTCAAGCTTATAAAGTTAGGATTCAAAGACTCTTTTATCTAATTATCTCCTTCGACTTTGTTGTTGCCTATAATTTGTAGTGATTGTGTTGGTCAGATTATTAATAAGAATTAATCCAATATAAATTCAAATCAAGAGGCAAGAATAGATACAAATTAAATAAATTTTCAATCCAAAAAACGAGTTTACAAATTTTTATTAAATAAGAAAATATTTTCGAAACAAATTTGAAAACAAAATGTTTTCAAAACAAAAAACGTTTACCTCACTGAATTTTCATCAACATCTCTCATTAACTTTTAGTACAAAAATGGGGTGCTAATTTGGTAGCCAATAACGATCAAAGTGTAACCATCTAGTGTGAAAAAAGTATGAGTTTTCATATTCCAAAAACACTGACAAGTGGCATTTGACAAGCCGTAATCTTTTGGAAAATAGTGAACCAAAAAGCAATTAGTTTTCTGGCTCAACAATAGCCACTTGTTGCACTATGGAACAGTGATTTTGGTTGCCTTCAACGATGAACCACCACCGTAAACCACATTATTGGACGTGGCCGGCAGGCATCTATAATTATTATCATTACGTTTTTTACAAAAAATAAATAAATAAAACATACATATACATGTAATTTTGTTTATATGATTACCAATACTGTCGAACCAAATTAATTATTAATTAAAATTCTTTAAAATTATTTACTATTAAGTGAACTGAAATACATCAATAAAATAACGATTAACGAGAATTTGTCAATTCAATCATTTAACCATTTTTTTTTACCAAATTATGCATACTCCTAGAGACAGATATTAAATATATATTCGATAATATTTTTTTATTAATCAAGTATTACCATGACAGTAAAAATGACACTCGATTGCACCCTATGAAAGGGGTGTGTTCAAGTATTAGTGGAGACGATCTCTTTGTGCTTCAGTAAGTAAAATAGTTATGAACAGATACTGTATTGTAACACAGTCACCAGTACTAAAAAAAAAAATTATATTACCATGACAGTAAAAATGGCAAAATCGAAACTCTACTAAATACAGCATGTGATGACTTACTACTGCATTTAAAAGTTTGTCTGAATTTATAGTTATAGATGGAAGGCAGGTAGCGTAATAAATGGGATGCTGGGAAATTTCCAGAAAAAGAAAATAGTCGAAACAAATAGTAAAGAAAGACGTTGGGAGGGGGGGGGGGGGGGGGGGGGGGAAGCCCTAAACTTTCGATCTCTATAAATATAATGTACACATGACTCGTTACGCATAACCATTCTACCTTCCAAAGATTGCAGTTACTTGTTGCAATTCTCTTTCTCCCACATTGTGAAAATATTGGCTGAGATTTTAGTAAAATGGCAGGGTCACATGAAGAAGAGCACCCAGTTAAGGCCTTTGGATATGCAGCTAGTGACACCTCTGGGCTTCTTTCACCGTTCAAGTTTTCAAGAAGGTATGCAAAATCTTGATCTTTCTTTCTTGGTTTGCCGCTTCAAAGGCAGAGTTTTTATCAGTAACTAATCCAAGAAAGAAGGATATTTGGTTGGTTAATTTACTAACAATTATGGTGGTTTTGATCGGTGCAGAGCTACCGGTGAAAAGGATGTGCAATTCAAGGTTTTGTACTGCGGCATCTGCCACTCGGATCTACACCAGATCAAGAATGAATGGGGCTTCACTAAGTACCCCATTGTCCCTGGGTGAGACTCCATTTCTCAGCTCCTTCCCTCTTTACATATACACTGCTTGCTCTAAATTGTCTCCATCCTCCATCAATGAGGACCCAAACTTTATCAAGTCCATGAAATCTTTATTTGCTCTAGTTAAGCTTGTGTTTATCTGAGTAAACATGTGTATGTATAGCCCACATTTGCAGCTCATTTGGCTTTTGAGGGTAGGTAGATTGCCTGGTGATAGATTGTAAGTAAGGACACAGATACAGATATAGCCTGACATATATATTGTTGAAGTTATTCTCAATGTGGTAGTCTTCTTGTAGGCACCAGTCACTTGTCTTTTCACCTAGTTGGAGTTATTCGCTTCCCAATGTGGTGGTTTTCTTGTAGGCACCAGACACTTGTCTTTTCATCTAGTTGGAGTTATTCCCAATGTGGTGGCCTTCTTGTAGGCACTAGCCACTTGTCTTTTCACCTAACATTCTATTGAATAGATTGTGAGCAAGGGCATAGATCCAGCCCAGTTGCAGTGTGGGCGTTACTCTCAATGTGGTGGTCTTCTAAGCACTAGACACTGATCTTTTCACCTAACTTGTTGTTGAGTCACTTGATTTATCCCTTCACTATCCAGTCGGGTAGGGTGTGAGGCATTGGGTGAGGGAATTTTGCGTTTTGTGGCGAGTAAACATGTGTATATGGATTGTGTGTAGTCTTTTTACTAAGAAATGGTTAAGTATATAATATCTATTGTCCATTTTCAACTATGTTTAAAATACAGGCATGAAATAGTTGGTGTGGTGACTGAGGTTGGTAGCAAGGTAGAGAAATTTAAGGCTGGAGACAAAGTAGGTGTGGGATGCTTGGTAGGGTCCTGCCGTAAATGTGACAACTGTGCAAACGATCTCGAGAATTACTGTCCTCTAAGCGTACAGACTTACAATGACTTGAGAACCACCACTTATGGTGGCTACTCAGACATCATGGTGGCTGATGAGCACTTTGTGGTCCGATGGCCCGACAGCCTGCCTATGGAAGCTGCTCCTCTGCTCTGTGCTGGCATAACTACTTATAGTCCCTTGAAATACTTTGGACTCGACAAGCCCGGGATGCACATTGGTGTGGTTGGTCTCGGTGGTCTAGGCCATATGGCTGTCAAGTATGCAAAGGCCTTTGGCACAAAGGTGACTGTTATCAGCACATCTCCTAGTAAGAAGCAGGAAGCTCTGGAGCGTCTTGGCGCTGACTTGTTCTTGGTTAGCACCGACCCTGAGCAGATAAAGGTGAAATCAAATCCCTGATCTCTAGTTTTTTGTAGCTAGCTTGAATTCTTGACAATCATGGCTTATTGCTAAGCTTTAACCGTGTGGTTTGAATAAAATGTAGGCTGGAATGGCCACTTTGGATGGCATTATTGACACGGTTTCTGCAGTTCATGCTCTTTTACCATTGATTGGTTTGTTGAAGTCCCATGGAAAGCTGATATTGGTTGGGGCACCTGAAAAACCACTTGAAATCCACATGTTCCCATTGCTTATGGGTAAGCATATGCAAGTTCCATTGATATTTATAGACACTTATTATATAATCTCTGCAATTGTTCATATTTCTCGAGATTTATGAGATCATTGCTCAAACAGGTAGGAAGCTAATTGCTGGCAGTTGCATCGGAGGGATGAAGGAGACGCAAGAAATGTTAGATTTCTCAGCGAAACACAACATAACACCCGAAGTTGAAATTGTTCCAGCAGACTACGTGAACACTGCCATGGATCGCCTTAAGAAATCTGATGTGAGATACAGATTTGTACTGGATATAGGGAAAACATTGAAGGCTGCTTAATCTACACCTTCTAAAAGGTTTCACAAGAGCAGATTATGAACTTTAAAAGAAGATTTTTGAACTCGGAGAAGCTCTAGTTTAGCATCTTATTGTCCTTGATTGTGTTGACTGTTAGTTTGATGCAACTAAAAATAAAATTGCTTCCTCTGCTTTGAATCAACCAATAGCACTACTTTTCAGTCTTAAAATATTGATTGTTTTATTCCATTTTA
The DNA here is from genome assembly GCA_003576665.1 of Ipomoea trifida. Classification (NCBI taxonomy): domain Eukaryota; kingdom Viridiplantae; phylum Streptophyta; class Magnoliopsida; order Solanales; family Convolvulaceae; genus Ipomoea; species Ipomoea trifida. The sequence goes on along the minus strand of CP025648.1, from coordinate 23,100,275 downwards.
AGATCACAAAAAAATATTTGTTTGAGATCATATATTACGAATCGAAACTCGTAAAATAAGATTGATCTCAAAAGTAAGTAAGATGTGTAATGGTAATGTATAATGGTCTAATTGAAGTGATTGGAGTCATGATGGAAAGTTAATGCATAACTAAAGGGTAGTTCTATTTGGAGATTATGGTGGGATAAATTAGAGATTTGGAAAGTAATCTAACCAAATCTCTTTTATTGCAAAAGTGAATTATTGCAGAGAATTAGGTGTGAAGAATTATTTCAAACCTTCTGATGCATCTGCTACCTGTGAGGTTGTTGGTGGTTTACAGAAAGATCCTAATAAATGTGACCAATTATTTTTGTGGAGTAAAAGTTGTTGTCCAACCAAATTAAATATGATATTATTTACTTCCATGCACTTATAATTCTACTACTTGTATTCCTAAATTCTCTCTCACTTTTACTCCATGATATGACAAACAAGGATATGATATTTTTATCATGTTGATTGTAGAAAAAGTGTATGCATCAAGAATTTGTGTGAGAGAGTAGAAGTTGAGAGTAAGAAGTGGAGTCCATGTAGTATTTTCCATCCAGAATATCCAATGTGGCGTTAAAAAGGCAGTTTTGTCAAGGGGGAACATTGGGACTATATAATAATATAATAGTAAGACTATAAGAGATGTGAAGAACTAATTTGTTTGGTTAGAATTGGGCTTGTAAAATACCAATTAGTGTTAAGAACAATTTGTTTTGGTCAAGTCCAAGTTCATTTGTGGATGCCCAAATCAGTCCAATGTTATGTGCAAATGTCAATATTGGCATGAAGACTGCAATGGTTGCTTAAATCAAAATCATAACAGTGAATAGATGAAAATTGTAACGGAGGATCTAATTGGGTGTGATTTTAAAGGTTAGAGACTTAGAGGACTAATTAAATAAGATATTTTTAATTGTTCGGGACTAAACCAAGTATTACGCTATAGTCGGAGGACCAAAATGGGTATTAACTCCTCTTAATATTATATCCTGAATCGCATGAATCCGTTCTTAGACTATAATGACGTAAATCAAGATTAATATTGTTTCGAGACATTACATCAAATTGAACACTTCTGTAGAAAAAAACACACACATTTCAAATTCGCCCAATATTTATAACAAAGATTAAATTCCTATCATAATGTTGTAAGCAACTCTTAAACTATACTTCTTATCTACTAAAACCAAGAATTTCGCATTATAGAATTCTTGTTGGCCGCCATGTTTGACAAGAGGCTGCAAGTTAGCAGCCACGTACCCTACATCAGGGAAAATATTATCTTCTTTGATGGGAGTATAGACTATAGAGTAAAGTGTAGCTTTTTATTTTAGTGGTTGCATGGTTGGCAAGAAAAAAAATAGTAAATATATGATTATAATTATAGATAATTATATCTTTTGGATCTATAGATTATTATCTATATATACTTTTGGATCTATAGATTATTATCTACCTTTTAGAATATGAAATTATTTAAAATTCAATTAATTTCATTATATAAAATGTAAAAATAGATCGCTAATTTGGTGCTATATCATGGTCCGCACAATGATGATTGGTTTAGCCGCGAGCACGTTATGATAGTTGGAATTTTTCTCTATAGAGAGGCTCAATAAAAGCTTGTACTTGTAAAATTATTTTTTTAATTCACTCCTCATACTTTTTTTTTTCTTCATCACCAAATAAAAGTCTAACAAAAATCATCATTGGTGATACTATCATCTCTCATTTTAATGAACTCCAATTTTTTAATTCCCACAACTTCCATTGACACTTATTTAATAAATAAAATTATCCTATAAAATATAATATAATATTTCATTTTCAACACATAATCATCTCTTTTGAAACAAATTTCAAAAGTTATGCAAGTAGATACTAATCTATATATATGCAGTTCTGTCATTCTTCAAAGCTTCAACTTTGAAGTTCATCACCAGGCCATAATCTAAACTAGCACGAAAACGCTATAATCAGGTAGCCTTAATTCACCCAATCACTCCAACAAAACAAATAATTGGCAAAGTGGAAACATCAAAAGCAAGAAAATTAAATCAAACCACACGTCGGCACACCGTCATTCCATCGCCCAACGGAATCTGGACAATCTGAACCCGAGTGTCGGCGGCCAATCGTTTGTTGAGCTCAACAATAGGGCCCCAGTTCCGTACACGATCCTCCGGCACTGATTTCTCCGGCATCGCCACCGTCCCGCACCATAGCGTGTTGTCATACACCACAACCCCACCAACCTTCAACAATTTCAGCACTCTCTCGTGATAGTTTTTATAGTTCATCTTGTCTGCATCCACGTACGCGAAGTCGAAACTCGACTCGTTGTTCCTCTGCAAATCAAAACATACAACATCCTAAGCATTAAAAAAAACCCGCACAATTATATTGTTCGTTCGCGATGTGAACTGAAACGCGTGTTTGATTGTTTCTTACATCTTCCAACAGCTTATCAAGAACAGGCAGAGCCAGAGACTCAATGAAGTTGATCTTGTGCTCAACTCCTGCCTTCTTTATAACTGGCAATCCCATGTCATATGCCTCCCTGTCACGGTCTATGGCTGTAATCTGATAAATTAAACAAATGCCCATGAAAATTGACCAACAGGTACTGGACTTGCTTCTTCACCGACCTCCGCCCAATAGTCCCCTAACGTAACCATCCATCAATGGATTTGGTCCTTTACAGTCTCCGCCTAATACATACCCTCAAGTTGTGACTAGAGTTTCCCTCATCACTCAAAAAAAACACATTGTTATAGAGTATCAGTACTAACCCGGCCATCATAAGGGATTGTAAGAGCTGTGAGTAGCAAAGAGTATCCAGTGAAAACTCCAATTTCCAGAGTGTTTTTGGCGTTCAATAGGTTCAAGAGCATTGCCAGCATTGGCCCAGAATCCGGTGATGTACCCATCGCCGCACTGACAAAAGAAAATTTTGTGATTTATCATCTACATATGCTATTTGAACATAACGAAGTAAATTGCATGTTGCACAAATTTACTACAGTGTGAAAAGTTTAGTGAATTTACCGAGGATGTTTTGCAGTAATATCCCTTATCTCTTTCAGAAGCTCCGATTCAAGTGGGTACACACTTGTACGTAGAAGGTACTTTTCCATAAAAAAAAATAATACATTAATTTACCAATTTTATACACACTTTTCAGTGAAACTAGAAAGAGAAAGCTAAGAAGCATCCTATTAAAAAAAAAGTTGGTTTTCATTACTAGTTATAGTTTTTACCCAATGATAGACAATTGACCTATAAAATAAGAATATTACCTCATATAATTCTTTACTCTGTAATAACCCTTTTTCCATTACACCTTAAAAAAAAAAAAAAATAAGAACATTGATGAGTTGGAATATAATAACGTCATCAAATTGTATTATAAATCTTAAATTAAAAAATTAGAATCAAATTTTAGAAGTCAAAGAAAATTTTATAATAACAGTATAAGTATTACAATACCGAATTATTAATTGAAATATAGATAAGAGGAAGGGAGAAATTGGAGGTGAAATGCATACCTTATTTAGGTTTTGTTTAGATGGGAGTGATGAGAGAAGTTTGGGATATGATGAAGAAGAGGATACTGTTTTGGAGGAGCAATAATTCATGATGTTGCTTTTATAGAGCCTCAATTACACAAAGTTAGAAAGCATGTATGGACCATTGTCTTATTGTTTGTTTTAATTTTCAACAAACTCTTACATACAGTTGAATCATTATTGTATCATCGTACTATCAAATAATATGTTATACCTTTAGTATATTAAAAATGTACATTATATTTTATAATAGACATTCAATACACAAATAATATACATTTAGTATATTAAAAATGTACTTTTTGTTATGGTCTATACAGCATTATGTGGACCATGGTTCACACAATAATTTGCCTATACCCTCTTATTGTGTAGAGCATGGTCCACGTAGTGCTGTGTGGATCATAACAAAATGTACACTTTTAATATACTAAATGTATATTATTTTTATATTGAATGTACATTATTGTGTGGACTATGATTAAAGTTGGGTCCCATCATGTACCTTAAAAAAAAAAAACACGTGAGAGTTTAGTCAATAATTGAATATAGTCCCCACACTGATGAATATCCACTTGACATTATCATTACACGCTTATTTACGGAAATAGCTAGCTATTGATTCATGTGGTACACAAATTATGCTTAATAAAAAAAAAAGTTAAGGTGAAATAAACAGAATTTCTTTAACCAGTAAGGTAACATTGTTCAACGAAGATTGAAAGTATAAATTTTGTTAGTGCAACATACGACTACACACAGCCACAAGGATATATAAAGTTTGTAGATGAAAGAAATATGAATTTTAATTAGAGATGAATGATTTTTATAATTCAATTTACTATACATTATATGTGTTACTGTCATAGCCTCCACTAAATTCCTAGCTACTCTTTACCACAATTTTCAATTCAAAAAGTTAAATTGTTTGATTCTTTAATTAGACTAGCTAATGTGATATATATGTCTCCAAAATTATCAATCACCTACAGGAAAATAGGGAATTTGTGAATAAAAAATCAAGGACAATTTAGTAATGTACTTTTATTTATGGTTCACACAACTTTATGTACTATAATTTAGTAGTAATTGGGCTTCTTCTCTATAGGGAGGCTCATTAAAAGCTTGTACTTATAGAATTATTTCTTTAATTCACTCTCATACTTTTTTTCTTCATCACCAAAAAAAAATCTAACAAAAATTATCATTAGTGATACTATCATCTCTCATTTTGATCAACTCCAATTTTTTAATTCCCACAACTTCCATTGAAACTTATTTAATAAAATTCTCCTATAAAATACAATATTTCTTTTCCATCACATAATCATCTCTTTCGAAAGAAATTTCAAAAGTTGTACAAGTAGATAATGCTAGTCTCTCGTTCGTTCTATCATTTTTTCAAATTACAGCTTCAACTTTGAAGTTCATCATGATCTAAACTAGCACCAAAACACCATAATAAGGTAGCCCTTTTATTCACACAATCACTCCAAAACAAATAATTGGCAAAGTGGAAACATGAAAACCAAAAAAATCAACACACGCGTCGGCACACCGTCATCCCATCACCCAACGGAATCTGGACAATCTGAACGCGAGAATCGGCGGCCAATTGTTTGTTGAGCTCAACAATATGGCCCCTGTACGATACAAGATCCTCCGGCACCGATTTCTCCGGCATCGCCACCGTCCCGTACCAAAGCGTGTTATCGTACACCACAACCCCACCGACCTTCACCAATTTCAGCACTCTCTCGTGATAGTTTTTGTAGTTTATCTTGTCGGCGTCCACGTACGCGAAGTCGAAACTCGACTCGTTGTTCCTCTGCAAATTAAAACAACATCCTAAGCATTAAAAACCGCACAATTGTATTGTTCTTTCGGGGTGTGAAATGTGTGTTTTGTTGTTTCTTACATCTTCCAAGAGCTTATCAAGAACAGGAAGAGCCAGAGACTCGATGAAGTTGATTTTGTGCTCAACTCCTGCCTTCTTTATAACTGGCAATCCCATGTCATATGCCTTCTTGTCAGGGTCTATGGCTGTAATCTGATAAATTAAACAAATGCCGATGAAAACTGATGTCTAATGAACAAAACAGAATGGGCAATCTAGGCGGGTTTAAGCCGGTCAGCTATGAACAATTTAAGCCCTATTTTATTGATTAGGGTATAATGCAGAATTTACTTAGTGCACACTGGTAAAATTTATCAAGTGCACATTGTTAGGATCAAGGGTAAATATAGTTAGTATCGAAAGTCCAACTTTATTTTCTTATAGACAGCAATCACATTTTCAAGACACAACTTGATCATTTACCAGCCTCCGATCCACTCAAGTACCCAACAGTCCCCTAGCACCAATCTATGGATTGAATATTTTAGACCTCCGCCCAACCCACGTACCCTCAGGTTGTGGCTGAGGTTTAGCTCATCGCTCAAAAACAAATAAAAAAAAACATATTGTGATAGAGTAACAGTACTAACCCGGCCATCATCAGGGATGGTAAGAGCTGTGAGTAGCAAAGAGTATCCAGTGAAAACTCCAATTTCCAGAGTGTTTTTGGCATTCAATAGCTTCAAGAGCATTGCCACCATTGGCCCAGAATCCGGTGATGTACCCATCGTCGAACTGACAAAAGAAAATTTTGTGATTTATCATCTACATCTGCTATTTGAACAGAAGTACATTGCAGGTTGCATAAAAATTAAATTTATTACGGTGTGAAAAGTTTAATGAATTTACAGTGGATGTTTTGCAGTAATATCCCTTATCTCTTTCAGAAGCTCTGATTCGCGTGGAAACACACTTGTACGTAGAAGGTACTGTTCCATGAAAATTAAAATAATACATTAATTTACCAATTTTACACACACTTTTCAGTGAATCTAGAAAGAGAAAGCTGAGAAGCTTCCTATTATCAAAAAAAAAAATAAAAAAAAATAAAATAAAAAATAAACAGTTGACCTTCATTGCTAGTTATAGTTTTTATCTCATGTCAAGCAATTGATCTATAAAATAATAATATTACCTCATATAATTCTTTACTCTGCAATAACCCTTCTTCCATTGCACCTTTAAAAAAAAAAAAAAGCATTAATGAGTTGAAATATAATAACGTCATCAAACTATATAGTAAATCTTAAATTAAAATATTAGAATCAAACTGTATGTAGAAGTTAAAGAATATTTTGTGACGTCTTATAACAGTATTATGTATTACAATATCGAATTACCGATTGAAATATAGATAAGGGAAAGGGAGAAATTGGAGGTGAAATGCATACCTTAATTAGGTTTTGTTTAGATGGGAGAGAGAGAAGGTGGGGATGAAGAAGAGGATAATGTTTTGGAGGAGCAATAATTCATGATAATGTTGCTTTTATAAAGCTTCAATTAAGCAAAGTCAGAAAGCATGCATGCACAATTGTCTAGCCAGTCATTATTGTGATTGTTTGTTTTACGACAAGCTGTGACATATAAAGTTGATATGGATTGACTTTGTCTACGTTCAAATGTAGAGCTTAATCACTTTATTTGTTAGGAATTAGGATCATTATTAAATTCTGTTGACCGTCGTCTATCATATGATTAGTCTTTGTACAAACTATGATTATATTTACATAATTTTAAAAATAATAAATAAATAAAGATTACAAGCTGTACAATAGAAAAAAGAAAATGTTAATTCAAGAATTTTGAGTTACATATAATGTACAATGTTATAAATACAATTGGTACAAAATCATTTTTAAAAATGTTATTTATGGTCTTTACAGTGTACTATATATAGTAATTTTAAGGATGCATTATAATTTTTATTTATTTAGTTATCAATATAGTAACGGAATTATAACAGTGTAAATTAAGGTAAATTGTGTCCAACAAAAATGCAGTAAAGGTAATTTTGTCAAATAACAATGTAGTGTATAACACTTGAAGGATAATGTATACATTTCATTGTCACAGAAAATAAATGAGACAAAAATAAGGGAATTAATCTGGATTAACACATATAATATTTTTAAATATTTTATTTAATTTTTATTAATCATTTTGTATGACAAGTTATGCAATTTACATCTCTTATATGATTTGTAGACTATTACACATAAACTGGATTTATATAATGCATATCTCGATTAATGTCTGGGATTTAAATCATCACATTAAAAAAAAAAAAAAAAACATGTACTAGAAGCTTATGTGCTGATACATAATATATTTATATTATGCGTTACACTGAACATCCACTCCACTTCATGTACCTTTAAAAAAAAATGTGTGAGGGTATTAGTCAATAATTGATTCATTATACTCGCATGAGCAACTTAGTTGGTCACATGTACATTCTCCCAGATGCTCTGTTAGAGATTAGAGATTCAACCAAAATAATTGATTCATTATATATTATATTATGCGTTATAACGTCAAAAAAAAAAAAAAAAAACCTAAATTATGCATTACACTTAATTTCCACTTTCCGAAAAGGTTGAATATAATCCACACACTGAATATCCACTTGACATTATCATTACACGCTTATTTACGGAAATAGTTGATTCATGCATGTGGTACACAAATATATGCTTAATAATTATTTTGTCATGTATCTAATATTAATTAAGGTGAAATAAACAGAATTTCTTTAAACGGTAAGGTAACATTGTTCAACGAAGATTGCAAGTATAAATTTTGTTAGTGCAACATACGACCCCACACGGCCACAAGGATAGATAAAATTTGTATGTAGATTAAAGATATATGAATTTTAATTAGAGATGAATGGTTTTCATAATTCAATTTACTACACATTATATGTGTTACTGTCATATATAGCCCGTAGGTTAAACTAATTTTTTTTTTTTTTTTTGGGAAACAACTACTGTTTTTATTCTACAGGAGTTGTTAGCCTCCACTAAATTCCTAGCTACTCTATACCACAATTTTCAATTCAAAAAGTTAAATTGTTTGATTCTTTAAATTAGACTAGCTAATGTGATATATATGTCTCCAAAATTATCAATCATCAGGGTAGGTGGGGTAGGTGATCGGGAAAAATAGTGAATTTGTGAATGAAAAATCAAACGTTTTGTATTTAATTTGTGGAGTTAAAAATTGATTTTTTAAATAATGTGTTTAAGAAAATTTGGAAAAAAAATGGCTAAGTTAGAGAATATATTGTCTTTTTAATATGACACACGTACAAAAGTGTATCTGTCGATTTTTAAGTTACACTAATAATAACTCGATTATCAACTTGTTTCGACCTATTAAATGAATTAAAAGGATATTTCATGCATAGGGATATCCTGCTCCAAATTAAATAAAGGTGTATCCAATTTTAATATACAACTTGACAACATTATTGAGAAATTTAAACACCGCAGCTATGGACTGAATATCTAGGCTTTAGAATATTGAGAGTCTGTTTACTTCAAAAAATTTGTTCTATATTTTTTGTTTTTTAATGTTTCAATTTTCATTCTCTATTTTCTATTTAAAAAACTTGTTTACTAACACTTATTTTTAATAAAAAAAAAATTAGACTAAAGTTATAAAATTAACACAAGTTTAATTTTTAATGAATTTGTTGACATTATATTTAAAATATTTTTGGATATGTTTTGTTTAAATTGAAATGAATATAATTTTTAATTTAAAGTGTAATATATCCAAGATTTTTACATTTTATATCTGAACGTAATTTATATTCGTATATAACATAAATAAAAATATATCATAACCAATAACCTATTAAGTTTACCTAAAATTTAGTTTAAAAAATATTAATGATTTTTTGAGTTAATATTTAAAATACTAAAAAGTTCTCCAATTACTAAAAGATCGATCTTGAGCTTCTCGGAGAGTTTAGAAGATTTGGAAGAAAATTATGCATGAAATAACACACACACATATTATTTGAATATTTATTTCATTTTGATTCCTTAAACCAATGTTTAATACAGTTCATGAACTCTATTCCTTCAGTGAACCAAACAATGGAATATAATTTATATTCTATTCTTTATCTATTTCATTCTCTATGCAATAACATTTCGATCTATTCCTTTAAAATCTATTCCGTGAACCAAACATGCAGTTAAAGTAATTTTTTCAAGTTATATAAACATCTAATAATTTATCAAGCACTTTTCTACACAGTGCTAATAATACTCAAAACATAACACAATTAACTATTGAACAAGGTTGCAAAAATTTCTTGGCATTCCTTGGGCGCCCAGGTGGCCCCGATTAATTTTTTTTAAAATGTGTAAGACTTGATAATTATAAATTATTTACTCATGTAATACTTTAATAGTTAATACTAAAATATTAAATATTAACCTAAAAAAATCTAGACTTGTACATTTATAGAGATTTAAAGAATTAAAACACAATTCCACAAAGTCACAACTCACAAAGTATCAAATATTATAGTAGCTGATTTTGTTTTTTGTTTTTTTGTTTTTGTTTTTGTTTTTTTTTTTTTACATTTTTAGGTTGCGACCGATTTGAACGATTTTAGGGTTATTTCAATTAAAATGAAGTCATTTTGAGCGATATAACCATTTAAAAAAAATGAAACAATAGCTAATCGGGATCGCCTAGAACACCGAGTACAGTGAAAGGTCGGCGCCTAGCACCTAGGCGCAATTTTTACAACAATGCTATTGATAACACAATGAACCATCAAATAGCAACTACCAGGTAATTGTCACACATCCCTATATAATAATCATTTTAGTGAGTATAGTTGATAGATTCATAGATTATATTATAAATACTCATTGATATAATGATATTGTAATAATTACTCACCGTACCGTTATGGTTTAGAAAATTGCAAAAAATGTCAAATTCGAAGAGCCGTCACTATAGACTGAATATCTACAACTTGGAATATATAGCGAGTTTTTGGTAAGAGAGAGAGTCATAGAAGGCTAGGAAGAAAAGTAGAAAACTCTGCAAGAAATTTCAAAACAAATAAAACAAAGAAAACTGCAATAATTGACGAGGGAGCCTTGACAAAAAGCTACGTTAGGGGAAGGGCAACTGTGTATTAAGGAATTTATTGATTATAGAGACCATTGATGTTGAATGGATAATAAAATTGAAAAGTAGAGGCCACATTAATTTTACATATAAAAGATATTATTATTATATTGGCTATGTTTGGCAAACCTAGCTGAAAAGGTAGCTGAAAGCTGAAAAGTAGCTGAAAACTGAAAAGCTATAAGTTCGAAGCTGAAATCTGAAGAGCTGTTAAGCTAATTGTTATGCTTCAAAGTGTTTGGTAAAATTAACTTTTCGATAAGCTGATAAATGTAAAAAGACTAAAAAGGACGTCTTCATATATACAATTTAAATAGTTTTAAATTTAAATAGGTTTGTTTATATATTAAAATATAAACTAGTGAAATCAATATAGTTTAATAAAATATAAAGTAAGAACATATATTTGGAAGCATATAAAGTAAAACAAAATGTTTATAATTCATAAGATTAGTTCATACAAAAATTAATGTTCAAACACAAATGTTAAATTGAAATTACAACCAAATATATTGAAGAGAAAAAATAAAAAAAGGTTTAGCTAAAAAGGTTTTAATTGGGAAGGGTAATTGATGTCATTTCTTTAAAATACTAAGGTTAAAGATGGAAAAAAAGTTAGGAAGCTACTAGCTTATTTTGAAACGCTACCTTAGATAGCGTTCAAAAATAAGCTCTTATTTTAAGCTACTAGCTTATTTTAGGAACATTACCAAACAGAGCTTATAGCTTATTAGTAGCTTAAAATAAGCTATAAGCTCCTAAATAAGCTCTGCCAAACAAAGTCATTATCTCTATCCCAGCAACACTGTCCAATTTTAAAAGTAAATCTTACTTTCATGTCACCATATTTGCAACTTCATATTATTTGCTCAACATTCTTGCAATTCCAATTCACTTTCAAAAGTATGACCCATTTTCACATCATATTAAAAATTATTAATTTTTATTAATAAATATTTAGTATTATTTTATGTTCACAATTATTCTTTTATGTTGATATATACATTACAATTAAATATAAAAAATTGAAAATTGAAAATTATAATAATTTAAAAATATTTGTATTAGGTATATAATCGAATTTAGAAATTATATTACACAAAATTTTGAAATAAAATGATTCAGATTACGTAACAATTTGAATTGTATGAATTGTATTTATAAATCAATGAAAAATTTGAGTAATTATTTATTAATAGGTTATTTCTTTAAAATAATTTAATTACATAAAATAAATAAATAAAATTATTCAAAAGAAAGTGCAAATAAATAAAATAAAAATAAAAATCTTAAAAAATATTAAAATATTATTTTTAAAAAAATAATTTAATAAAATAACAATAATATAAGCAATCAAAACATAATAAAAATTAAAATAATAATAATAATAACAAATTTCTTTTCGAAAGAAGAAATGTACAAACACGCTGCATATTACCACCCTTTTGTATCTAATTTAGAAAGTTTTCATTACATGTGGACTATTAAAAAAACAAAAGATTTTAAAGATTTTTTATATACTTTAATTTTCATGTCATCTTGAAAGTGCTACTATTTCAAGAATGGAAGCATCCTTAAAAGCTTCTTTTTCTCGATCGGATAAGAAATAATCTTATCTGCTTGAATAGAAACCACTTCATAGGTGAAGTGGAGCGATTAGGTAGGTGTTAGGTGGGATGATTTGTCAACTCCAATATTTTTATGTAAGACCATATATAATACACACTCTTCTGTTTACCATTAAAAAACAACCCCTTCATAATATCATAATTATATATATTTGGATAGTTATTGCATATTTGTGATATGACACATTTTCACATTAATAGATGACTGTTTGTTAGTGACAATGGTAAGGAATCGGGTGCTTAACAAATTTTTTATTCAATAAATACAAGTCACGTGATAAGAGCATAGTATTTATTAAAGGCACCTAGAAAAGATAATATTCTTTAAAAAAAATATATATTTTTTAACATACATCTTTTAATCATTTTAAACTTAAATTTTAACAAAATGAGAGGGATGGAATTTCACCCCCTTTATACATCACTAATCATCATTGTTAGTACCTTATGAAACTATAACCTTTATTATATGAATCAATTTAATTTTATGAATAAATTATTTCTAACAATTAATAAATATGAAAAATTTTATTAACATTCACGTCAAAAAAAGTGAATAATTGAATAATATATAAGAAAATAACATATTTTGTATGCTTGTATTTTTTTACGAGACATTTTGCTCATAATGTAGTTGTATTTGAAATAATATTTTACTTTAAGGGGGCATTTGCTTCAAATTATACATTAAAAAATATTACATTACCTAAGAGGATATTATATGCCCTTGTTTTTTTTTTTTTTTTTTTGAAAATTTATATGCCCTTGTTTGATTTCATAGAAATGAGATCCTCGAAAATAATATAACAATATTTTTAAGAAGGATTTTAAAATTCATTTTTATCACATATCTTACTCCCGGCCCCCAAAGGCCCAAATTTTACATAATTTAGAAAATATGATATTAAGGAATTTGATAACTAAAAGTCCAATACCAACCACACTTAAAAGAATTCCATTTCAAAAATTCAAAATAAACATAAAACTGAAACTATTGGAATTTGGAAATAAATGACTTGGAGAAGAAATGAAAATGACTTATTTGAAAAAATGGGCGGAGTGGTCATTTTTGTAAAGTTACGTTATTTGAATGAATTCCAGTTCACGTAATTTCAACTATTATAATTATTATTTTAATTACAAAAATCTTAAATAAAACAAGAAAAACCTTATGAAAAGATAGTTACTCCAATTGTTATACCATGAAACAGGGTTCACAGTGCACTGTGAACCCTGATGCATGTGTATATATATTTTATATTGTGAATTTTTGTGTATTGTGTTATGAAATTATGCATTTTAATTAAGAGTATGAATTATGTACATTAAACAAATTAGTAGTTGTGTCTTATGCTATGAATTTATGTATCTTGTGTGGTGAAATTTTGTGCCTATGAATACAAATCTTGTACCTAAATGAGATTTGATAAATAAGTAAATATATAACATGTGTATGTGTCTTGTGTTATGAAATTCTATACCTTACGAGTATGAATTTTGTATGTCGTCATTTTAACATGTGTATGTGTTTTATGTGGTGAATTTTTGTATCGTGTATTATGAAATTTTGTACATTGTCATTTTGATTCAGGGTACACAATGCTATGTGAATCCCGATCCATGATATAAATTGCCACATATATAGTAATGTGTGCACCATATGGTCCACACAATAATCCCAACATTGCCACTTGGGCCATCCCCTCCAGGACCAATCCTTCTCCGATTCTAAGTCCAATAACCCAAAAACATCTTGCTATATAGCTATTAGCTAATTGAATTTTTATTATGGTGCCAAACAATTTATTTGACATACTCAAAATATATATATATATATATATATATATATATATATATATATATATATATATATATATATATATATATATATATATATTAGAATGAAAAAATGAAAACTAAGAAAAACATTAAAACAAGAAACCTATGTCATCAAAAATATAAAATGAGCCTATGGAAAACGTAACAGAACTAAAATGTTTTGTGCGAAAAATATAAAATGAACTAACCTATCTATGTCATCAACTAACTAAACCCAAGCACATGAACTTCACTATGCAATGTCACCAATGTAACCAAATCAACCAAAAGTGAAAACTCATTTGAAAATCCTATTAAAGCTTATGGTGAATGCAGGCATGGTAGATCCAAAATTTTAATCAAATCATTAAATATGATTTGTAAAGAAGCAGAGGTCCGCCGCAGTCTCCGTACGTCGTAAGTGAGAAGCAATGGAGCTAGCGGTGGTACGTTATATATATCCTCATCTGATCTGCTCACCAGATAGATCAGATCGTCTCTCTCTATATATAAATTCCTTAATTAGCTAGCTAGCTTCGTCTTCCTCAAAACTCAGCTTGCACGACTCGATGAATGATCTGCATATATATGCTCTCGCCACCTTTTGGCGTTTTGCTTCAATTCTTACGCGTTTTGTTGAATGCATGCATCATATATATCATTAATTAATGCATATATATCCCTCCCATCCCTTCTTTAAGCGCGGTTTTAATTACTTTTGGTAAGCATATATATTGGACTGGACGGTGGTGCATCCATCACTACCTTGCTACGTGCCGCTCATCACTCTTATCTCCCCACTCGATCAGCTTTTGCTTCAATTCTGCCTATTGGATTTCAAATGCTGATCACATTCTTCGCTAAAGCAGCCAAGCTAATTTAAGCTTTCTTATGGATAAGTATTTTCTTGATTTGGAAACAGCCTAAGATAGCTAGCTAGCTAGTGAAATATAAGAATTAGGAAAGCAAGCTAGCTAAGTCTTGTGGTTGAAGATATATATACAAGTAGGCCGGCCAGGTGAACACTATCAATCATATCATTTCTCGTACGTGTATTAATTATATTATGGAAAATGCTTGGTGGACTCCCATTTTATATTCCCAATTTATACTCACTCTCACATGCTTTTGATGTAAACACTTTTATGTGGACTCACATGATAAAAATAACCAATCTCTGTTTGTCACCTCTAATTTATAGGCATCTAATGAATGGAAGCTAAGCCACATCTAGAGGCCATGGGAAATTTATGCATGAGAGGAGTAAGAAGCATTTTTTTAAATTGAAATATTAATTGTAAGTTTGTTTTTAATATTCATTTTGTATTTTGAACCATTAATAAAAGTAACTTTCAGAGAATAACCTTTCAAGAGTATTAAATTCAAATGACAAACGTTCATATACATACCTAATTAACGTCGTCCATGCTAATTAATTACAATATCCTTAGTTACTTCTTCAAGTCATTCACTACCAACTTAACCTATTCTTTGCAAATTATTTGAACTTTTTTTTTTTATTGAAGTACAAGAAAGAAACTCTAGTTTTAAATTTTTTTTTTTAAAAAGGTGCAATTAAACGTGTTGGTTGGTTAGAGCATCTTCAATAGTATTAATTTTTTTGTGACTTTTGAGGTGTCAACTAGGAGACAAAAGGAGGGAAAAAAAAAAGGAAAAGAAAAAAGGAAAAAAAAATGGCTCTAAACATGCCCAGCATGGCACATGCACTACACGCACCATGTTGGGTGCAGAGTTCTACTGAACGCACAGAGTGTGCGTCACTTTGGTCAACAGGCGGGCCCCACAAAAAAAACATAATCTGCAGGAAATAAAATCCCCCCAAAACCCATCTTCCTATTTGTTAAAAATTCCTCTTTGATTTTTTTCCTCTGCAAAAATCTCAAAAAATGCATTGGCGTAAATACTCTTAGTAACATGTTATTTCTTATTAATTTGATGTTGAATTGGCACTAACTTGACTTCTAAGTGTATTTGTACAAAAGATGACAAATATTTGGCATTGACATATCATTTGAAATAATATGAAAAAAATTAAATAAATCCTAGTATTAGTACAATGAATGAATGTGATGTATTATAATTTTGACAACTATGAAAATGTTGTCGACTAACAACATGACGGGAAGTGGATAAAGATGGCATTGTCGTCTTCCAAATGAATTTGCAGAGGCATATATATATAGTAATCTAATCATATTAATTAATGTATAATAATTGTCAAGATATAAACCTTAATTATCGTAAGGACAAGAATTCGATTTGACGACTAGTGATTATATTAAGAAAGTAGCAGTATAATCTTGTCAGTGACATTCCTATTGCAGCAAAACCGTCGATAACATTAAAGGCATAAAACAAGCATTTCGACTAACTGAAACATTAATAATTTGTATAAACATAGTCTAATATACATTCTAAAATCTAGATTTTGTACTATCAGACAGCTGGCTACTAAGATTACTTGTAATGAACTACGAGATTATGATACTTTTATCGTTAAAGCTGGCAGAACCCCACTCTCTCACTCCTCCTGTTTACCTACCTAGCTAACTACTGTTACATGCACTTCTAGCCATCTACCGCATGAACTCTCAAATTTTACTTCTTAAATTTTACTCCATGATGTAGCAGGCATTATATTGATATGCTAATTCTTTCATGTAGATCCCAATACAAATGTTTACATCAAGATTTTGTATGTGAGTGATAAAAATTGGGAGTAGAAAATGATAGTACGTACACATAGCATTTTCCGCACTTATTATTAATCAAAGGTTTTTTTTTAGAGCATCCCCAAGGAAAATTTTGAATGATTTTTGCAAGTGTGAGTCATATGTGGAGGGGAGAGTAGGAAGAGAGAGAGAAGAGTTTAGGGTGGTGCATGAGAATCTTAATTTTTCAGAATTGTGGGTCCCACCAAAATAAAAGGCAGCTGCCTCACTGCAGTGTGCGCTGCACAGCGCGCCCATTCGGGTGCGTGCACTACACACGTCCAGTGGACGCACTGAACTTCATTTTTTTAATTTTACTTTTCAGATCTGGTATTTCCTCTCCACCCCCCCNNNNATCCCCTCTTCTCTTTCTTAGTGTAAAAACTCTTCAAAAACTACAGCTATTGAGGATGCTCTTAGCAGTCAAATGAGACCATATGTTAAGTAAAAAAAAAAAGGATCTCGCCATTTTATCCGTGAAGTTTAAATTATTATTATTATCATTATTAATTTTTTTAAAAAAAAAAAAAAAAACTATCGGGAATTTGAGTTCAGAACAAAGGCAGCCGAGGCTGCCTTCCTCATAGATGGATAGTTGCTTTTATCTCAAAAGTGAAATTTTAATATGAGATAAAGGATACCTTCAAATCCACCACCCCCGCCCCCTCTCCTCGCCCCGCGGACCCTATGACTCTGAGTTCGTGTAAAGAAAACTTTAGATAAAGAGGCGGATTTTACAAAGAGGAATTGTTTCATCTTTATCATATTTCTTTGGCAAAATTGATGAAGATTATTATTACTAACCTCTCTGCGTGTGGAGAAACGACAACTTCTAATATAATGAACGACAACTTCCAGCTAGCAAGGAATAAAACAATTTTTTTTTCTTGTCTAGATATAGCAAAGAGCAATTTCAAATCTCTTTGTCAAGATTAACAAAGATTATTATTGATAACCTCTCCATAGACGAAAAATAAGTTACTTCTGATGAATGATGACTTCCAACAAGGAAAAAACCCTAGACAAAGATGATGAAAATTTCTTAACGAAACCAAACAGAGAGGAATTTCTTATTATTCATTATATCTCTGTATCAAGATTAACAAAAATTATTATTACTAACCTCTCCATAGGTGGTTAACAAGTACTTTTGAAGAGCAGTAGTGACTTTCAACATTGAAGAAAACCTTAGACGACCAGATCTAACAAAGAAAATTGTATTCCTCTTTGTTAAGATTGATAAAGAGAAAGAGAAAATATTTTTTTCTTCTAGATAGCGTTAGTTCACCATTCATCTAAAGTCATGATAAGTTTATTTGGGGTATGGAACCATGGCTAGTTGTCATCTATGTTCCATGGAAACTCCGTGGGGATAGCTTTTCGATCCCTTATCTTTCAAAAACGTTTCATGTATCTTTGAAACTTATTTAGAATCATTTTAGTGTTGTTTCCTAATTAATCAAAATTTTTTTTTAATTTAGGTCATTTCTTAATTAGTTTTTTTAAAATCGTTTCCTCGGGTTGAAAATGCATTTCTAGTCCAAAATTTTTATAAAATTTCCAACCTATATAAACTATTTAATTTGGAGGTTAGATGTTTTTCCAACCCAAATAAAAACAATGAAAATGTGTTATCTAGATATGAAACAATGTGTGATATTAGTGAAGCTAAATTCGTGAAGAATAGAGAAAACATTGGCATCGTTTAGTATAAATTGATCTTTAGATGAGCTTAAACTAATGTCGATATTTTTTTTAATAAAAATATTAGTGAAAACATAAACAATTAGAATCTTTAACTATTTAAACTTTAAAATATTGCAGTTTAAGCATTGTAATTTTTTAAAAATTTTAAATTAACTTTATAGTACGTAATTGGTATAAGCTATCTATTAGTGATTTGTTACACGTATTATTTATATTAACTATTAAGCAATGCTAGGTCAAGCGTTTTGTTGGCCCTCCAATTCATCACCCAACTAAAAGTAATTTCAAATATATTATTTTTTCCTTTTCAAAAATATATTATTTTTTATTCATATATACATTTCCCCACATTCCGTTTCTTATACTTTTGGAATTATCATTTTGTGAATGTTAGACAACTATTAGTTCAGTTGAAGAAAATTAATATTAGATTGTTTATTTTGTGAATGTTAGACAACTATTATCTACTTTAATTAATTTCATAATTCTGTCAAGACAAAAACTTGTATGAGACTGTCTCACGAATTTTTATCCGTGAGACAGGTTTGGTCAAGATGAAATGTAATACATATATTTTTTATATTCATTTTTATTATAAAAAAATAAGTATCTCAATAAAAATAATTAAATAAAAATATATACTACATTATTTTGTAAAAAATAATGATGCAATTAATATTAAATTGAAAGAAAAATTAAATTATGTTACATTCCAAATAAGCCAGAGAACGAAGCCCCTTTCTTGATGAAGATCACAAGAAGCCGTCAACATCCTCTCAAAACCGTTGAACATTTCAAAACCTTTGCCTCTGCAAAACGAAACTGAACTCCCCAAATTAACTTCCACAACTAATTTTCAGCATTTCACCAATTTCTTCTTAATTTATAAGGGGTATCTATTGTTTTTCGATTAAACTGACATTTTTTTTAAATGTATTTTAATTTATTGTATTTTTTTTTACATTTAAAAGTTAGATGCTGAGATATTATAAAGGATGACCAATGGGGTGAGTTGGAGCGTGTATGCACTATGAGTGTCCCTTTTAATATTGATGATACATTTTTAAAATAATTAATTGTGTTCTAAACTAAAAGAAAATTTTACTGGGAAAAATTAGCAAAATTATTTATAATATTTTAAAAATGTAAATAAGTTGTCTATGTTCACAAATGATTTTAAAATAACCTAACTATAGCTAGCTTAATAATAATAATAATAATAATAATAATAATAATAATAATAATAATAATAATTATTATTATTATTATTATTATTATTATTATTATTATTTATAGTTGTAGAGTTAAATTTAAAAATAGAACAAAAAATTGATATTTACAAAATATAGAGTTGTTATTCTGAAAGTTAAATGATAAATAGTTAAATACATTCTGAGCAAATTTTTAACCTAAGAATTAAAATTCCAAACTTGTTTATAAATGTGTCGAAAAGTTAGACAAATTAATTTTGAGGTGGATGAAAAAGACAAAATTAAAGTACACTATATATATTGTGCATCCATTTCTTATACAACATTTTCTCCATTAGACTATGGCAAATCCTGTTTGATAAATTAGTTAGTATATCAGTCAATTTTGGCTTATTTAATTATTATTAGTTGTTTAATTTGATTAAAAAAGCAAGTAGTTAATCAGTTTTTTTATAACTTCAAAATGCTAAAATTTAAAAACAACTCTTTCAATTAACTTTTTGAGAACAAAAATTATATCAAACAGCTATTAGCTAATAACTAATTTACCAAATATTTTTCTATCATCACCTAATATTATCAACTAGTCATAGTCATACTCTCTAACCCAAAAAAAATTGTTGTTATCAACTAATCATACTTTCTAACCAAACAGCTAATAGTCATTATCAGGACAATTAGTCTTTTTTTTACACACATTACCCTTTTCTCTCTATATATAGCCAGCCCTCCTGTGCATACGATTTCGATCTCCTCCTAACATGGCAGCAGCCAACAAAGGTGATGCCCAGATTTCCGGCGACGGCGACAAAACTCCGGCGGTGCCACGGTGGCCACAGCAGCTGAAATGCCCAAGATGTGATTCGCCAGACACAAAGTTTTGCTACTACAATAACTACAGCCAATCCCAACCAAGGTACTTCTGCAAGACGTGCAGAAGGTACTGGACTAAAGGAGGCGCGTTGCGCACAATCCCCGTCGGCGGCGGCTGCCGGAGAAGGAAAATGATGAAATCTTCCCCCGCCGCAAGATATTATGGTATCGGAGAACTGGGATACCTTAACGCTGTCTCTCAACCCTTGGGTGGGATAAAAATCCCCAGTTACAACACTTCAGCCGCCGCTCTTATCGACCACTTATCCGGCGCTCTTTTGGCTATGCCGCAAAACCCGCCTTGCTTCAATCTCGACCAATTATCGCCGCCGTTCTCCATTTCCAGTCCTTTATTTGACTTCAAATTTCCTGGAACTCAAGAACTGGGCAGGCTTGTACCCCCAATCGAGCCGGTGGGCACTGTAAATCAAGATTTGCAGTGGAATTTACAGCAGAAAATTCTTGAGAAGCAGATTCTTGAAATTCCGACACCGCCATCTGAAGCCACTTTTGAGAGCAGTAGTTCAAGAATCGCTGAAGCTACTGAATGGCTCTTTGACGACGACGATGTTACTTTTCCACTCCCTGCAAACCAAACTGCAACAAATAGTTTTGGAAATGGGAATGGAAACGCCTCAGAAGACGACTGGGATGAACTCATTCAAGCTTGGGCCACAAACTTCAATGAATTCAGTGCTTTGCCATAGATCCTTAAATAAGGGAAATCAAAGAAACAAATCATCATCGATTTCATATGCTAATATAAGTACTCTGATCTCTTCTTTCTCTCTCGATCTTCTCTAGTGGGCTGCGGTTTTATATATGATCTCTGAAAATCATCAAAAGATAACGGTTTCACCGGCCTTTTGATGTTTAATTTGGTTCTGTACTGTTTAATCAAATGCATCTCTTGTACATAGATCGACTTCATTAATTTCTGCAATTTCAATAAAGAATTCAGGTTAGTTGTAATTATTGAATCTGGGTGCAATTTAATTTGAATTGTTACATACAATTGATACAAATGATGGTTTTTCTCAATTCTCGTCGCCATTTTTTCTGCATGTAATCCGCATCGATGTTAGCCTTGTCTTGTTGGGCAGGACGACATTTGTTGCATGCTGTTCTTTTCATCTATCCTTTTTTTTTTTTTTTTTTTTTTAAATATATAGTTGGACAGCAATAATTAATCTTCATCACAAATTAACCATATGTATGTAGGGTTGATGATTCCAATGTTGTTCCGTCGGGTAAATTATCTTAGTTACATGCATTTTGCTTTCTCTGATGATGTATATATGTTGTTGAACCGCTGTCTTTGGGATTGGTGATGGATTTTGGACTGTTATTAATTAAAAGGGGGTGTTAATGGTGTATATCTTTCAATTTTTATTTTTATTTTTTGTTCTATTTTGAGTCACTCGATCTTCTCCAGAACTACTCTCAAAGTCTTCCTCTTTCGGGTAATTGAGTCGATCTCAGACCGCCTTCTCACACACTACAATATGTATTTCTATACGTAAGACCAACAAACCAAAGATTCTCACCTCGCATAGACTAACCAGGCTTGTGGAGGTGCAGTGGTAATAATCCATTAGGTGAGATCACTCGTATTTGATGCTCACCAGGGACCCACAGCATTGGGTGTAACAAGAGTAAAGACGTACTCAATCTTGCGTCTTTGCTCACAATTTTCCACTTAAAAATCAACTTAACAATTCGTGTTATATATGTTGTATACTCAATTAAGTAATGTATATTATGTTTTTTTTTTTATTAATTATATAGAGAAATTCTAAGTTGTTACTTGGTATTGGTGTTTTCTATATTGAGTGTGTTTTTTTTTTAAAAAAAAAAAAAGAAAAAAAATATTATAGGTCAATCAGTATCGGGCATTGTGTGCGTATTTTATTCCCAGGTACCCTAACCTGGTACAACAATGAATGCCTTTGTTTTATTTAGTGTAAGAAGCATTGACGGTTACTCAGTTAGTATAAATTAAAAAAAAAATCCTAATTATATATATTTCCATAAAGTTTAGTAAGTGTAACACCGTCAAAATACACATTTGATTGGGCATAGCTTGAGACTTTGAGAGAAGGGAAAGAATAAAATGTTCTCATTTGAAAAATATTAATTTTCTTTCTTGTTTTTCGTCTCAATGTCACTCACCTTTTGATATGACAATAACATTTTTTACATTCATTTATTAAAAGTTAATTTCAGCATTATATCTATAAAAAAAAAAAAGACTAATTAGATCAGATTTTTTTAAAAATGTGGTGGCATTTTCGTAATTATCATGCACTTTACTATGCAAACTTGAACACTAAAATCTGTATTTCTCAAACATTTTCAGATTTACACATTTAATTGTAACAAAATATATATTTAGTATTAAAAGTTGGCACTTGTAAAAATGTGAAAGTGTAATTTGCATATGGATGGCATGCACTTTTCTTGTGATAATAATTACGCATAGATATATGCAAGTATGTAACTCTACTTGGTCTAAAAATTTGCATCTGAGCAATTATCATGTGCCAAATATGGAAAGACCGAGGTCCCAACACAATAATATATATAATATAATATATAAATAATAAATATACAATTTTATTATTAGTTTAATATTTTAATTAAAATGAAATACATTGATTTGGATTCAGATATGAATTGACTAATAACACTAATAAATATGAAAAGAAAAAATATATATAATAGGATTGTTAAAAAGATATTAACATGATATTTCTCGAGTATATATATATATATATATACTTTGTCTCTATCAAAATCATAAAATTTGTTAGGTCGGAGTGAGAGGGTGTTGAAGTGGCGAAAGGACCAGGGTTGCGTGGTTATCGTGAAATACTATAATAGGAAGAGAGAGATGAGAACTCAAGTTTCGTTGTTGTAGTGATATTTTGTAGTTTTGTTGTTGTGATGTATTGTGTTAACTTTAACCGTCAATTGAATTCCTTGCGAGAAATTCATGATTCATGAGTCATGACTTGTGACTCATGGTCTCATGATTGGGTGATGTACTTATATACGCTGCATACTTTTTTTTTTTTTTCTTTTAGTACTATATATTTACTCTGATATAACGTAGTATTTATTCATACATACTCTATCAACTTATTGAACACTAAGGTTTCTCATTTGGAAGAGCTACTGTTATGCCGCTTGACCACAAGTTCTTTGGCATGTACACTGCCTACTTAACGTAACTATGTAACATGATATGAAATTTTTACAAAACACAAAATAGTAAATATATTACGGAGTATTATTATTATTATTAGGCAAAAATTTATATGAGATTGTCTCACGAATCCTTGCTCGTAAGACAGTTGGGTCAATATAAAAATGTAATATTTATATATACTAAAAATGTAATACTACTATTTAGGAATAGGGGTGTTTATTACTTATATAAGTAAATGCAATACTTATATTTTGATGTAAAAATATTACATTTTCTTCAAAAGTATTACACTTTTCCGTATAAGTAACAAACGCTTTATTCATGTTTAGTATTATATTTTTCAGTGTAAGTATTACATTACCCGATCCAGGCCAACCCGTCCCGTGTCACAAATAAAGATACATGTTGTATGTTGTTGTTGTTATTATTGTTACATTATCGTGAAAGAAATACAAATATGATTTTTATTATCAAGTTAAAAACATCTATAATTCCATACAAACACAAATTCTTTGTAGCATTCTACAACAACCAATATATTGCTCATGTCAAATTTACAGCATCATAGTCACCGTCCAAATGGGGAATACATCATGATTCATCGACAATTCAATAAAGTTATTAAATAATAATAACAATAATCTGCGATTCGAGATAGAATAGTCTAATTCTTTTCAAATAAAATTTCAAACTTATACCTTAAAAATGGAACGACACTATTAGAAGAATTCTTCATATAAAATTTAACAAAAATTTAAATAAAGTAGTTGAAATATAATATAATTATCAAATAACAACCTTTTTTAATTAGATTATCAAAAAAAAAAAGGAAAAGTAATATATGTGGGATTTAACGTTACAATATGTAGTTGGAAGTGAGTGTCGTTTGCGATGGATGTTAAGCCGGGAAAAATGCAGTTAAGAACATCGTTTGTCTGGTCGGCCCTTCCGTTCCGATCGCCGATCCACCCCCCCCCCCCACCCCCCCACCCACCATCTTATCAACTTGCTCTCATCATCATTACGTATAAGATGTAATATTAGGCTTTATTAGCATCATCAAGGATAAGATAAACTTTTATCATGTGACTGTCGGTTGTTTCACTTTATAAATGAGGACAAAACTGTGTCTCCTGAATGCTCGATCGGGTTTCCGCATCAAATGCTTGAAATGGTCGACTAAATTGTGGTATACTGGGAAATATATGTGATGGAGGAGTTGAGAGGTTGTTTTATGTGGAGTTATGGCAGATTCATATTATGATTGTTTCATTAATTTATTTATTTATGGACTAAGGAGGGAAAGGAGACTCTAAACAACTAAATTAAACAAAATAAGGAATTTCTCTAGAGTAAGGTGTTGCTTAAACAAAAGTGAAATTTTTGGCCTCGACACTACAAGATAGTAGAAGGGCAAACCATGTGACTTAGCGGCCTATTAAGTGGGAGTATCAATGTCTGGTGCCCATAAGAAGCTTACCAGAGCTTGGTCATGTATCCTTGCCCATAATCTACCACCTAGAAACCGGTCAACTGAAGTGTCCATATAAACTAGAATAAGGTATTCTTATTTAACATTGTAACTGCCCATAAAATCCCCTAAAGAGGCCGAGAGAATTGTTGAAAACTTAGCCCACCATCATTAGTTAGTTTTTTTTTTAATATTATCTGTTCATAACTACAGAACACTGAGGCTCAAACCCACCACCTCCCATATAAAGGGAAGAGTTTGATACCACTGGACCACAAGGTCATTGGCACCATCATTAGTTAGTTGATTGTATAAAATATAATAATACATTAAAGAACAAAAATATTACTATTTAATAATCATTCTTTACTAAGATATTAATATGTGGAGTCTTTTTATGATATTATTTGTTTAATTAACTTAATGGACAATTGCCAAAGACTTTGTAGTATAGTACAGTGGCACCCTGTTACTTCCAAATGGAAGGGGTTGGGTTTGAGTCTCAGTACAGTGGATGTGTTGAGTGCCTTTTTATTTACACCGTACCTCTAATTCGTCTCTGTCAATATTAGATGTTAATTCCTCGTACAACCTAATTCATTCCTAGTTGGCCCTCAACATCATTTTGTTAGAGAAGAGAATTTTGTGAACTCTATAATTTATTTATTTTTTCTGAAGGTTAGATGTTGATTTCTCCTACTACCTAGTACCTAATACATTTAAAGTTGGGCCAAACTGTCTCAACATTCATGTTAGAGTAGAGAAATTTGTACAGTGTACTCATAAATTATTATTATTATTATTTTTGGTGGGGGGGGGGGGGGGGTCCATAATGCATTCTAAGTTGGCCAAAAATATCTCAACATTCATGTTGTTAGAGCAGATAATTTTGTACACTCATAATTTGTCTTTTTTTCTAAGATTAGATGTATATTCATTCTATTGTCTAGCTACTTCATTTCAAATTGAACCAAAATGTCTCAACATTCATGTTGGTAGAGGAGAGAATTTTACCTCATCGCCCGTTTAAACTGAAACCGATATAAGAGTCCACCTCCACTACTAAAGTTTAATTTTGTATTTTGATGACCATCCATTTAAAATGATAACAGATATGCAATCACACTATAATATTTCTACACTACATTACTTTTAGGGGGCGTTTGGTTCAAGTTATGTAAGATTTACAGGAATGTAACATAACCTCCCGATGAAGTTTTTTTACTATTGGAAGGGAATGTGAGATACACCCCGATTTGTTTAGGTAATCTCACATTCCCTTATCTTATTCCTAATATTGAGCTTTTGACATTTTAATCAATTTATCTTATTTCCGTTGTCTTATTTTCCTATTTCAATTTTAAACCAAACACAGGAATCTAACATTCCCAGTTATCTAACAGTAATCTATCATTCCCTAAGATAATCTAACATTTCCTTGAACAAACGCCCCCTTAAAGTTCTGATTAGGCTGTTATTCCTAAATTACATTATTTTATTTTTGGTTTCATACCAGAACTGAATAGGGCCATCTTTGCCTTCTACAATCTACACAATGCCTATCTTCGAATTCTTCAAGCCTACAGAAAGCCCAAATCTCGAGCTCGAGTTTAGCACTCTCTATCACGATCCGCCGGAAAACCGCCCTCTCCGTCGGCGATGTTGGCTGTGAAACCATCACAGCAACAAGCATCTACTTTCACCTTCTGTACTCTCCGAGGCTCTCTTCTCACTCTCGCTATCCTGACCCTAGTCTCCTTCACCTACCTCTCTCTCAACTCCATCCTCTCTCCTCTCCCTCTCTCCAATCCGCCACCAATTCTCCTCGCTTTCAACCTTCTACGGTAAATTTTCCTCAATTCATATTTTTTGTCCTGAAACAAATGCTAATTTTTACTGTTTTTGGATTCTTCAGGTAATCACGTCGGATAGTGATGATGTTTCAGGATCATTACTATCGTCCTCAGGGAACGAGGAGTTTTCGGACGTGTTTCACTCGCCGGAGGTGTTCAGATTGAGCTATGCGGAGATGGAGAGGAAATTTAAGGTGTATATATATCGGGATGGCGATCCGAAGACATACTACCAGACGCCGAGGAAGCTCACAGGGAAGTATGCCAGTGAGGGCTACTTCTTTCAAAATATCAGGAGAGATAGATGTCGTTACGGATGATCCGGATCAGTTTCTTTTTGAGTCTGTCTTCTCCAGAACTACTCTCACTGTCTTCCTCTTTCGGGTAACTGAGTCTCACACCGCCTTCTCACACACTACAATTATTAATGTATTTCTAACCAGACTTGCGGAGATGGTAAATCACGGTGACTCAATGATCTATTAGGTGAGATGATGCTCACAAGGGAGCCACAGCATTGGGTGTAACAAGAGTAAAGACGTACTCAATCTTGCGTCTTTGCTCACAATTTCCCACTTAGAAATCAATTGAACAATTCGTGTTATATATGTTGTATACTCAATTAAGTAATGTATATTATGTTTTTTTTTATTAATTATATAGAGAAATTCTAAAGTTGTTACTTGGTATTGGTGTTTTCTATATTGAGTGTATTAAAAAAAAAAAAGTAAAAAAGATATTATAGGTCAATCAGTATCGGGCATTGTGTGCGTATTTATTCCCAGGTACCCTAACCTGGTACAACAATGAATGCCTTTGTTGTATTTAGTGTAAGAAGCATTGACGGTTACTCAGTTAGTATAAATTTAAAAAAAAAGAAATTCCTAATTATATATATTTCCATAAAGTTTAGTAAGTGTAACACCGTCAAAATACACATTTGATTGGGCATAGCTTAAGACTTTGAGAGAAGGGAAAGAATAAAATGTTAATTCTCATTTGAAAAATATTAATTTTCTTTCTTGTTTTTCCCATCAATGTCACTAGCCTTTTGATATGCCAATAAAATTTTTTACATTCATTTACTAAAAGTCAATTTCAGCATTACATCTATAAAAGAAAATTAAAGAAAATTAGACTAATTAGATCAGATCAGATTCTTTTAAAAAAAAATATGTTGACATTTTTATAATTATCACGCACTTTACTATGTAAACTTGAACACTAAAATTTGTACTTCTCAAACATTTTCAGATTTACACATTTAATTGTTACAAAATACACATTTAATATTTAAAGATTGCAATTTTCAAAAAAAAAAAAATTTAAGGTTGCACTTGTAAAAATGTGAAAGTGTAATTTCCATATGACATGCACTTTTCTTGTGATAATAATTACATATAGATATATGCAAGTATGTAACTCTACTTGGTCTAAAATTTTTCATCTGAGCAAATATCATGTGCCAAATATGGAAAGACTGAGGTCCCAACACAATAATATAATATATAAATAATAAATATATAATTTTATTATTATTTTAATATTTTAATTAAAATGAAATACATTGATTTGGATTCAAATATGAATGAATTGACTAATAACACTAATAAATATGAAAAGAAAAATATAATACGATTGTTAAAAAGATATTAACATGATATTTCTCGAGTATGTGTGTGTGTGTATATATATATATATATATATATATATATATATATATATATATATATATATATACTTTGTCTCTTATCAAAATCATAAAATTTGTTAGGTCGGAGTGAGAGGGTGTTGAAGTGGCGAGAGGACCAGGGTTGCGTGGTTATCGTGAAATACTATAATAGGAAGAGAGAGATGAGAGCTCAAGTTTCGTTGTTGTAGTGATATTTTGTAGTTTTGTTGTTGTGATGTATTCTGTCAACTTTAACCGTCAATTGCATTCCTTGCGAGAAAATCATGATTCATGAGTCATGACTTGTGACTCATGGTCTCATGATTGGATGATGTACTTATGTACACTGCATACTTTGTTTTTTTTTTTTTTTTTAGTTTTTTTTTTCTTTTACTACTATTGAATGTGTTACAATATAGTATTATTCATGTTTAGTATTATATATTTTCAATATAAGTATTACATTTTCATAATGACCCGATCCGACCCCTCTCGTCTCACAAATAAAGATACATGATGATGTTGTTGTTGCTGCTGCTATTATTGATACAGTATCATGAAAGAAATGCAAATATGATTTTTATTATCAAGCTAAAAACATCTAATTCCATACAAACACAAATTCTTGTAGCATTCTTCAACAACCAATATATTGCTCATGTCAAATTTACAGCATCATAGTCACCGTCCAAATGGGGAATATATCATGATTCATCGACAATTCAATAAAGTTATTAAATAATAATAACAATAATCTGCTATTCGATATAGAATAGTCTAGTTCTTTTCAAATAAAATTTCAACTTATACTACCTTAAAAATGGAACGACAGTATTAGAAGAATTCTTCATATAAAATTTAACAAAAATTTAAATAAAGTAGTTGAAATATAATATAATTATCAAATAACAACCTTTTTTAATTAGATTATCAAAAAAAAAAAAAA
>CP025648.1:23045562-23058742 GCA_003576665.1 Ipomoea trifida | reverse complement strand
CATTGATATGTCTTTGCCTTCTTAATGAGTGATGAGAGAGAGATTTGAGCAGCATATACGGAGCCAAATCCGTTTATCTATCTAATCAAATATTTTGTATGCACATCCTTCAAATATTTTATGTACGTGCTTAATAGCTAATACCAGACATCGTATTCCTTGGGGGTACACTCCAACATGGGATGAGATTATTTGAGTAGGTGTAAAGTAATGATGCCATGCAAACACTTTTATGAAAAACAACAATGATGCCATCAAACACAATGTGTTTGGTGTAATTGACTTAGCTTGATTATGTAAAGTAATTTTCACAAGTATCCTTGTATAGGATTTATAAAGTAGAGCTAATTACCTCGCACACTATAGCTAGTGAACAAAATCGGTTGCAAATGTCTTCAGGGTACGATGTACGTATGCGGTATGTCTACCTGCGAGTAGGACATTTAATTTATTACCAAGATTACTAGGACGACTATTGGTTGGGGGGAGGGGGGGGGGGGGGGGTCTATAAAGTGAGAGTGAAGCCATCATCATCTATCATTCTATCTCACTTGAATTGGGCAGGTGGGTCGAAGAAAAGAAGGCAAAACTGTGAATGAAATGGCCTCATTGTGTGCAAATACAGGAGACCCCAACTTGGAAGAAGTTCTTGAGCTATGTAGGTCCTGGTTTACTGGTCTCTGTAGCTATCTTGATCCTGGAAACTGTAAGCAACTAAGATTCATATATTTATTGTCTCACATACACACACACATCTTAGCTTTCATCATGCTGCTGGCCGGATGAAGAATGTGTTATTTCCATTTTACACTCATTTTCTTACTGTACTGTGTTGTTTTGGACGATATGCCGAACATGCATATACAGTGGAGACAGATTTGCAAGCAGGAGCAGACCACAAATACGAGGTTTCTCCTTCCTTCCTTTCTTTGATCTAATTGTGTGTTAATTAAAAGGGAGAAAAAAGAAGCTAATTAAATGCATAAAGAATGTACCTTCTGTACGTTTAATTCTGATGAATTTGAACTTGTTTGGTGAGACAGTTGCTATGGATCGTGCTCCTTGGACTGGCATTTGCATTTATAATCCAATCTCGCTCAGCAAATCTTGGAGTAGCAACAGGTCACATATATATATTAGAATAAGTTCTTCACAAATGGCAATTTAGAAATGTGAAATAATGTAAATGTTGAAGCTTATTAATCAATTTTTGGAAACAGGTAGGCATCTGTCTGAGCATTGCAAGGACGAATATCCGAAGCCAGTGACTTACTGTCTCTGGATACTGGCTGAACTTTCCGTCATAGCTGCTGACATCCCACAAGGTTTACCTCTCATGTCATATATACAATATTGGTTGATCCCAGTTCGCAATAGATAGCTCTGTTTAACAAGATCCAAGTCATTCTATTTCTACCCTATCCTGCAAACCAGCAAACAACAGGAATTAGCACGGGCTTCTTTTAGTACTCTATATTACAACTTAATTAGTTTGTGTTTAATGCATGTGCAGTGATAGGCATCGCTTTTGCTCTCAAATTACTCCTCAATATACCGTTATGGTCTGGGTCATGCTGGCTGGATTGAATACTCTTGTGCTTCTTGGGCTACAGAAATATGGCGTAAGTGCAATTCTCATAAAAACAAAGGGAATTAATGACCAAATTATAATATAATAATGTCCACTCCAAAGTAATAAAAGTATTAGTAACCAAATTGTAACTTAAGTCAATTGATGTTGGACTGACTACATGTGCTGAGATGTAAAATCAGTGATACAGAGCAATGATCTCACACGTTTAGTATAAACAAAGCAATGGCCTGGTTAGTAACACAATTTCAAGGATTCAGAGTTAAGTAGATCTTGATTTCCCTCATTCCCAAATGAATGCAGATACGAAAGCTAGAACTAGCAATTGCAGTACTATTGATGATTGAGGGGGGTGCTTCTTCAGTGTAATGGTACATGCCCAGCCTAATGTGAAGGACATGGCAATGGGAATGTTCATCCCAAAATTGAGCAATGGAAGTGCCACCAGAGACTCCATTGCTCTTCTAGGAGCTCTTATCATGCCGTAAATTCAAGTTTATATTTTCCTACTATTTTTACTGTTGAAAAATTTCCTGTGTTATTGAAGTTTCTCTAATGTCTTTGAGTGAATATATAATAATTGTGCAGGCATAACTATTTCTCTCTCAGCTTTAGTCACATCTAGAAAGATCGAACGTACAAATGATCACATTAAGGTAATAAAAATTGTCTTTCTTATGAGTCAAACAAACAAATAAACACAAGACTAACTTCTTACCTTTACTGCTTCCTCTGTTTCGATACAGAATGCGACAAAGTACTTCCTGTTGGAAAGTGGAATGGCATTGTTTATAGCATTCCTTGTCAATGTAGCAGTCGTTTCAGTTAGTGGAAGCATATGCTCAAATCCATATGTTTCTGCAGATGAGAAAGCACATTGTAGTGAAATCACTCGGACTCAGCTGCATT
Organism: Ipomoea trifida; assembly: GCA_003576665.1. Taxonomy (NCBI): domain Eukaryota; kingdom Viridiplantae; phylum Streptophyta; class Magnoliopsida; order Solanales; family Convolvulaceae; genus Ipomoea; species Ipomoea trifida. The sequence goes on along the minus strand of CP025648.1, from coordinate 23,056,242 downwards.
TCTGCTTAAGGTCTTTTAACTAACTTTCCAGTCAAATAACATGATGAGATTCAAATTTCATAGTTTATTCTGTAATGGTTTGTCTGATTCATCTCCTCCCTTGTTTTTTCTTTTTTCTGGCTGCAGGATTCTCTAGGGAAATGGAGTTCAAAGCTTTATGCTGTGTCTTTGTTTGCTCAGGTCAGAGTTCATCAGTCACAGGAACATTTGCTGGCCAGTATATAATGCAGGTAGTACTTTGATTAGCAGTTTAAAACAGAATGATAGAGAGAAAAGTAAAAGTATTTGCAAGAAATGAATATAAATTCATAATTTTGCAGGGGTTTTGGATCTGAAAATGAAGCTATGGCTGCGAAATTTGCTCACCAGATGCGTAGCAATTGCTCCAAGTTTAATGGTCTGCATCATTGGCGGATCTTCTGGAGCTGGGAAGCTAATTATTATTGCTTCTGTAATGACAATAAACATACTCCATAATACATTTACAAAATTAGCAAGCACTGATACATGGTCAAGAATTTAACTTAATTTTTTCTTGGAGGTAATTCAGATGATTTTATCATTTGAACTACCATTTGCACTGGTTCCTCTTCTTAGGTTTACCAGCAGTGGAAGCAAAATGGGGCAGCATAAAAACTCTAAGATGGTCAGATTATAAACTTCAAACTACTTAAATTTTCGTTGCACCTAGAGTTCACTGAAAGCACAAACTATTTAAGGCACCCATTGTTTCCATGCTCCAAATAATAGGTAACAGTGATCACATGGCTACTAGGATTCTGCTCAATTGGGGTCAACATCTATTTCTTAAGCAGAAGTTTGTTTGGGTGGCTTACCAGCAAAAAGATGCCCAGGGCTGTATCCATCTTCTCCACAGTAATGATCTGTCCAGTAATGGTGCTTTATGTCGCAATGCTGGCCTACTTGACACTGAAGCCAGAAGCTACAAGCAAGAGTGTCCAGTCTTCTGAAGCAAGTTCTACTGGGACTGTTGAAATGGAGCTAGAGCAAGGTGCTGAAAGTAGCGCTGCTGCTAGCTGATGATTTAGAAGGATGATCTAGTCCTCTGTAGGACTCAAGTTCTTCACCATCCCCACCGCATTATATAATATTCTTCAGTAGTAATAAAAAGAATAAATTACAGTAAAGAATAAATCTGTAGTGACTTCCACGGTAAATTTTCAACTTGCATCTATTCAAAGTTAAAAGGTTCCTCGTTAAGTACAACTAGAACTCATAAAATATGACAAAAATTTGACCTAGAATCCTAGATAGGTCTACTATTGGTTCATTCATTGTACAACTACCTCCAAAAATAATAATAATAATAACTAATATAAAGCAAGTGAAAATGAGGAACTCTCATGTAGTCAATTACAACTTAAAACTGCAAGGCAGCAACTGTCTGGGTATGAGTATGAAATGCAAGTTTAATATGCTAAGTTGCAGTTTAATACTTGATCATATGTGGCGTAACCAAAGTTCATACATGACCATATGGAAAGCATCAAGTTTGATGGGAGGTGAATTCCACTGGAAGTGCTTCTGAACCTAGAATAAGAACATTAACAAGCAGAAAACTCTTATCAGTGTCGACAACTCTAGATATTAGTCATTACAATTGCAAAAAAAGTAAATTGATGAATGTTAATAAACATTTATTCTTGTGTTCAGTCTGTGAAGAGATCACCACTGCCAATTAAAATCTATGCATCCTTCAGCTGCTTCAAGCCAGAAAATGCAAGATATTGATTATGATTTTTTTATATTATTATTATTATTATTATTATTATTATTTTCTTTTTTGATTAGTCACATGCAAGATAAATACAAGCCTAAAAACAATTAAACAATAAACACATTGCCTACCTTTACTAAATTATTATGCAAACTCACAAACTCTTCCTGGGTTATGTTCTTGAGAAATTTGCTTTAGCTCAAAGACATCTTTCTCCCTGAGTATTACCGAAAATTTATGCCAATCAAGAATGTCACTGAATGGCAAGTCATAATAATCAGACATTATCACTGCAAGGAAACACCGAAATATTGGAGATTAATGAGCAAAAACACTGTAGCAAATATATATACGCGTATATATTAAAGTTTGAATGTCCAGGCAGTGAAATAGATATTAAGTAATTCCAACAGAAGTCCTTACTTTTTTCTGTGATTTAACAGCAAAGCAGCTTCCCCTATAGGTGGGTTGCTGCAATGCTTCTAGAGTCAAGAACAACAATATAAGGTTCAATCGGAGAGAGAGAGAGAGAGAGAGAGAGAGACTTGTACACAAATGACAAATCTAGTGTTGGGATATGAACTTTACACATACAGTAAGGATAATTAAACACTAAAGGGTCGTTTACTTCATTTTCTGTTTTTCCATTTCCAGTTTTCCATTTCTCCAATTTTCATTTTTTCCTTCTCCATTCTTCCAGTTTTCCATTTTCTCCACTTTCCAATTTTCTTTCTCCATTCCTCTAATTTTCCATTTCTTTAGTTTTAGTACATAATTTGATTACAAAACAAAATACTCAAAACCTCATTAAATACAATCATCCCATATAGCATTTGTATAAGATAATAATAATAATAAAATAATAATAATAATAATATATAATAATAATAAAAGATAATAATAATAATAGTAATAACAGAACAATAATAATAATAATGATAATAATAATAACAATAATACTAAAGATAACAAATAATAATAATAATAAAAATATATAAAAATAATAAATAATAATATAATAATAACAATAATAACAATAAATAATATAATAAATAATAATAATAATAATAATAATAATAATAATATAATAATAATAAAATAATAATAATAATCAGTATAAATATAAAGATAATATAATAATAATAATAATAATAATAATAATAATAATAATATAATAATAATAATAACAATAATAATAAAGATAATAATAATAATAATAATAATAATAATAAAATAATAAAAAGATAATAGAAAAGAAGAGGAGCTGTGTCACTGTGTGCATAAGAAGAGAAAATTAAAGAAGTGCGCCCAGCAGGATTCGAACAGCCGACCTCACGCTTAATGAACACTGTTCATCCGTGTTTTCTCCATTCTTCCATTTGGAGAAGTCTGAAATTGATTTCTCCAAATTTGAACATGAAGTTGGAGAATGGAGAAGAGTTAGGCAATTGGAGAGATTATTTTAGTAAACAAGTTTTCCATTTTTCATTCTTCCACTCCTCCAATCTCTTGTTTTCCAGAAAATTCTCCATTTTCCCATTTTGGTAAACAACCCCTAACTATTTCATTGAAGAACTGATGGTGGGTGAGAAACTAAAGATAAATATATAGAAATTATCTTAATTAATAAAGTATGAAATATTGTTTGTCAATGAGCATGCACATAGGAAACTTTCCCATGACATAGTTTTGCTGTGTTGCCAACTAAATCATAATCACCAATTTTGTACTTTACCATCAATATCAAGCTATCAACAATACTGCTACAAAAAAAGAAACCAATTGGTAACTGATTCAATTAGAATAAAAAATTAAAGTTCTTACAGAGGAATACAGCCATAGTGTATGGAGTCTGCAATCCGAGCACTGTTAACCTGAGAGCCACCAGGACATATGCAGAACTTTGTCCTGTAAAATCTCTTTTGGTAGAGTAGAGGTCCAGCAGCTCTATTAATTCTGTTGTTAAGAATATCAAGCTCTGTGTCATTTTCCATACACGGGCCAAGATAACCCTGATTTTAGAATTCCTATGGCCTGCCCAGAATCCCAAAGTTGTCCTGCAATAGAGAACAATTATGGTTAATTACATTGAAGGCTTGAATGAGCATCTATATATGTTCAATAAAAGAAATAAATAAAAATAATAATAAAAGGTGTTGGATATAAAAAACACCATGCATAGAAAGAGAAACCATTTGAGATTAAAAAATTCACTACTAAGGTTTAGATAATATTATGCTATGCTTTTGCTTCATTGATTTTGAAGAATTATATAGGATACGCATTGCAAAGTCAGTATCAAAACCCATGCTCAGAAATATATCTTGATCCCCACAACAAATTTACATACATATAGGAATTTACCAAAAAATAACCCAAACTTGTTTCATTCTTGATTTACTCATTAAAATGAAGTAGTAATGACAATGTTCACTCTGTATATGAGAAAACTCAACAAAAGAAAATCCAACTCTCAGTAGGTGCTATGATTTCCAAAATTCAAGTGCAAGGATTCCAACTTGCGATTAGAAGGACAACAAAATCAATGCCAAGAGAAAAATAATGGCTGATGAGCAAAACCACATTGAGACCCTAGTGCAAACTAGTTTACCTCTTCTTTACACAAAGCTACGGTCACAGTATCTGCCAGGCCACATCAGTCCACATATAAATAACCTAGACATATTTGAAGTTAATGCAATTATGCAAAATAGAAAGCTGTAAAGTATAACTTTATTCTTGCATTCCATATACCAAGCCACTGGTATAAAATTTATATGAAAGTATGCAATTAAAATATGGAAATGTTGCACAGAAAATCAGATATCAGTTGAGTTCACAAATTACAGTCACCTGTTTTCCACATCATTTCCTCCAGCTGGAAGGGCAAATGGCTGAAGTACTTGTGGAAGAGGCAACATCTTTGTGTGGAATATACCCCAACATTATAGCTTGGGGAACACACAAACACGAATTGAGTTCTTTTATGAGCAATGGAAGTCCTTCAGTTGCCCTTACACCAACGTCATGGCAAGTAACAAAAAAGTGATCTGCACCTAGGGTTCTATTCCAGTATGGGTACTTTGCTATTAAGCTCTCAACATAGTTCTGGACAATTATGGTCATGTTTTCATAGGATGTACCCTGCATGCCATCAAGATCAGGAATAAATAAAGGACCCAAAACATGGGCTCAAGAAGTTCTGACAAGCATAGTGTGAGACAGAGAACAGCTCAATAGTAGAGATGAAATACAAATTGTGAAGCATATATGCTTAAATTAGGTACGCCAAGAAAATAGCTTTAAAAATTATAAATAAAATAAATAAATAAATAACAAACAAATCAACAACAACAACTACTACAGATAATTTGTGGAGAGAAGTATAGACAAAGAATTATGCCTAGGCAATAAAACTCAATCCATGTTACATTCTCCCTACCCATCAAACTCGAAAAGGAGGCCACAATCTTTTTTGTTGCATGCTTGATTGTAGGGTAATTCTGGCGAAACATACTTTAATTTTTTGTGGCGTCGAGTCATGCACCATTGTCCATTCAGCTTTCATTAGTTATGAGAAAATATATAAATATTGTCCTTTCGTAGTTTTGGGACGTCATATCATTAATAATGAATGTTTGGAGGTCCCAACTGACACGTGATTTAATGGCTGCTCGTTGCATGTGTCAATCTCCTTGAATTGGATGCTCAATTGTGTGCGTGCATGGATATGATTTTCCTGCAGGTTAAGTAGTACAGTGTTGTGTTGATTATTGGTTTAGCGGTAATGCAAGTCATCAAATTATTGTATGACTTGATCAGCCCGGTTAACCCCATGACGTATTGGCACTATCGATCTCCTCACTAACACCAACTGCCCGGGATAGTAATATATACTTAATTGGCTCACATGCAACCGCCCATATCGTATGATGGTGAATGTATATTGCATTTCTTGATGCAAATCTAATGATGTGACTAAAAAAAGACATAAACCTGACCCATATTAAATAAGGGTCAGTTTGAAAATCTAAAAAATAATTTTTGAAAGTCATTTTTCGAATTTTTCAGTGTTTGAATATTTAACAGACAAAATGTAATATCTTAGGGTCTGTTTGGAAATTAACCCTGAAAAATATTTTCAAAATATTTTTTGAAAAATGATTTTCAAAAAAATGACTCATTTTTAGGAAAATAATTTAAAAGGTTATAAAAGTACTACCTCCATCCCAAAATGGTTGTCTGGTTCGTTTAACGAGGCTTGACTGAAGTAATTTTTAATCCAATTTTTTATAATATTAAGTTTAGCATTAATATTTAAAATTTATATATTTAGAAACTACATTAAAAGTACTATTAAACACAAAAAATTAAATTTAAAAATAATAAAAAATTACTAAAGAAAATAAGCAAAGAAGAAAGAGATGGTTTGACCAATGAATAGTAAATACGACAGGTAAAATGGGACAGAGGGAGTATATTTTTATGTGGTGGCGGTGGTGGTTATTGTGGTTGTGGTAATAATAATGTGAAAACTAGAAAAAAGTTGAGAGAAAAAATAAATATGGGAAAATAAAGAATTCACAAAATGTCTTCTAACTAAAAATCTAGGAAGGATGAAATTTTCCGTCAAATTGGACCGTTTTTTTCTCCTCCTTTGACATTATTTAGCATAGCTCAACCAGACCCATATTTTAACTAAACTAGTGTAGTCAAATTCAAATACTCCCTCCGTCCCATTTTACCTGTCTTACTTTCCTTTTTAGTTTGTCCCAAAATAATGTCCTCTTTCTAAAATTGAACATAACTATCATTCTACATTTCCCAATTTACCCTTTTGACTTTTCAACTTTTTAGACCATTAATGAGACAAGTACAATTGTACTTTGTACAAATTACACATACTTTTGAAGGGCAAAATTGGAAAGTTAGTATCATTTGTTATGTTGCATTAAAACCCGTGCAAAAAGTAAATGAGACACACAATTAGGGACGGAGGGAGTAATAATTATACATATGGACATATGGTAGGAAAACGCTTCCATTTGACACCACTCAGAGATCGAGAGAGTATTGAACATAAAATAAGAATTTAGAAAATGTCTTGCAAGTAAAAATCTCATAAGATATTTTTCACCAAAATGATTCATTTTTCTTAGACCAAAATTAATACTTTTCATTACCTTCATTTTCTATTGATAACTAAACATTGTAAAATCTTAAAAATGACTTCTAGAAGTTTGTTTTCATATTATTTAAGGACCCTTAAAGTGGTTTGCCTTCGATATGAAGGTTACATCCACTTGAAGACACGTAGTGTAGGAATCTTATTCATCATGAGGAGAAATAAATAAGATTTTGGCCTGAACTAAATTGTCCATTATATAAGGACAATCACCTATCAAAACTTCAAAATTTACTCTTTTACAATTTAGTAAGCTACCTAATATCAATATCGGAGGGTTAAAGAACCATTCCACCTGGATAGACAAAGAGACCGACTCCCTAATATGATGTAGATAGCTCAGTTCGAATAACGTTTAACAGAAAAAGCTTGGGACAAATGCTATGAACCTGGTGAGCAAAATCCGCAGCCATGGCTTCATTTTCAGGTCCAAAAACCCCTGCAACAATAATGCAAATTTATGACTTTTATATTTCCTTTCTAGCTAGCTTGCAAATTAAATTAAATGCTTTTGCTTTTCTGTCTTGTGTATCAAAGTATAGTAGTATACTAATATGTACCCTCATTATATACTCTCAACTTTTACTACCACATACAAAATCTTGATGTAAACACTTGTATTGGGATTCACATGATAAAAATAATTTATCATGTTCGTCACATTAGGGAATAAGATTTGGGAGTCCATGTAATAGAATTTCAGTTTTTATTACCTTAATCTGATCATTTGTACGTTCGATCTTTCTAGATGTGACTAAAGCTGAGTAGAGAAATAGATTATGCCTGCACAATTATTATATATTCACTCGATCAGAAACAGTAATTTGAGAGAAAAAGCGATGCAAATCATTGCACATGTATTAAATTGTGTGATGGTCAAGTGTCCATTCACCTTTAATTAATTATGGCAAAATATTCAAGTATTGTCCTTTCGTGGTTTTGCGACGTAATGTTATTAATTAATAATGTTTGAGGTCCCAGACACGTGTTTCTTCGCTACCCGTTGCATGTGTCATTCTCCATGAATGCCCAATTAATTGTATCCGTGAATCTTCCAGGTTAAATGTTCTGTTGTTTTAGGTTACGTTAATTATTGATTTAGAGTGGCTAGATATTTAATTATATATGTGTAGAGTACGTACTACGTAGTATATGCGGTGTTAGGTTGCTTTTGTCACAATTAACTATGATATATCAATGAATGAAGTTACATATTTAAGAAAAAAAAAAAAAAAACTCGTCAAGTATTACATTTTTATGGCAAAATAATACTTAAAAAGATAGTGAGAACCACAAAAAGGTATTGCCTTTGCATTTTCCTAAGATTTATTTCTTAAAAGTTGTTAGCCATGGCGAGTGACAGTACTTCACTTCACATCGTGATGCTCCCATGGTTAGCCTTTGGACACATTATTCCATACTTAGAGCTAGCTAAGCTTTTAGCTGAGAGAGGCAACAAGATTTCGTTTGTGTCCACTCCCAGAAACATCCAGCGTCTCCCTAAATTGCACCCAAACCTCGTACCCAACATAGATCTCATCGGATTACCTTTGCCGCAAGTCGAAAATCTCCCACAAGATGCAGAGTCCACATTGGACTTACCTTATGACAAAGTGAGGTACCTGAAGATTGCCTTCGATGAGCTCCAAGACTCCATGGCCGATTTTCTGCAAACACTTTCCCCAAATTGGGTAATTCACGATTTCGTTTCGTTTCGGTTAGTTCCTATCATGGAAAAACTGAGCATCCCCAACGTCTATTTCAGCATAGTTACAGCGTCTATTCTCGTATCCCTAGTGGGCCCTCCGTCGGCAATTATCGACGGTCTAGATTATCGAGTCGAGCCAAAGCATATGACGTCCAAACCAAAGTGGGTCCCGTTTGAGACCACCATCATGCCTCGTTATTTCGAGATTATGCGCCTGTTCAACGACGCTTACATCGACGGCGGCAAGGTCTCCGACGTTTATCGCTTAGCTGTTACCGTGAAAGGCGCGAGTGCTGTGTTTGTTAGGAGCTGTTACGAACTCGAGCCGGAGTGGTTGCAATTAGAAGAAGATGTGTTCGGAAAACCCACCATCCCGGTTGGCTTGCTGCCTACCACAGGTTATGATGATGAGGAAGACGATGACCAGAAGAAAGCAACTTGGCTTGAAATCAAGAAATGGCTAGACAAGCAAGAAAAAGGTTTGATTTTTGAAATTTAAATTGAATTTCACATTTATATTTATATATTATTATATGTTGAATGTGCCTGGTGTGGGGCTGAATAATTTCTTTTTATTGGTTCGCAACTAAAGGTCTAAGTTGATAGTTGAATTGCATATATTATATACTGAAGAGCCTATGTGCTTTTAGGTTCAGTAGTGTACGTAGCTTTTGGGAGCGAAACAAAGCCGAATCAAGAAGAAGTGGTAGAGATAGCTCTGGGGTTAGAGCTTTCGAAGCTACCATTCTTGTGGGTTTACAGGAAACAACGCGGCTGGGCGGATGAGGAAGTGACGAAATTGCCAGAAGGGTTCGAAGAGAGGACGAGAGGGCGCGGGGTGATATGTACAAGCTGGGCACCTCAGCTGAAGATACTGAGTCATGACTCGGTGGGAGGGTTCTTGACTCACTCGGGATGGAGCTCCGTGGTGGAGGCCCTGAAATTCGAGAAAAAACTCGTTCTGCTCCCTTTCTTAGCGGACCAAGGGATGATTGCAAGGCTATTGGTGGAGAAGGAAATGGGGTATGCAATAGCGAGGGACGAGAATGATGGATCGTTTTCTAGAGACTCAGTGGCCGAGTCACTGAGAGTAGTAATGGTGGGGGAGCAAGAAAAAGTATTCGCAGAAAAGCTGAAGAAGATGAAGGCGAAGTTGTTTGAGAAGGAGAAACAAGATAATTACGTTAATAAGTTATTGGATTATCTTCATGCTCCGACAATATAATGCATCAGCCAAGTGGTGCCCACAAAAATTAAGGGCAGTACAGTGTTCAATGTTCTGGTCTATAATAAATAAATAATAAATGTTCTGGTTTATACAAATCTATACTATATATAAAAGCATTATCCTCCTCAAAAAGTTCCCGCCCAAACGTAGGGGCATTTTAGTAATATGGTAATTATTATTCTAATTATAATTAATTAATATTATTCTATCATAATATTAGAGCTATTATTGGTAATTAGTAATAATTGGTAATTGGTAATTCATTTGATTACCATTCATATGTTTTCACCATTAAGTAATAATAACATATCTTTTGATAATAATTGATAATTGGTAATAAATAAATGAAATTGTAAACAAATAGATATTGGAATATAATATATATGGAATTCAATTATAATTAATAGAATTCCATACGATTATAACTTATATATTTTATATATTATTATATAGATATAGATTATTATTCTACCATAATAAATAAATAAATAAATCTATACCATAAATATTTGTTTGTGGTATTACATTAATGCATGTATATGTATTATAATCTATAAAATACAAATATACTATCGTAATAATTAATTACTATAAACAATTTTCAGTGGTATTACATTAATGCACGTATATGTATTAATCTATAAAATATAAATATACTACCATAATAATTAATTACCATAAACATTTTTCAGTGGTATTACATTAATCCACGTATATGTATTAATCTACAAAATACAAATATACTACCATAATAATTACCATAATTATTAATAAGGAATTACCATATACTATATATATATATTATGATTACCATAATTACT
>CP025648.1:23030543-23045537 GCA_003576665.1 Ipomoea trifida | reverse complement strand
AAATCTATGCACTCCTTCAGCTGCTTCAAGCCCAGAAAATGCAAGATATTGATTATGATTTTTATTATTATTATTATTATTATATTATTATTATTATTTCTTTTTGATTAGTCACATGCAAGATAAATACAAGCCTAAAAACAATTAAACAATAAACACATTGCCTACCTTTACTAAATTATTATGCAAACTCACAAACTCTTCCTGGGTTATGTTCTTGAGAATTTGCTTTAGCTCAAAGACATCTTTCTCCCTGAGTATTACCGAAAATTTATGCCAATCAAGAATGTCACTGAATGGCAAGTCATAATAATCAGACATTATCACTGCAAGGAAACACCGAAATATTGGAGATTAATGAGCAAACACTGTAGCAAATATATATACGCAGTATATATTAAAGTTTGAATGTCCAGGCAGTGAAATAGATATTAAGTAATTCCAACAGAAGTCCTTACTTTTTTCTGTGATTTAACAGCAAAGCAGCTTCCCCTATAGGTGGGTTGCTGCAATGCTTCTAGAGTCAAGAACAACAATATAAGGTTCAATCGGAGAGAGAGAGAGAGAGAGAGAGAGAGACTTGTACACAAATGACAAATCTAGTGTTGGGATATGAACTTTACACATACAGTAAGGATAATTAAACACTAAAGGGTCGTTTACTTCATTTCTCTGTTTTTCCATTTCCAGTTTTCCATTTCTCCAATTTTCCATTTTTCCTTCTCCATTCTTCCAGTTTCCATTTCTCCACTTTCCAATTTTCTTTCTCCATTCCTCTAATTTTCCATTTCTTTAGTTTTAGTACATAATTTGATTACAAAACAAATACTCAAAACCTCATTAAATACAATCATCCCATATAGCATTTGTATAAGAAATAATAATAATAATAATAATAATAATAATAATAATAATAATAATAATAAAATAATAATAATAATAGTAATAACAAGAACAATAATAATAATAATGATAATAATAATAACAATAATACTAAAGATAACAATAATAATAATAATAATAATAAAAAATAATAATAAAAAAATTAAAATAATAATAATAACAATAACAATAAAAATAATAATAATAATAATAATAATAATAATAATAAAATAAAATAATAATAATAAAATAATAATAATAATATAATAATAATAAAGATAATAATAATAATAATAATATATAAAGATAATAATAATAATAATAATAATAAATAATAATAATATAATAATAATAATAATAAATAACAATAATAATAAAGATAATAATAACAATAATAATAATAATAATAATAATAATAATAATAAAAAGATAATAGAAAAGAAGAGGAGCTGTGTCACTGTGTGCATAAGAAGAGAAAATTAAAGAAGTGCGCCCAGCAGGATTCGAACAGCCGACCTCACGCTTAATGAACACTGTTCATCCGTGTTTTCTCCATTCTTCCATTTGGAGAAGTCTGAAATTGATTTCTCCAAATTTGAACATGAAGTTGGAGAATGGAGAAGAGTTAGGCAATTGGAGAGATTATTTTAGTAAACAAGTTTTCCATTTTTCATTCTTCCACTCCTCCAATTCTCTGTTTTCCAGAAAATTCTCCATTTTCCCATTTTGGTAAACAACCCCTAACTATTTCATTGAAGAACTGATGGTGGGTGAGAAACTAAAGATAAATATATAGAAATTATCCTTAATTAATAAAGTATGAAATATTGTTTGTCATGAGCATGCACATAGGAAACTTTCCCATGACATAGTTTTGCTGTGTTGCCAACTAAATCATAATCACCAATTTTGTACTTTACCATCAATATCAAGCTATCAACAATACTGCTACAAAAAAAGAAACCAATTGGTAACTGATTCAATTAGAATAAAAAATTAAAGTTCTTACAGGAATACAGCCATAGTGTATGAGATCTGCAATCCGAGCACTGTTAACCTGAGAGCCACCAGGACATATGCAGAACTTTGTCCTGTAAAATCTCTTTTGGTAGAGTAGAGGTCCAGCAGCTCTATTAATTCTGTTGTTAGAAATATCAAGCTCTGTGTCATTTTCCCATACACGGGCCAAGATAACCCTGATTTTAGAATTCCTATGGCCTGCCCAGAATCCCAAAGTTGTCCTGCAATAGAGAACAATTATGGTTAATTACATTGAAGGCTTGAATGAGCATCTATATATGTTCAATAAAAGAAATAAATAAAAATAATAATAAAAGGTGTTGGATATAAAAAACACATGCATAGAAAGAGAAACCATTTGAGATTAAAAAATTCACTACTAAGGTTTAGATAATATTATGCTATGCTTTTGCTTCATTGATTTTGAAGAATTATATAGGATACGCATTGCAAAGTCAGTATCAAAACCCATGCTCAGAAATATATCTTGATCCCCACAACAAATTTACATACATATAGGAATTTACCAAAAAAATAACCCAAACTTGTTCATTCTTGATTTACTCATTAAAATGAAGTAATGAACAATGTTCACTCTGTATATGAGAAAACTCAAACAAAAGAAAATCCAACTCTCAGTAGGTGCTATGATTTCCACAAATTCAAGTGCAAGGATTCCAACTTGCGATTAGAAGGACAACAAAATCAATGCCAAGAGAAAAATAATGGCTGATGAGCAAAACCACATTGAGACCCTAGTGCAAAACTAGTTTACCTCTTCTTTACACAAAGCTACGGTCACAGTATCTGCCAGGCACATCAGTCCACATATAAATAACCTAGACATATTTGAAGTTAATGCAATTATGCAAAATAGAAAGCTGTAAAGTATAACTTTATTCTTGGCATTCCATATACCAAGCCACTGGTATAAAATTTATATGAAAGTATGCCAATTAAAATATGGAAATGTTGCACAGAAAATCAGATATCAGTTGAGTTCACAAATTACAGTAGCACCTGTTTTCCACATCATCCTCCAGCTGGAAGGGCAAATGGCTGAAGTACTTGTGGAAGAGCAACATCTTTGTGTGGAATATACCCAACATTATAGCTTGGGGAACACACAACACGAATTGAGTTCTTTATGAGCAATGGAAGTCCTTCAGTTGCCCTTACACCAACGTCATGGCAAGTAACAAAAAAGTGATCTGCACCTAGGGTTCTATTCCAGTATGGGTACTTTGCTATTAAGCTCTCAACATAGTTCTGGACAATTATGGTCATGTTTTCATAGGATGTACCCTGCATGCCATCAAGATCAGGAATAAATAAAGGACCCAAAACATGGGCTCAAGAAGTTCTGACAAGCATAGTGTGAGACAGAGAACAGCTCAATAGTAGAGATGAAATACAAAATTGTGAAGCATATATGCTTAAATTAGGTACGCCAAGAAAATAGCTTTAAAAATTATAAATAAAATAAATAAATAAATAACAAACAAATCAACAACAACAACTACTACAGATAATTTGTGGAGAGAAGTATAGACAAAGAAATTATGCCTAGGCAATAAAACTCAATCCATGTTACATTCTCCCTACCTCAAAACTCGAAAGGAGGCCACAATCTTTTTTGTTGCATCTCCTTGTGAAGATATCATTTTATGTTCTTAGCATGAATTCCAAGCCAAAGGAGATTTAAATCTCAAGCACTATAATAATTTCATAAGAAAAACTAGGAATAACAACCAAGACCAGGAGTCCATCTCATGTGTGACATGACTTTAAAGTTGTAACAAATTTTATTTTGAGATTAGACGGGCAATTGTCCTACAATTGTTGCAGCATAATGGGCCAGCCATCTGATATATTACTAAACAAGGAAAAAAACACCTAAACCTAAATAGCTTTCCTAGTGAGCATGGTGATTTAATTGGCAGTGGTGATCTCTTCACAGACTGAACACAAGAATAAATGTTTATTAACATTCATCAATTTACTTTTTTTGCAATTGTAATGACTAATATCTAGAGTTGTCGACACTGATAAGAGTTTTCTGCTTGTTAATGTTCTTATTCTAGGTTCAGAAGCACTTCCAGTGGAATTCACCTCCCATCAAACTTGATGCTTTCCATATGGTCATGTATGAACTTTGGTTACGCCACCATATGATCAAGTATTAAACTGCAACTTAGCATATTAAACTTGCATTTCATACTCATACCCAGACAGTTGCTGCCTTGCAGTTTTAAGTTGTAATTGACTACATGAGAGTTCCTCATTTTCACTTGCTTTATATTAGTTATTATTATTATTATTTTTGGAGGTAGTTGTACAATGAATGAACCAATAGTAGACCTATCTAGGATTCTAGGTCAAATTTTTGTCATATTTTATGAGTTCTAGTTGTACTTAACGAGGAACCTTTTAACTTTGAATAGATGCAAGTTGAAAATTTACCGTGGAAGTCACTACAGATTTATTCTTTACTGTAATTTATTCTTTTTATTACTACTGAAGAATATTATATAATGCGGTGGGGATGGTGAAGAACTTGAGTCCTACAGAGGGACTAGATCATCCTTCTAAATCTCATCAGCTACTTCGGAGGAAGATCAGCACCTTGCTCTAGCTCCATTTCAACAGTCCCAGTAGAACTTGCTTCAGAAGACTGGACACTCTTGCTTGTAGCTTCTGGCTTCAGTGTCAAGTAGGCCAGCATTGCGACATAAAGCACCATTACTGGACAGATCATTACTGTGGAGAAGATGGATACAGCCCTGGGCATCTTTTTGCTGGTAAGCCACCCAAACAAACTTCTGCTTAAGAAATAGATGTTGACCCCAATTGAGCAGAATCCTAGTAGCCATGTGATCACTGTTACCTATTATTTGGAGCATGGAAACAATGGGTGCCTTAAATAGTTTGTGCTTTCAGTGAACTCTAGGGTGCAACGAAAATTTAAGTAGTTTGAAGTTTATAATCTGACCATCTTAGAGTTTTTATGCTGCCCCATTTTGCTTCCACTGCTGGTAAACCTAAGAAGAGGAACCAGTGCAAATGGTAGTTCAAATGATAAAATCATCTGAATTACCTCCAAGAAAAAATTAAGTTAAATTCTTGACCATGTATCAGTGCTTGCTAATTTTGTAAATGTATTATGGAGTATGTTTTATTGTCATTACAGAAGCAATAATAATTAGCTTCCCAGCTCCAGAAGATCCGCCAATGATGCAGACCATTAAACTTGGAGCAATTGCTACGCATCTGGTGAGCAAATTTCGCAGCCATAGCTTCATTTTCAGATCCAAAAACCCCTGCAAAATTATGAATTTATATTCATTTCTTGCAAATACTTTTACTTTTCTCTCTATCATTCTGTTTTAAACTGCTAATCAAAGTACTACCTGCATTATATACTGGCCAGCAAATGTTCCTGTGACTGATGAACTCTGACCTGATGCCAACAAAGACACAGCATAAAGCTTTGAACTCCATTTCCCTAGAGAATCCTGCAGCCCAGAAAAAGAAAAAACAAGGGAGGAGATGAATCAGACAAACCATTACAGAAATAAACTATGAAATTTGAATCTCATCATGTTATTGACTGGAAAGTTAGTTAAAAGACCTTAAGCAGAAATGCAGCTGAGTCCAGAGTGATTTCACTACAATGTGCTTTCTCATCTGCAGAAACATATGGATTTGAGCATATGCTTCCACTAACTGAAACGACTGCTACATTGACAAGGAATGCTATAAACAATGCCATTCCACTTTCCAACAGGAAGTACTTTGTCGCATTCTGTATCGAAACAGAGGAAGCAGTAAAGGTAAGAAGTTAGTCTTGTGTTTATTTGTTTTGTTTGGACTCATAAGAAAGACAATTTTTATTACCCTAATCTGATCATTTGAACGATGGATCTTTCTAGATGTGACTAAAGCTGAATGTAGAAATAGGTTATGCCTGCATAATTATTCACTCAAAGACATTAGAGAAACTTCAATAACACAGGAAATTTTTCAACAGTAAAAATAGTAGGAAAATATAAACTTGAATTTACGGCATGATAAGAGCTCCTAGAAGAGCAATGGAGTCTCTGGTGGCACTTCCATTGCTCAATTTTGGGATGAACATTCCCATTGCCATGTCCTTCACATTAGGCTGGGCATGTACCATTACACTGAAGAAGCACCCCCCTACAATCATCAATAGTACTGCAATTGCTATTTCTAGCTTTCGTATCTGCATTCATTTGGGAAATGAGGGAAATCAAGATCTACTTAACTCTGAATCCTTGAAATTGTGTTACTAACCAGGCCATTGCTTTGTTTATACTAAACGTGTGAGATCATTGCTCTGTATCACTGATTTTACATCTCAGCACATGTAGTCAGTCCAACATCAATTGACTTAAGTTACAATTTGGTTACTAATACTTTTATTTACTTTGGAGTGGACATTTATTATATTATAATTTGGTCATTAATTCCCTTTGTTTTTATGAGAATTGCACTTACGCCATATTTCTGTAGCCCAAGAAGCACAAGAGTATTCAATCCAGCCAGCATGACCCCAGACCATAACGGTATATTGAGGAGTAATTTGAGAGCAAAAGCGATGCCTATCACTGCACATGCATTAAACACAAACTAATTAAGTTGTAATATAGAGTACTAAAAGAAGCCCGTGCTAATTCCTGTTTGGTTTGCTGGTTTGCAGGATAGGGTAAGAATAGAATGACTTTGGATCTTGTTAAATAGAGCTATCTATTGCGAACTGGGATCAACCAATATTGTATATATGACATGAGAGGTAAACCTTGTGGGATGTCAGCAGCTATGACGGAAAGTTCAGCCAGTATCCAGAGACAGTAAGTCACTGGCTTCGGATATTCGTCCTTGCAATGCTCAGACAGATGCCTACCTGTTTCCAAAAATTGATTAATAAGCTTCAACATTTACATTATTTCACATTTCTAAATTGCCATTTGTGAAGAACTTATTCTAATATATATATGTGACCTGTTGCTACTCCAAGATTTGCTGAGCGAGATTGGATTATAAATGCAAATGCCAGTCCAAGGAGCACGATCCATAGCAACTGTCTCACCAAACAAGTTCAAATTCATCAGAATTAAACGTACAAGAAGGTACATTCTTTATGCATTTAATTAGCTTCTTTTTCTCCCTTTTAATTAACACACAATTAGATCAAAGAAAGGAAGGAAGGAGAAACCTCGTATTTGTGGTCTGCTCCTGCTTGCAAATCTGTCTCCACTGTATATGCATGTTCGGCATATCGTCCAAAACAAACACAGTACAGTAAGAAAATGAGTGTAAAATGGAAATAACACATTCTTCATCCGGCCAGCAGCATGATGAAAGCTAAGATGTGTGTGTGTATGTGAGAGACAATATAATATTATGAATCTTAGTTGCTTACAGTTTCCAGGATCAAGATAGGCTACAGAGACCAGTAAACCAGGACCTACATAGCTCAAGAACTTCTTCCAAGTTGGGGTCTCCTGTATTTGCACCAATGAGGCCATTTCATTCACAGTTTTGCCTTCTTTTCTTCGACCCACCTGCCCAATTCAAGTGAGATAGAATGATAGATGATGATGGCTTCACTCTCACTTTATAGACCCCCCCCCCCCCCCCTCCCCCCCAACCAATAGTCGTCCTAGTAATCTTGGTAATAAATTAAATGTCCTACTCGCAGGTAGACATACCGCATACGTACATCGTACCCTGAAGACATTTGCAACCGATTTTGTTCACTAGCTATAGTGTGCGAGGTAATTAGCTCTACTTTATAAATCCTATACAAGGGATACTTGTGAAAATTACTTTACATAATCAAGCTAAGTCAATTACACCAAACACATTGTGGTTTGATGGCATCATTGTTGTTTTTCATAAAAAGTGTTGCATGGCATCATTACTTTACACCTACTCAAATAATCTCATCCCATGTTGGAGTGTACCCAAGGAATACGATGTTGGGTATTAGCTATTAAGGACGTACATAAAATATTTGAAGGATGTGCATACAAAATATTTGATTAGATAGATAAACGGATTTGGCTCCGTATATGCTGCTCAACAATCTCTCTCATCACTCATTAAGAAGGCAAAGACATATCAATGTGATTGTAGGGTAATTCTGGCGAAACATACTTTAATTTTTTGTGGCGTCGAGTCATGCACCATTGTCCATTCAGCTTTCATTAGTTATGAGAAAATATANNNGTATTAAATTAATGGTAACAATGCATAAAATTAGATGAAAAGTTATTGTAATAAAATACATTAAAATTACACAAATTGTTAAATTACTGCAAATATAGATTATAACTTTATTGGTAGTAGCTTTCCTTATTATTCAACAGCTAAAAATATTTAATAATAATTTTTCCTTATTTGATAATTAATTCACTAAGAATAGGTTGGATGCATTAGTACGTGTTTTACTATATTATAATTGTTTTTCTTAAATTGATATTTTTGTTTGGATGTAAATGTGTGGTAAATTGTAGGATTTATTTTGATCATTTAGCAATAAATAAATAAAAATTTCAATTAACAGGTTAACAGTTGAATCATGTTAACCCATGTAACCCAAAACTTAGCTTGTTGTGTCTTGTAACACATTACAAAGTCATGTTTGTGTATGAAGTCTTGACCTGTTAAACAAGATATGTTTGTATATGGCACAAGTCCATTAATACCCTACTTAAACAAAACACACAAAAAAAAAAAAAAAAAAACAAAAACAAAAAAAAAAAAAAAAAAAAAAAAAAAAAAAAACTAAACACATGTAAACAATATAAAAGAAGGCCTTTGGTTTTAGCCTTAGCCAATATTACTATGATATATTTTATGTGAATTTGTGTCACTGAAATTTTTTATTATTTTGTTTTACTTTTTATGGAGATATTGAAAATAATCCAATGATATATACTTGGGGTCCAAGAACTCAAAATTCAATGTCCAAAAAGAGTCATGACCCGGGACCCAAGACTCAAAGAGCTATGGCCCAGGACCCAAGACTTAGGGACCAAGAAAAAGGAATGATCCGAGTAGGACGCGAAGGTGAGGCACTGCACTGCACAAGAGACCATAAGGCAAGACCGGGTAGGGGGAAGTCCCCGAGGTCAGACCCCTGGCCGCTAAATGTACTTGCCTTGGAGTTTATCTCCCAGCGATGTCTTGACTTAGTCTCACACCTCACCACATGGACCTTGACTTAGTGTCAGTGTGTCACAGCCAGTGACGGAACCACCGTGGGGGCAGTGGGGCAGCTGCCCCACTCCCCCCCCCCTATATAGCCTTGTATGTATATATGTATATATATATACATGTTTTAGATATAAATATATAAAAACAGATATAATAAACAATGAGCTAGCTAGACAAGATGGTAGAGCCACGTTTTGCTTTACCAAAGGAAATCCTATGGGAAGCACATGCGCTTTTAGCTTCTTCTCTCTTTTTTTTTAATGGTATAGAGTTATATACTTATATATAACTAAAAATAGATTAATATACCGAAGATGTTACGTTGACTAGTTGATAGATGTATTCTTTTGCTAAGAAATGTTAGGGGTTCAATTCCCTTATTGCTTTAAAAAGCTTTATGAATTTGTTATATACTTATATATAACTAAAAATAGATTTATATACCGAAGATGTTACGTTGACTAGTTGATAGATGTATTCTTTTGCTAAGAAATGTTAGGGTTCAATTCCCTTATTGCTTTAAAAAGCTTTATGAATTTTATTTATATATATATATATATATATATATATATATATATATATATATATATATATATATATATATATATATATATACTCTAAAACTTAATAAGTCTCATCAAGGTTATATCCTTGATTATGTCCCTCTTTTATATGCTAATAAATTTGTACATTTTACTTTAAATATTGTACACTTCAATGTTATTAGACAAAATTATCCCTACTACATTGTTGTTATACAAAACTACCTTACACCGTTATCACCGTTAGTTTTTAACTCCATCATTATTATCATACACCTATATCTATCATATATTTTCCTATTCCTTAATTATATTTTAGTAAAATCATTATATAATTAAATAATTTAATGATTGATTATATTTTAATTAAATTTCTATACATGGTAAATCATATATGTGTGTGTATAAAATACATATACTATATTTGTATATATAATTAGAATTAAAATTTTTAATTATCTATATTTATTAATGTTTTAATATTGGGCATAAACTTTCGCAGGGAAATGGAAAGAGGAAAATAATACTCAAAAATAAATAAATAAATAAAAATAAAGAGCGAAGAGCATCCCTACTACCGCGCAATGTCGCTTTCACAAATCTATACTATATATAAAAGCATTATCCTCCTCAAAAAGTTCCCGCCCAAACGTAGGGGCATTTTAGTAATATGGTAATTATTATTCTAATTATAATTAATTAATATTATTCTATCATAATATTAGTAATTATGGTAATCATAATATATTATATATAGTATATGGTAATTCCTTATTAATAATTATGGTAATTATTATGGTAGTATATTTGTATTTTGTAGATTAATACATATACGTGGATTAATGTAATACCACTGAAAAATGTTTATGGTAATTAATTATTATGGTAGTATATTTATATTTTATAGATTAATACATATACGTGCATTAATGTAATACCACTGAAAATTGTTTATAGTAATTAATTATTACGATAGTATATTTGTATTTTATAGATTATAATACATATACATGCATTAATGTAATACCACAAACAAATATTTATGGTATAGATTTATTTATTTATTTATTATGGTAGAATAATAATCTATATCTATATAATAATATATAAAATATATAAGTTATAATCGTATGGAATTCTATTAATTATAATTGAATTCCATATATATTATATTCCAATATCTATTTGTTTACAATTTCATTTATTTATTACCAATTACCAATTATTACCAAAAGATATGTTATTATTACTTAATGGTGAAAACATATGAATGGTAATCAAATGAATTACCAATTACCAATTATTACTAATTACCAATAATAGCTCTGCCTCTCTCTCTTTAGGGCTATAAATACAAGAAGAAACTCAGTCAACCACCACCACCAATTTTAATCTCTTTTAGTTCTGTTGTTTTTCGTTTGTGAAAGCATCGATGTACATAAGAAGAACCACCCTTCTCCATAAAAGTGTGACATATTTACTGTTTTTTTTTTTACTGTTCTCATTGCAGGTTCTTATAATTTGCAATCACAAGCGCTATGGTTAATTGTTAGTAGCTTCAATTGTTGAAAGGTAAGCTAATTTGTCAAATAACTACAACTTTTATTCTAATTAAGTATTAACTATTCTTTTTTAATTGATTTTTTTAACATATTTGAAATCTTATATTTCCAACTCTCTTGACTAAGCAAGGTGATGCAATTATGCAAAGGATAATGGATCTGTTAAGAGATGTGAAAGTTGAGAAGCAAAGCAATTAATAATATTTTCCTGTTGAAATCATAGACATTTTATGTTTTTGGGCATTAAAGATTTCAAATTTTAAATTTGTGTAATTTAATCTTAATATTTCATGGTTTTACATTACTTTGAATATGTAGTTGTTTTATTCGTTTTTTTTTTTTTAATACAATTGACCCTATTACATTGTAGTATGTAATATCTCCTCCACTGAGGCTCGAACTCATGACCTTTCATATGAGGGAGGCCACTACATGCCATTTGAGCACAATGTGCTTGGCGTTTTATTCGTTTATTCACACCATGTTCAGAGGTGAAATTATAGTTAAAAAAAAAGAATATTAAAAAAATAATTAACTGGAAATTAAACGGCACGGAATTTAGGTCATTTGAAAAAGTAAATTAATATAAATATTTGATTGAAAATTGGACAAAAAAGGAATTGAATTTATTTTGACAATTAAATTATTATAATTATATTAATCATATTAATATTTACGAAGGAAAAAGAAAATGAATATATTAATATTTCATTAGAAATATAATTGGAAATTATATTTTTATAATTATATTACTTATTAATTATATGGAAATGAATATTAAAAAATTTTTATGAATGAAAAAGGAAATAAATATTACACATGGGAATTTGTTATTAATATTATGTTACTAATGTTACTAATTGGCACAGGAATCAGGCCAAATAAAAAAGGAGATTAATAATAAAATTTAACTATAAATATAACATAGCTTTCCCTATGAAAAAATTAGTAACTACCAAATGAAATATTAGCAAAAAATTAAGAAGGAAAAGAAACGGAAATTAATATGCGAAGGAAAAAGGAAATGAATATATTCATATTTCATTGGAAATATAATCGAAAATTATATTATAATTATAATAATTATATTAATTATTTAGAATGAAATTTTTTTTATTAATATTTCGCTCAAAATATATTCAACAATTATTTTTTATAATTATATTACTTTTTAATCATATGGAAATTAATAATAAATTTTTATGAACGAAAAGAAATAAATATTATACGGGAATATGTTATTACTATTTTCTTACTAATTGGCAAGGAATCAGGCCAATTAATTGGCAATTATTATCAGGAAAAAGAAATGGATGGAAAGCAATATTAATTCTTTTGATGAAGGAAAAAGGAAATGAATATACTAAAAAGAAAAATGAAATATTATGAAAAATGAAATTAATATATTAATATTTCACTGGAAATATAACACAACTTTTCCCTACGAAAAAAATTAGTAACCACCAAATGAATGATTATGAAAAAATTATAAAGGAAAAAGGAATGTAAAATAATATTAATGCTTTTTATGAAGGAAAATGGAAATGAATATATTTATAAGGAAATGAAATATTAGGAAAAACGAAAGAAATATATTAATATTTCACTGAAAATATAACACAACTTTCCATATGAAAAAATTAGTAACCAACAAATGAAATATTAGGAAAAAATTATGAAGGAAAAAAGAATGGAGATCAATATTAATTCTTTTTATGAAGGAAAAATGAAATGAATATATTTAAAAGAAATGAAATATTAGGAAAAACAAACAATAATTAATTTAGTGTAATTGACTACTAATAATTACCTAATAATTATTATGGTAATTAAGCTAAATATTGGTCCTTGAATTTATTTTTATACTCCGTAAAAATTAAAGTTAAATTATTTCTCATTTTTCCATATTTATTTTTGTAATAATATAATTACTTAAGTTATATTAAATATAGATCTTTTTAAGATAATTGTAAACAAAACAGACATATTATTCAATTAATTGAGTGATACCTTTGCACTAATTTTATAATCAAATAAATGTACATGTTCAATATTATATTTTTAAAAAATAATTTTATTATTTAAATAAATAATACAAAAATTTATCCGTGAATCGCACGGGTAATTGGACAATTATTTGCTCTAATTCAAGCAAAGAAAACATCAGAAAACATAATCAATCCAACTAATTTCATCAATTGCGTTATATAATATTCGATGTTATAATTTATATAGTTGTATATCGATCCAAATATTCTTAAAATATTATAACAAATTCATTCCGTGCAACGCACGGGCGAAAATACTAGTGTACTATAAAAAATGTACATTTATTTTGTACTTCATTTGTCCCATTTTATATGTCCAATCATTATTACAGATAACACAATATATTTACAATTTAATTTTTGTAATATTTAATTTGTCTTATGAGATAAAATTTATATATTGAAAAAATCTATTAATGATTCGATATATTAACATAAACAAAAATAGCATAAATTAAAAATTATAAGTACACCAGGTAATTATGGACACAACCCATTAACACAATACGAATCTGGACACAAAAATAACGAGTTATGTTTCGTATCTTAACGGGTCAACCCGTTAATCATATTAAGAACACGTGTAACCCATCGTGTTATTTTTACACAAACATTTTTATAACCTGCTAAGAACTACTATCATTTAGGTAAGAACTATTGTCTCATATATATATATATATATATATATATATATATATATATATATATATATAGTAGTTTACCGACAATATTAAAAAAGTGAGAGATCATCCAAATGAGTTTATTTGGTCCTGAATCACGTCCTAGACACATTTTTCGATCATGTTTCTTCTTTGGACTTATATGCTTATTTTAATCGGGCAATCCCACTGTACTAAAGCTTAGTCAGCAAAATATATTTTGGAAAAGAGTAAATTGCACTTTTAGTCCTATGACTATAGGGGTCTTGTTAATTGTAACACTTGACTTTAAAAACTAACAATTTAATCCTTTAACTATGCATTTTTTAACACATTTGGTCCTGCCGGCCAAATCACCGGTCAAATTTGGCCGGAAAATCATAACCTAATTTTAATTATTATAAGTGAGGGCAAAAAAGTCATTTTACGAGTTGTTCTTCTTCCTTGCCCCTGCCCCTGCTCGCCGACGTTGTTATTATATCTTCAACAAATTAGCTCAGGGCATTGACCCTTCTTCCCCCCAAAATTTACTAATTATATTTGTAAACAAAGAAATTTTGAATAATATATTGAATTCAAAAATCTGTTACATGTATATGTCAATATGGGGTGTGAGTACAATATCTCTGGATGATCCTCTGATTCTTCAACTGATGTCTTGACGCTCCATTGAAGGGCCTCCGGATTTCTAGTGGCTTGATCTTCAAAGAAGAACTTATATGTTTGTTCTTCTGAAGGGCCTCCGGTGTTCAAATGGCTTGATCTTCAACTGGAGATTTGGATCAATACGATAGGCATGGAGGAGCTTGGGGACTTTTACTGCTTTTATTATGATTTTCCCGGGATGTTTACATAGAAATAAAAGCTACTATTTATAGGTGTAGGATAGAAGAGTTTTGATAAATTCAAACTCTTTTGATATTATCTAATTAACAAATTAGATAATATCAATATTATCCAAATATATATTTAAATCTAATATTCAAATCTAATAAAAACTAATTATATTTGTTAAATTTTCAGTGTCAACAAATGC
>CP025648.1:22901712-23029651 GCA_003576665.1 Ipomoea trifida | reverse complement strand
CTCCGGTGTTCAAATGGCTTGATCTTCAACTGGAGATTTGGATCAATACGATAGGCATGGAGGAGCTTGGGGACTTTTACTGCTTTTATTATGATTTTCCCGGGATGTTTACATAGAAATAAAAGCTAATAGGTGTAGGATAGAAGAGTTTTGATAAATTCAAACTCTTTTGATATTATCTAATTAACAAATTAGATAATATCAATATTATCCAAATATATATTCAAATCTAATATCCAAATCTAATAAAAACTAATTATATTTGTTAAATTTTCAGTGTCAACAATATTGCATGGAGTTCTGGCTGTCGTTAAAATTGAAGAACCATGACTCTTCTACGCTGGTCCGAGACTCGCAGTGGTCGCTCGATGGGCGCCCTGTGCTGGACGGACGGACGGACAAACAGAGAGCGTCGTCGCGTCGAGCTCGGAGGTCGGAGAATGGCGAGAAGCTGAAGGCGTGAGGCTGTGGGTCGCCGGCTCTGCCCAGAAGGCGTTGACGACAGACAGAGAGGACTGTGTAGTGTCTAAAAATTAAAAGCAAACTATTTTACTTGAGACTTGTTGAATAAGGGAGGTAGAACATTTACATTTGCACAAGCTGAAACAATAAAGTGCAAAATAACAATTTTTATTTTATTTATTTTTTTTGGAGTTGATGATAATCAGATCTGAGATCCAAAGGATAAGGATCATTGAGATGTGAGTTGCTTTGAATACTGGATGTGATCCTCGTGCAAACGTCTCTAATTTTTTTGCCATTGCCATTGCATAAGGAGCTTTGGGTTATGATTTTGCCATTGAAGGAGCTTTGCCATTGCCGATGAGCAGGGGCAGGGAGGAAGAAGAAGACCTTGTAAAATGACTGTTTTGCCCTCATTTATAAATAATTAAAATTGGGTTATGATTTTCCGGCCAAATTTGACCGGTGATTTGGCCGGAAGGATCAAATGTGTTAAAAAAAGCATAGTTAATGGACTAATTTGTTAGTTTTTAAAGTCAAGTGTTACAATTAACAGGAGCCCTATAGTCATAGGATCAAAAGTGCAGGAGCCCTATAGTCATAGGATCAAAAGTGCAATTTACTCTTTTGGAAAATGATTCACTTTATTATGCTATGGATCTGGATTTATCTTGCAAGGTGGATCCGAGTTTATGTTCATAATTTTATAGCTCTATGTTTATAATTTTAGAACTCTATGTTCACAATTTATATATGTAATTTTGAACTCTATGTTTACAAATAGAGTTATGAAAGAGTTATGAAACTATGAACATAGAGTATGTTTACAAAATAGAGTTATATGAAAGAGTGAAGATGGAGTTATAAAATACTGAGCATGAAATTATGAAATTGTGAAAATAGAATTATAAAACTGTGAACATGAAGTTATAAAAATGTGAATATGGAGTATACTGAGCATGAAATTATGAAATTGTGAAAATAGAATTATAAAACTGTGAACATGAAGTTATAAAAATGTGAATATGGAGTAATGGAATTTTGAACATAGATCCGGATCCACCTTGCAAGGTGTACCTACGTCCATGGCATAACAACTGACAAGATGGCTTACCTATAAATATTTATTTTTAATGCATTAATAATAATAATAATAATGGCAAAATCATAGTATCTAAAAGATCTTGGCCGGTTGAAGATTCCACCCAGAGTACATTAAAAGGATACAAAAAGGTATTGACTTTGCATTTTCCTAAGATTTATTTCTTAACAATTCTCAGCCATGGCGAGTGACAGTACTACACTTCACATTGTGATGCTCCCATGGTTAGCCTTCGGACACATTATTCCATACTTGGAGCTAGCTAAGCTTTTAGCTCAGAGAGGCAACAAGATTTCGTTTGTGTCCACTCCCAGAAACATCCAGCGCCTCCCCAAATTGCACCCAAACCTCGTACCCAACATAGATCTCATCGGATTACCTTTGCCGCAAGTCGAAAATCTCCCAGAAGATGCAGAGTCCACCTTGGACTTACCTTATGACAAAGTCAGGTACCTGAAGATTGCCTTCGATGAGCTCCAAGATTCCATGGCTGCTTTTCTCCAAACACTTTCCCCAGATTGGGTAATTCACGATTTCGCTTCGTTTCGGTTAGTTCCTATCATGGAAAAGCTGAGCATCCCCAACGTGTATTTCAGCATATTTCCAGCGTCTACTGCTTCATTCATCGGCCCTCCGTCGGCAGTTATCGACGGTGTAGATTATGAAGTCGAGGGCGCAAAGCATATGACGTCCAAACCCAAGTGGATTCCGTTTGAGACCGCGATCATGCCTCGTTATTTCGAGATACAGCGCATGTTCAAC
Source organism: Ipomoea trifida (assembly GCA_003576665.1). Lineage (NCBI taxonomy): Eukaryota > Viridiplantae > Streptophyta > Magnoliopsida > Solanales > Convolvulaceae > Ipomoea > Ipomoea trifida. The sequence goes on along the minus strand of CP025648.1, from coordinate 23,027,325 downwards.
AACCTTTATATCGATGGTGGCAACGTTTCCGACGTTTATCGCGCCGCTGTTACCGTGAAAGGCGCCAGTGCTGTGTTCGTGAGAAGCTGTTACGAACTCGAGCCGGAGTGGGTGCAATTAGTAGAAGAAGTGTTCGGAAAACCCACCATCCCGGTTGGGTTGCTGCCCACCACAGGTTATGATGATGAGGAAGACGATGACCAGAAGAAAGCAGCTTGGCTTGAAATAAAAAAATGGCTAGACAAGCAAGAAAAAGGTTTGATTTTTGAAATTTAAATTACATTTCTATTTTTTTTTTATATATATATTATATGTTGGGGATACGAAATTGAAACATGCACTTCATTCCAACTAAAAGTCTAAACTCATATTTGGATTGTACATTTATGTTTATATATTATATGCTTGTGAGCTTTCAGGTTCAGTAGTGTACGTAGCTTTTGGGAGCGAAACAAAGCCGAATCAGGAAGAAGTGGTAGAGATATCTCTGGGGTTAGAGCTATCGAAGCTACCATTCTTGTGGGTTTACAGGAAACAACGCGGCTGGGCGGATGAGGAAGTGACCAAACTTCCAGAAGGGTTCGAAGAGAGGACGAGAGGGCGCGGGGTGATATGTACAAGCTGGGCCCCTCAGCTGAAGATACTGAGTCATGACTCGGTGGGAGGGTTCTTGACTCACTCGGGATGGAGCTCCGTAGTGGAGGCCCTGAAATTTGAGAAAAAGCTGATTCTGCTCCCTTTCTTAGCGGACCAAGGGATGATTGCAAGGCTGTTGGTGGAGAAGGAAATGGGGTATGAAATAGTGAGGGATGAGAATGATGGATCGTTTTCTAGAGACTGGGTGGCCGAGTCACTGAGAGTGGTAATGGTGGGGGAACATGAAAAGGTATTCGCAGAAAAGCTGAAGAAGATGAAGGCGAAGTTGTTTGAGAAGGAGAAACAAGATAATTACGTTAACAAGTTGTTGGATTATCTTCATGATCCGACAATGCATCAGCCAAGTTGTGCCCACAAAAATTAAGGCCAGTACAGTGTTCAATGTTCTGGTCTATAATAAATAAATAATAAATGTAGTTTGAATTAAATTAGCTGCTGAAACTAAACAGACTCTGAGCTTCAGAAGTGCCATGCATGCATTATATTTTTGACAAAATAAAATCGTCGTTATGTGCTTTTTTGTTTATTTGTTTAATTAATTTAACATTTTATGTTTATTTTTACTATTGACTCTATTACAATGTAGTATATGTTACGTTCTATACTTTCTCTATTTGTTGCTGATAGTGTAAATGCGTTGCAATGTCCCAAATACGTATAAATCGATAGATCGGATCGTATTCATGTCCTTTTACATTATGCTTGTTGGATGTGAGCTGAGGTCAAAGTGTTCCGAGCTAAGGTGTGATGGGTGAATATGCCAAATACTATTTTTATGACTTTTGGATAGTCGACGCAGGGCCAATATCACGTTAAAATACGACAACAATAGAGAATATATGGGGAGAATATAGGTATTTTGTATTCAAAGAATATTGCTTATGAATAATGAAATATGCTCCCTCTCTTCCCCAAGTATGGGATCTATTTGTACACATTTAGGGCTCTTAGAGCCCTATAAGCAATAAGAATCCTAATATGCCTCATAGGAAGTTACTATTACGTTAGGAATACTAAACTCTAGTCCAACTACATTAGAAATAATGAGTCAAATCTTTATTACATTATGAATAATAAGCGCATACTATGTATCTTTTTTGGACTTCCTTGATCCAGTTACTCTCTTGGATCAATAATTTGTGTGACCCAAGCCCGGCCAGTATACCATCTATCACCAAAACTTCCCTCTCCTTGTATTAAAAATGTAGTATTTATAGGGGAGCTGAGGAAAGAGACACATGCTAGACTCTCGACATGCTTGCATGACACGTGTCGTTGCACATGTAACATCCCATTTTTATAAAATAGAAATATTTAGTAAAAAGATATTTATTTATTTATTTTAATTTTCATATTAGACATTAATTTAATCATGCAACGTACGTATTATTACATAAAGTTATAAATTTATAAAGTCACTATTACACGTTCATAAAATCATTATTATAATAAGTACAATTTAGAGTTATTTCGCTCAAAGCAAATCTCTCAATTTGTAAAAGATGGGGGTCTCACTTCCACATCACCTAATTTGCCAAATCATTTACTCTTTACATCACATCCTTGGAAATCTAATATATTTTAAACAGTGACCACAATATCACATCACTTTAAACTTTAAAGCATTAATAAATAAATAAATAAATGATGTGGCATTTGCCACATCATATTACCAATCCCATGTTGACAGGGATGGAGGCAGCCTAAAAGATCTTGGTCAGTTGAAGATTCCACCCGCCCACAGTACCACAAAAACTCAAAAAGGTATTAGCTTTGCAATTTTCCTACAGTTTCAGCCATGGCGAGTGACAGTACTACGCTTCACATCGTGATGCTCCCATGGTTAGCCTTCGGACACATTATTCCATACTTGGAGCTAGCTAAGCTCTTAGCTCAGAGAGGCAACAAGATTTCCTTTGTGTCCACTCCCAGAAACATCCAGCGCCTACCCAAATTGCACCCAAACCTCGTACCCAACATAGATCTCATCGGATTACCTTTGCCGCAAGTCGAAAATCTCCCACAAGATGCTGAGTCCACCTTGGACTTACCCTATGACAAAGTCAGGTACCTCAAGATTGCCTTCGATGAGCTCCAAGACTCCATGCTTACTTTTCTCCAAACACTTTCCCCAGATTGGGTAATTCACGATTTCGCTTCGTTTCGGTTAGTTCCTATCATGGAAAAGCTGAGCATCCCCAACGTCTATTTCAGCATATTTTCAGCGTCTAGTGCCGCATTCATCGGCCCTCCGTCCGCAGTTATCGACGGTGTAGATTATCGAGTCGAGGGCGCAAAGCATATAACGTCCAAACCCAAGTGGATTCCGTTTGAGACCGCGATCATGCCTCGTTATTTCGAGATAGAGCGCATCTTCAACGACCTTTATATCGATGGTGGCAACGTTTCCGACATTTATCGCTTCGCTGTTACCGTGAAAGGCGCGAGTGCTGTGTTTATTAGGAGCTGTTACGAACTCGAGCCGGAGTGGCTGCAATTAGTAGAAGAAGTGTTCGGAAAACCCACCATCCCGGTTGGATTGCTGCCCACCACTGGTTATGATGATGAGGAAGACGATGACCAGAAGAAAGCAGCTTGGCTTGAAATCAAGGAATGGCTAGACAAGCAAGAAAAAGGTTTGATTTTCCAAATTTAAATTAGATTGCATATTAAATGTTCAATAGGTCCGTGTGAGGACTGATTATACGTGTACCATAGTTTTTTTTTTTTTTTTTTTTTTAAATGTATTCCATCTCAATTAAAAGTTTAATGTGATAGTTGGATTGCACATTTATGGGATGATTATACGTGTACCATAAATTCTTTTTTTTTTTTTATGTATTCCATCTCAACTAAAAGTTGAAGATAGTAGTTGTATTCAACATTTATGTTTATATATTATATACTGAACAGTGGGTGCTTTCAGGTTCAGTAGTGTACGTAGCTTTTGGGAGCGAAACAAAGCCAAATCAGAAAGAAGTTGTAGAGATATCTCTGGGGTTAGAGCTTTCGAAGCTACCATTTTTCTGGGTTTACAGGAAACAACGCGGCTGGGCGGATGAGGAAGTGACGAAACTTCCAGAAGGGTTCGAAGAGAGGACGAGAGGGCGCGGGGTGATATGTACAAGCTGGGCCCCTCAGCTGAACATACTGAGTCATGACTCGGTGGGAGGGTTCTTGACTCACTCGGGATGGAGCTCCGTTGTGGAGGCCCTGAAATTTGAGAAAAAGCTGATTCTGCTCCCTTTCTTAGCGGACCAAGGGATGATTGCAAGGCTGTTGGTGGAGAAGGAAATGGGGTATGAAATAGCGAGGGATGAGAATGATGGATCGTTTTCTAGAGACTCGGTGGCCGAGTCACTGAGAGTAGTAATGGTGGAGGGGCAAGGAAAGATATTCGCAGAAAAGCTGAAGAAGATGAAGGGGAAATTGTTTGAGAAGGAGAAACAAGATAATTACGTTAATAACTTGTTGGATTATCTTCATGCTCCGACAATGCATCAGCCATGTGGTTCCCACAAAAATTAAGGGCAGTACAGTGTTCACTGTTCTGGTCTATGAATAATAAATGTTGTGCTTTAATTTTTTTAATTTTCTCCATCTTTAGTTTGAATTAAATTAGCTGAAACTGAACAGACTCTGAAGTGCCATGCATGCATTATATTTTTGACAAAATAAAATCGCTGTTCTGTGCTTTTTTGTTTATTTGTTTAATTAATTTTAACATTTTATGTTTTTTATTACTATTCACTCTATTACACTGTAGTATCTATCGACGTGAGGTCAAAGTATTTTGAGCTAAGGTGTGATGGGTGAAGATGATAAAAGTTCAAAGTCCCATCTCCTCGAATTAAATTTGGTATTTATAGGAGGAGGAAGTAGACACATGTTGAGCTCTCGGCATCTTGACACATGTTGCACATGCTATAGGAGGAGGAAGTAGACACATGTCGAGCTCTCGGGCACCGTGGGTGAAGATGATAAAAGTCCAAAGTCCCATCTCCGGGTGTGGTGGGTGAAGATGATAAAAGTCCAAAGTCCCATCTCCGGGTGTGGTGGGTGAAGATGATAAAAGTCCAAAGTCCCATCTCCTCGAATTAAATTTGGTATTTGTAGGAGGAGGAAGTAGACACATGTCGAGCTCTCGGCATCTTGACACATGCTATAGGAGGAGGAAGTAGACACATGTCGAGCTCTCGGGCATCTTGAATTGACACATGTCGCACATGCAATCGGCTACCTCGGGAGCCGGTGTCATCTTGAATACAATGTGCTTATATTATTATATTTAATATTTTATGTTAGGGTACAGATATTCCCGGTGTCATCTTGAATACAACGTACGTGCTAGCTACCTTACTGAAGTGTCATCTTGAATACAACGTGCTAGCTACCTTACCTAAACAGAAGCTCGAACCCACTCCCTTCCACATGGGAGTGTACACCGGGTGCCGCTTGATGACCACAAGGCCTTTGGCCTCAAAAATTTCAACTTATTATCTTATATATGTAAGTGTTTTTTTTTAGAAAGGCTAAAATTGAGACTACTAATAAATATATATAAATGAGAACCAGCAAACTTGCATGAATACGCACAATTTTACTACATGAATACACACAATATATTCTAAGGATAGATTGTGTGCATTGTGCACCTAAAATATTATATTGTGTATATTTATGAAATAAATTGTTTGCATTCATGTAGTAATTTGCATATTCTCATTTAAGGAGCGATTCTCATTTGAAAACACATATATATAGTAGGGGTCAAAATAAAAATAAAATTATAATACTCTAAATATAATTATTTAAAAAAAATAATAAAAACACAGAAATTAACGATTGCGTAATCGTAAAATGATTGGAGATCTATTCACACAAAATTATTATCAAACGATAAGCCTAGAAATTAGATATATAGTAATTTACCGACAAAATTAAAAGTGAGAGATCAGATCATCCAATGAGTTTATTTGGTCCTGAATCACGTCCTAGACACATTTTTCGATCATGTTTCTTCTTTGGACTTATATGCTTATTTTATTCGGGCATGCAATCCCACTATACTAAAGCTTAGTCAGCAAAATATATTGTGGAAAATATTCACTTTTTTTTTTTTAATACAATTAACCCTATTATATTGTAGTATCTGTGGTCACTACATGCCAATTGAGCACAAGGTGCTTGGCGGAATATTCACTTTACAAGATGGCTTACCTATAAATATTTATTTTTAATGCATTAATAATAATAATAATAATAATAATTATTATTATTATTATGGCAAAAACATAGTATCTAAAAGATCTTGGCTAGTTGAAGATTCCACCCAGAGTAGATTAAAAGGATAGTGAGAACCACAAAAAGGTATTGACTTTGCATTTTCCTAAGATTTATTTCTTAACAATTCTCAGCCATGGCGAGTGACAGTACTACACTTCACATTGTGATGCTCCCATGGTTAGCCTTCGGGCACATAATTCCATACTTGGAGCTAGCTAAGCTTTTAGCTCAGAGAGGCAACAAGATTTCCTTTGTGTCCACTCCCAGAAATATCCAGCGCCTCCCCAAATTGCACCCAAACCTCGTACCCAACATAGATCTCATCGGATTACCTTTGCCGCAAGTCGAAAATCTCCCACAAGATGCAGAGTCCACCTTGGACTTACCTTATGACAAAGTCAGGTACCTCAAGATTGCCTTCGATGAGCTCCAAGACTCCATGCTTACTTTTCTCCAAACACTTTCCCCAGATTGGGTAATTCACGATTTCGCTTCGTTTCGGTTAGTTCCCATCATGGAAAAGCTGAGCATCCCCAGCGTGTATTTCAGCATATTTTCAGCTTCCGGAAATAGCATCATCATAGGCCCTCCATCGCCAACTATCGACGGTGTAGATTATCGAGTCGAGGGCGCAAAGCATATAACGTCCAAACCCAAGTGGGTTCCGTTTGAGACGGCGATCATGCCTCGTTATTTCGAGATAGAGCGCATGTTCCACGATCTTTATATCGATGGTGGCAACGTTTCCGACGTTTATCGTGGCGCTGTTACCGTGAAAGGCGCGAGTGCTGTGTTTGTTAGGAGCTGTTACGAACTCGAGCCGGAGTGGCTGCAATTAGTAGAAGATGTGTTCGGAAAACCCACCATCCCGGTTGGGTTGCTGCCCACCACAGCTTATGATGATGAGGAAGACGATGACAAGAAAGCAGCTTGGCTTGAAATCAAAAAGTGGCTAGACAAGCAAGAAAAAGGTTTAATTTTGCATATTTAATTTGGCATTTTGTTTTACATAATTTGGTTAAGTTAAAAGATCAAGTGTTTAACCCACGCATCTTCCAAAGTCAGGTGTTAGACTTGACCCTTATCGACCCTTACTAATGATGCTGGACTTTACTTTTTACTGGTTCAGCATATGGTGCTAAACTTGACCCTTACCTTGTGATTTGGTTCTAAGTAGTGAAGTAGCAACTTTATTCTCTTATACAGCCACACATTTTTACACGCATCTACCCTAGAACCTTTCTAGCCAAATAGTGTTGGACTTGGTCCTTATTAGCCTCTGCCAACAAGTTATTTGGTTATTGTTGAAATTTTTAGCATAAAATGACATAAAAGTGGCTATTTTGTGATACAAACATATGTGAAGTCCACTTTCAATTTGGGTCGTGCCAACGTGAATTCGGGTTTTTCGTAGTAAAACGGATAGATCAATATATGGTACGCGCGCTCAATACGAATAATGGGTGAATAAGAAATTTATTTTTAAAATAGACATATTTGAATTGGAAAATAAAGGTAGAAATGCTTTGTAAAAACAGTTGTCCCATATTGGTTTGAAAAGTAAGTTTGCATCACTATATATACAAAAGCCTTTTAGAGACACTTTGAATTAAATAGCAGAAGTTTTGTCAAAAATCTTGTGGTCTAGTGGCACCCAGTGTCCCAGTTAATACTCTCATGGGAGTGGGTTCCTGAGTCAGTAGTGCTCAAAAAAATAGCAGAGGTTTTCTCGGATGCATTACTCAATTATATTTAATTTGCAGTAAGGTAGGTGTGACGTCACATATAGAAAAGCATAGTTAAACTCACTTATATTATATTCTGTTCAAATCTGTGACCCCACGTATAGGAGAGCATAGTTAAACTCAATTATATTTAATTTGGTTATACTATACGTATTATTATATTCTGTGTGCTCTCAGGTTCAGTAGTGTACGTAGCTTTTGGGAGCGAAACAAAGCCGAACCAGGAAGAAGTGGTAGAGATATCTCTGGGGTTAGAGCTTTCGAAGCTACCATTCTTCTGGGTTTACAGGAAACAACGCGGCTGGGCGGATGAGGAAGTGACGAAACTTCCAGAAGGGTTCGAAGAGAGGACGAGAGGGCGCGGGGTGATATGTACAAGCTGGGCCCCTCAGCTGAAGATACTGAGTCATGACTCGGTGGGAGGGTTCTTGACTCACTCGGGATGGAGCTCCGTGGTGGAGGCCCTGAAATTTGAGAAAAAACTCATTCTGCTACCTTTCTTGGCGGACCAGGGGATTATTGCAAGGCAGCTGGTGGAGAAGGAATTGGGGTATGAAATAGCAAGGGATGACTATGATGGATCGTTTTCTAGAGACTTGGTGGCCGAGTCACTGAGAATTGTAATGGTTGAGGAGCATGGAAAGGTTTTCGGAGAAAAGGTGAAGAAGATGAAGGCGAAATTGTTTGAGAAGGAGAAACAAGATAATTACGTTAATAAGATGTTGGATTATCTTCATGCTCCGACAATGCATCAGCCAAGTGGTTCCTACAAAAATTAAGGACAGTACATTGTTCAATGTTCTGGTCTATTAAGATATTAAAGTATGATATATCAATATATGCTTTTTTAAAATATAAATCTATTTGATTTTAAAATTTACCTTATTTCATGTTAATAATGAATGTAGACATTATATATATGAGTAATAATAAGAAATAAATTTTTTTTGAACACTACAGACTCTATTACCCTACTTTCTCAAGCATAAGAATCAATATTGACTCCACTGAGGCTCGAACCCACCACCTCTCGTATAAAAAAAAGGATTTTATACAACTGGACCACAAGGTCCTTGGCAATAAAAAATAAATTTAGTTTCATTTATATCTTAATTAAATGTTGTCATAATTGTATTTGGAAATTTATCGATCATATCTAAAATTCTTACTTTAATAATATTAACCATTACATAATTATTAATTAAATTACCAATTCTACTTTTAATATAATATGAAGTCTACAACTATGAATTAAAATATTTATATATATACTACTATTATTTAAAATATTTTAATATAACTAATTAATATTTTAACATTGAATATTAATATTGATAAATATATTTTTTTGCACCTTGCGCATATAAAATACTAATTTATTAATAAATATAATTTAGGATTTATCAAAAGTATATCACATTTGTATCATAAATATTATATTTTCTCTCATAAATGACAATCACTCAATTTATTAATGATTAGTATTACATTTATTTTCTCATAAGTAATTGTTCAACTCTTAAATATTACATTTCGATTTAAAAGAATTACATTTGTTTCCTTAAACGTATTACACATTATGTTATAAGTAACAAATAGTTTATTATCGATTAGTATTATATTTTAACATAAATATTACATTTTTATTTTGACATGGACTGTCTTACAAGCGACTCACCCATATAATTATTGTATTATCAACAATAAGCCTGGTAAGTAAATATATTAATTTGTGTCCACAAAGACAACTTAATTGGTTCGGGGGTGATAATTGTGGGTAAAATTACATGATCAGAGGATCAACGTAAGAATTACATTCAATATGGTATGCTTATAGGCATCAAATACTGTTTATTTAATTTAATGAATTATTGAATCACTACAATTTACCCATTCATTATCCTGTAACTCTGTGAGACCCTGCAAATAAAAAAAATTGTCTTTTTTGTGGACAAGATATAATAATTTATGCGTGGGTCCAAAATTTTCATCTTGTAAGGAAGGTACAATTAATAATTTACCCGACAAAATTAGACGTGAGAGATCCAATCAATTAGACACGTACATTAAATTTTTAAATCATGATTCTTCTTTACGGAATCCCACTAAATATTATTCATGGATGATTATTGATAACTGATCGAAGATCACGCTTAATAAATAAATACAGAGTATATAAATATTTAGATACGAAAATTTATATTTTTGTGCGAATCTTAATAAGTGGAAAAAGAAAGAATCATCCCAAATGAGATAAATGATGAAAAATTACAATTATAACCTTATTTCTAATCGTTCACTAACAGAATTTTTAACAAATAATTAAATTAGGTAAAATTATCAAAGTCAAGGACTAAATTGAACACAAAAAGTTATTTAGCACTATACTCGAAGACTATATGAGGTATTTGCTAATTTGTGTAGAGAAGCCTTTAGGGTCCAAAAGGCCCGAAATAAGAAGATTTACTTGAGCCCATAATGTCCAGTAAACTAAAGCCTGTGAGGCCCAATAAACTTGTATAGAATACACAAATCCGGATGAGATCATCTCAAAACCCTAAGCTGTTCTGCAAAACCTCTCCGCAGACCTTCCTCCATCTCTCCCCTATTCCTTCTCCTTGCAGTATACACTGCAGCCATGGAGATTGAAAAAACAACCACTGACGTGACGATGGACGTGGTCCCGGCGAATAACGCAGTCAGTTTTCCGGGGAAGCCAAATTTCAAGCCGCTCAAAGCTCACGAAATCTCCGACGGCCAAGTGCAGTTCCGGAAAGTCCCGGTGCCGCCGCATAGGTACACGCCTCTGAAGAAAGCCTGGATGGAAATCTACACCCCAATCTATGAGCAGATGAAAATCGACATCCGAATGAACCTCAAGGCGCGTCGGGTCGAGCTCAAGACCCGACCCGATACCCCGGATATCAGTAACCTCCAGAAGTGCGCCGACTTTGTGCACGCCTTCATGCTCGGCTTCGACGTCTGCGACGGCGTTGCTCTCCTCCGCCTCGACGAGCTCTACGTCGAGTCCTTTGAAATCAAGGACGTGAAGACCCTCCGCGGGGAGCATTTGTCCAGGGCAATTGGAAGGTTATCTGGGAAAGGAGGTAAAACGAAGTTTGCTATTGAAAACTCGACCAAGACGCGTATCGTGATTGCTGATACTAAGATTCATATACTGGGTTCGTTTGCGAATATTAAGGTTGCTAGGGATTCGCTTTGTAGTCTGATTTTGGGGTCCCCTGCAGGAAAGGTGTATTCAAAGCTTAGAGCAGTCACCGCCCGATTGGCTGAGAGGTTTTGATTGAAATTTTAGGTTTTTGATATACAATCTTTGGATTGGTTCCCTATATGATTTGTGCTAATTGCATTGATTATAAAGTGTAACTTTGAGATGAAAATTTTGAAGTGAGTGCCTCACAGTCTGTTTTGTGCTATATAGCAGAATCATTTTTGTGTTACTTCCTGTTTATAGAAATCTTAATTATGAGTCTAGACTCCTCTCTCTATGTACCTGTTTGTTTCAGTCTTGGAATTGAATTTTAATGCCTTGTGCTTTTTTGTTTCGTTCTTTAGATGAAATTTCCTTCTTTTGCTAACAGCTCTTCAGTATCTACCTGGATTTAGAACATTCAAAAGGATAAACTTTGAACTATGGGCATTGATTTTTATGATGCATGAGGGAATTAGTATAGTATGATGCTCAGTGTTCTAAGTGAATGTGGCTTGAATTAATAAGCATTGCTGCATTGCTCTGCCTGCTCTTGAACTAGCAATCATATGGCTTCTGCTTTATATTATATTCCAAAGCAGTGCTTTTTGGATGCTGGGTGAAGAACTATGAAGGACCTGAAACAGGTGATATCTGAAGCTTTGATCCCTCTGCCTGAAAGGGTGATTGGCCGAAGCTAAATAACTTCTCCATATTGAATTATTGATTAGTATGGTACTATGGTCTAAATACTATAATAGATAGTCTCTGAGATCTTACTCTCAACTGTGGTTTCATTCTTGGAGTATTTTTTTTCCTAGTAGTGTTGTCTCTTTATAAGTGTGTTGATTTTTCTACATATCTCAGCATGCAGGATATAGCAGTTTTTCTTGGACTTGACAGAGCACCAAGTAGGCCATATAGCAGTTTGTTTATGTTACAGAGTTTTGAGACAAAAGTTACAGACAAAACCTAGTATATTCACTCACTTTGAACCATACACTGAACTTAATACTATAGAATGACCAGCAGGGCCACTGAGTATGGTTTATAAAGACAGGCTTCACCTCCAACCTTGTGCTGGCATGTTATGCACATGCACACGCCCAGGCCACACATGACACATGTCTCGGCCCCAAGTCTTGGTATCCCCCACACCATCTCAGTCATGGCCTGGCTCCACTTTTACTCTCTTGGTCCATCTCCCTGGACTTGTCTTGGATCAATTGTTCCACACCATCAAATGCATCCATGGCCTTGGCACATGATTGTGCCACAGCTCATACATGACTCACTGGCCATGCCAGCACCCTTTGCGCATGTGCATCAAGTCATTTTTTCTTTTTCTTGATTATGCTCTGTTTTGTTTCATGTTTCCAGTTTTCATACATAGTAAATGAAGAACCACACTAGCTGAAACCATCATTTGCCATGTTATGCTAAATCTAGTAAATCATTTATTAAGCTTGGTTGAAGTCACTAGAAAAAGATCCTAACAGTCCCCATGCTCACTATAAAAGATTGGTAAATATGCAGCTTACTCTACTAATTTATCCTTGACACCTAGTTTTAAGAAGATGCTAGCTACCTATCATGTTTTTTTGTCATGCATTGAATATGGCAGGATAATGGAAATTCATAAATTATTGTGCTTTTGATTTTCTCTGTTTTATGTTTGTTTGGATGTTTATCATTACTGATTTCAACCAGTTTGTCATCTTCTTAACCAGGTTTGCTCTTTCTACCTCAACACATTGAACTTAGCATAGGATATAGATGAAATATGAACAGTAGAATTTGATAGAATAGACTTTGAAATGAAGAGAATGAATATATCTGTCCATCTTTTACACTAACCTAGTACTGAAATATACACATAAGGTTTCAACCACCATAAAGTAAAACAAGACTCCACTCTGAACACTTTGCCATCCACAAGATGTATGGGAAATCATATTGGCTGGATGTGGTGGATTTAGTCATCACAACATCCATCTAAACCACTTAGTTTAATTAATTGGTGATCATGTATGTGTTTTGAAGTGTGATTAGACAGGCATAGCATTACTGCACTATGCCAAGACCTTGTGGTCTAGCGACACTCGGTTGCACTCCCATATGGAAGGGTGCTTTAATAGGTTGAGAAAGTAATTATGAACAGATACTGCAATGTAACAGAGTCAGTAGTACTCTAATTATGCTGTTGCATTTCCGGCCTGCTGATGCAATATAATGTTAGCAATTTGTTTATTAACCAAAGTAGAAAGGGAGGTAACCAGTTCAAACAACTAAATCATTGAAGATTACATCATCTCCAGCAGATCATTCCAAACCCTAACCAACCCCATTTCCATCATAGCAGACTAATGCCTCTCAGGGTTGGTGCCCCACCATCAATTTGGGCTACCAAATCAACCATCATCTTAGAATTTTATTTCAGTATGTTTCAACATCACATCACAAAATGCCAAAAAGAGTTTGTAATAAAATATAAATAAGTGAAGCAGAAAGTCTCTACTTATTTGTTTGAGTAGTAAGTTAAGACCTTTTACTTGAATTTGGTTTAGGTTTGGATTTTGATTATTTTATTCTTAGTTGTGAAAAATAACTTATAGATGATCGAGAGGAAAGACCTTAGATACCGGAAACACTATAAACGAAGTATAGCACTGGAAATATAAGTGAATAAGAGAAAGCATGAGGGCTAAGACCTCTTTTTATTGAAGTATAACTTATGAAATGACTTCTTTTGTGGAATAATTGTTTAAATACAAAGGATATTCTTGGGTGCTATATATACCCCTCACTCCTTTATGTCCTATATATACGCCTCTTTCTGTTCTGTGTGATTGACATGCAAAATTTATATAAAACAAAAGTATTGCACAAGGCGGCAATTGTTATTTTATGGATCACGGTCATCATTACAAGATGACTCATAATACATGCTCATTTTTAGTGTATTTTAATTCATTTTGAAATACACTAAAAATAAACGTGTATCAAGATATAATGGACATATTAAAAATAAATTTATAATATACTAAAAAAGAAGTTATATTATTGTCCACCTTGCAAGATGAATCACGAGTTGCTGGGGGATACAAGACTTAAATTTGGAGTGGATTACAAATGATTTGTAATACATACTAGGAATCTAGGATTAGAAGGGGTGTTGTTCAACCACTTATAAACGACATGTGTGTATAAAATTCATTCCAACGTCAAATTAGGTCTCTATTTGCGCCCATTCCTGCATAAATATATGTAATTGACTTTATTAGCCAAATAAAAGCATGTTACGTTATCTCTAATCAATCTTAATTATTCTTAATTAATCAGCACCAATTCTATACCAACGACATTAACTCAAATTTTATCATGCCTATGGTCTTTCCAGCTCTGATCTTACGTAATTAAACGAATGTATTTTAATTTCAATTAAAAATTTAAATTGATAATACGGAGTAACACTATACCATACATTCGTTATTATTATTACTATTATTGATATAAAGGTTGAATAGACCCCGAACTATTATGAAACAACAATTAAGCTATCAAGGTATAATTTTTTTTTTAATATTTTGATAACTTAATTATTATTTTGTGAATAACACGAAAGAACGTTTGACTCTTTATCGATCTCGTTTCTATTTTTATTTTATATATTTTATACCTAACATTAAATACGAAAACGTACGTTTTCAAAACAAGCCGCAAAAAAAATTCATAATACGATGATATGTAGAATCTGAAATAGTTCTTCTCTTCTTCACGTGTTCTATAGCTGTTGATACGATGAAACACTAGTGTAAAATATAATTGATAGAATTTATCTATACGTACTATATAGTGATTGGAGCATCTATCCCTTTCGTTTACCGAACATGATGAAAGGATAATATGTTTCACAAGAAATAGGATGCATGTAATTCAGAATTTGTCACGTTGAAAATTACAAATGATTTTGTTTTTTCCTTTTGGTTTTTAAAACTTTTGAAAGGAGGAGAAGTTATCCTATTTTGATTAATGGTTGTTATCAATCTTCTAAATTCATGCCAATATGCAATTGTTAATTATTTACATTCATTAATGTCTTCTATCTCATTATCATCATTTACCAATTTAAATTTTAGTAATGTCAAGTTGGAATTTCGGGAGAACCCGGGTTCAATTCTCGCAAGTGACGATTCCTTCTGGGCTATCTCTTGTGCCTCCCGGAGCGAACGTGGATGGACCCCGGACCATTAAACGGACAGAGAGAAAGACCTGTAAATTTACCTAAAAAAAATGTCAAGTTGGATCATTTGAATATAGTGATAATTTCATATTTAGTTATCTATTTTTAATTTCACATCTACACTTATTATTCGCTATTAGTCACTTCTAAATTAAAAAATAAAAACTATTTATTTTACTATTGAATTTACTGACATCATCCTAAATTAAAGAAGAAATTTACGTATCCAATAAAAAGATGACACGTTAGGAAATGACTAGCTACTCCATTGTAATAATATTAAGTACTAAAATAGTAAAAGATATAATAAGTTTTATTATTTTCTTTATATTTAATATAGTTTTTAATTAAATGAGTAATGTTAATTGTTAACGCATCCTCCTGAATTTTTCTCCTAGTGTTGCACAATCTAATTAGATTGTTTAGTATTTAATTAAATCATGTGCGTACCAAAAAAAGAATTAAATGAAATTATGTAGGGTTAGTCAATTCATGATACTCAATAAATATAAATCACACCATAAAAAGAAATATTATGAGAAACTTATTGAAGCGGAAAATAACATTTGCTTATATTAAATATAGAAGGCATATCTTGTGGAATTAGGCATTATTTTTAAAAAAACATTTTATGACTTATTGTGGGGAAGTCTTTCAAGCGTTAGTTGGGTTCGTTATTTGTATACTTCCAGTAATAGACTAATAGCTGAGATTTCACCAACCCAATTATACTTAAAAAAGAAAAAGAAAAAACTGCATGGATAGTTGGTCACATGAGTAAAGTTTGTGAAGAAAACCAAGATCAAGTCTCACCAGCGATAGTATGACTCAAAATGAGAGATTCTTTATACACAGTGAGCAGAAGTCTAGAATTTATGTTCAATTAAGTCGGGTTTGGTCGTGAGGTCCTTGGAGTTTGGTATTCAACTTTTTGAGAAAAAAAAAAAAAAAAAAAAGCAAATAAATTTACATATAACCACATGCATAGTCATAGTCATACGCATATATGAATACGATAAATCTATCCATCCCATCTCGTATTCTTCTTCCAATCAATCTAAATATTACCTTGAAAACCGGTTTTCTCTCCCTTTTGCAGCCTATCCACCTCTCTTCTCTCTTTCTCCCAGGATTAGGATTAGGAATAGGAATAACATCCTCCCCAAGCTAAACATATTCCATTTCCGCCCCTTCTCTGTTTCTCTGTTTTTTGTTGGAAAACAGGGCAGGGGATTTTCTTTCAATTCTCATTCTTCTGTAATGATCTCTGACACTTCTTTCATGTGTATTTGTATATATACCTGTACGTATAGCTAGAGACGGAAAGCTTTTTCAATTCGTTCTTAACCATGGATGTCGGTGAGCTTTTCTTTCATTCGATCTGTTATATATATATATATATGCGTGCGTGCATGTATGAATTTTTTTTTTATGTGTGTTAGGAATCCAAGGAGAAGGAGGGAGGGAGGAGAAACAACGGCGAGAGGAAAATCCGATGAGAGTGTCGGATATTCTCGAGGAAGATGAGGAGAGAAATCCACGTGGCGATTCATCGCCGAGGGGAGTTTTGGAGATTCCGACGTCCGGCTCCTCGGATTCCGACAACAACAGCAGCATAAACGGCGAGAGGAGCAGGAGTTTCGGCTCTCCGTCGCCGTCGTTACCGGACTTGAAGGCGGCGGCGAGGGAGGGGGAAGCCAACGACGCGGAAGAAGAAGAAGAAGAACTCCCCGGCGGCGGCGGCGGCGGATTTGATCCCACGGCGATGCAGTGGAAGGGCATTTTTTATCAGATAAAGAGGAAATCGGCGAAAAGTTTCCCGATTGTGCCGTTGTTTGGTTACTTCGGCGGAGGACATGATATTATAAGAAGGAGCCGGCGAATGTTTTTCAACCGGAACCGGTGCTCCGACGACAACATTGATTGCGGTGATTTCTCCATTGCAAAACCTTCCTGGAGAAGTTTTACCTTACAGGAACTCACCGAAGCCACTGATAATTTTAGTTCCGGTAACTATTCACTCTCTAATTTTCTTTCTCATGCTAAATATGCAACAATTGACATATGTTACATCTGTTAAAAGTTTAAACTGATAGTTGGACTACATAATTTATGTTTATATATTATTTATGCTCCAACGGTTAACAATTTTTTTTTAAAATTAAAAATGAAACAGGTCAAAGTGAAACTACACGTATAGTACGAGTACAAAGTAAAATAAAATCTACTTAGAATTTTGGTTGGTTTGCACAGATTTTTTATAAGATTGTCATTTCTTTATATGTGAATGTGATAATATATAGAATGGATGAAGCGGGTGGTTGAGAATTGAGACTTATCTGAGTTCTGCGTGAAAAAAATTGATATTATACTATGTATGACTTTTGTTCCATTGTAGCACATGATGGATGTTTATTAATTCCACGTGGGAAGGGAATTTAATCAAAGATATGATTGTGCCCCTACATATATATACTATACACACAAATAAATTATCACACTACTACCAGCCAATAGTACCATATATGTCACGACCTAAATTTTGGTTCCCATCCTACACAACAAAATTTAAATCCAATCATAATGTGACTAACCAACTGCTTCTGCAATTCTGCCAAACACATTAAACTCAAATGATACATCTGTGACTCTCATTGAGAGAAAGTCACAGGATCAAACCCCGTGGTATGATATTGACTTTTTGAATTGTAACAGATAGATAAAGTATAGAACATATACTACATTGTAATTGAGTTAATTTAATTTCACAATTTGCACAATATGAAATTGGAGGAAGATTGCTGATGAAGGGTTTTATTGAATTGGTAGAAAATATGCTTGGGAAAGGAGGACATGCGGAGGTGTATAAGGGGCGTTTGGGTGATGGGCAAGTTGTTGCGGTGAAGAGGATAACAAAGGAGGATAAAAACGACGAGGATAGAATTGGAGATTTCTTGTCTGAGCTTGGGATCATTGCCCATATCAATCACCCAAACGCCGCTAAACTCATCGGTTTCAGCGCTGATAATGGTTTGCACCTTGTTCTTCAGTATCTCCCTCATGGAAGCCTCGCTCTCGTTTTACACAGTAATGTATCCTTAGCAAAAAAAAAAAAAACATTTTAGTTAGTTAGTTAGTTAGCATCCTTTAAGGTTTCAAGGTTTCAAGAATATATATAATGCCGCAGATGAAACAGAAACCTTGGAGTGGAAAATAAGGTTTAAGGTGGCTGTCGGCGTAGCAGAAGGATTGCACTATCTGCACTGCGTTTGCCAGAGGCGGATTATCCACAGGGACATCACTGCCTCCAACATATTGCTCACTGAGGATTATGGACCTCAGGTTAATTAGTTCTTGTTTCTTTACGAATTGAATTGAAAATTGGAATATAATTTAATTAATTTCTAACTTTCTTAATTGTTAACTTAATCCGGCAGATATCAGATTTTGGATTGGCAAAATGGCTACCGGAAAAATGGGGCCACCACGTAGTTTCTCCGATAGAGGGCACTTTCGGGTACATGGCGCCCGAGTATTTTATGCACGGGATCGTCGACGAGAAGACAGATGTCTTCGCCTTCGGCGTTTTGTTGCTCGAGCTTATTACTGGTCGTCAGGCAGTTGATTCATCCCGACAAAGCCTTGCCATGTGGGTACGTTATATTGTTACAACTCAAAAACCTCTCAGGCCATATAATATATAAAATATAAATGTATAGTTAAAACGAATTGAAACACATTATATTGTTACACATGTACAGGCAAAACCACTATTGGAGCAAAACAACATCAAAGAAATAGCAGACCCGAGGCTAGGAGACGCCTACGATGTGGTGGAAATGGAGCGCGCAATGTCCGTGGCGTTGTCGTGCATTCAACACCTACCCAACATGCGCCCCAACATGAAGAAGGTATATCTTATTCGAACGGACTCTAATACTACTGATTGAGATTAAACACTTGACACTATATCAAAAGTTATAACTAGTAAAAAATGGATACATTTATTTCCTTTAAAGACAATCATCACATTTTCCCCTTCACCAGCTTTTCCTTAAGAATCCCTTAGTCGTCGATTGCTGGATTTGTCCATTTACTAGTCTCCACTAACAAATTAAACTGTGAAATAACAGAAATTAAGAACATTATTATATTGGGTGCAGGCTGTTGAGGTTTTGAAAGGGGAGAACGAGCTGAAGGTTGAAATGAGACAGAACAAGTCGGTGGAAACGTTACCCATAGAAGACTACACCTCCACAGCTTACCGCGAACATCTGGATCGCCATATGCAGCTTATTATGGAGTGATCGATCTATCATCGTCATATCCTTTAATTTTTGTGGCTACGTACGTTGTTGCATTATTGATAGATTCCGGCACGTGTTTAATTTGGCAATTTGATTCAATCAATGTTGTCTCATCTAATGTATGTTGTGTTTTGTCGGTTTCGCAAATCGATTCAATGTTTATGTGTATAGAAAAAAGCCTAAATGGGAGAGTGCTTTAGCAAAGAAGTGATTAGCACCCAAAGTTTCGGCTGTACGTACGTGTTTTGTTTACGTCTACGTTGTTGAGTCAGAACTCAGAAGTGTTGCTTTGCAGCAAATATATTATAATTTAAAATAGGGAGCATAGCAGCATAAGATTATGCTGTCGAAAAAACTATTAAATGTTTAATTTGTACTGCGTTTCTATTGTACGTGTTCTACATAAATATATACATATTCCTATGCAACATATGTAGATTGGTTCAGTATACAATGTAGTAAAACACCCAGATGTCAAATAAGGCTTAAAAATTTATTTAACTAATTGAAGAAATAAGACTAAAACCGAATTAAAAAATGAAATAAAAATATCCGTTTGAATTTAGAAGTCCTTTGAGATTGAGACTTGAGAGACACCAGACTATAGCAATCACCGAAATTGGGCCTTCATATTCTGCGTAGTGCGGTCCGTCCAATTCAACTAAAGAAAACACTTTTAAAAACCAAAGTACGTGATGGGCCTAGCTCATGTAGTCCATTTAATAAATAAGCAAATACCCTTTTCTTTTTTTTGAGAATAGCAAATACCCTTTTCTAATGACTACGAGTCTACGACACTGAAAAATTTCGAAAATAACTTTCGGGAGTCATTTTCAGGATTTCCAAACGGATCCCAAAATTACAAAATTTGAGATCAATGGTTTGTAAGGAGTGCCATTTTTGAGAGACAAATGGCAACTCCCAAATATATCTATAGAACTTGAGATCAATGATTTGTAAGGAGTGACATTTTTAAAGACAAATGATAACTCCCAAATATAAGTATAGGAATATACTATGTCCATATATAAAAGTACATATTTAAATTTTAAAAAACAAAAGCTAATATGAAATATTCAAACAATAGACCCCCACGCCCCAACAAAGCAGTAGAAGGATGTAAATCATGGTAGCTCAAATCTTTGGTCTTTGCTCCCAAAGAGCACTCATGTAACTAGTTGAGCTGCAAATCACACACTTTTATTAATTGGGTGAAAGGCAAAAAAAAAAAAAAAAAATTAGTCCTCCCTCCCTCCATTGCGATAATGGTCCATTGTCATGCCAAAAAAAAAAAAAAGAATTAATATTTTGAACGAAAAAATATAAAATAATATTTCAAACTATCTAGTAAAATTCAAAAGGAAATGCTTCCACATTAAGTTTTATAGGAGAAAAGGGAGAGTTTCCTATGTATCTACTTTTGCAGTCTGAAAAAAGTTAGTATGTTAATAATACCTAGAAATCTTATCTAAAAAATGTTTTCATTACTTTGACTAATATACTTCCATAATTTTGCTCAATAATGTCAATGTTACCTATCACATACACATGTCTTTTTCACTATATTGTTATTATTCGTCGTCCACGATAATTTTCTTATATTACTGTAAGATGTAATCTCAATCAAATCACCCCGCCTGTATTAACTAGAACTAAAACGCGTGAACATATTAAATTCGATATTTTTTCCTTGTCATATCATAGAATCTAACCCGACTACATTTATTAGCATTGTTTCTTGCAAAAGAAGGTTGTTTTTAGTCAACATAATCCAAGCCCCTATCCCCTCTGCCAATGAGAATATCCAGCGAATATTCAGGGAATCCATTTTATTCACCAATCTCTGCTCGCAACCTATATGTACAATCAAGGACTAGTCCATTTGGTATAACACCAAGAAAACGTGTGATGTAACTTTCAAAACCTTAAAAAAAATTACATAATTTCATGGCCGGCTGGACTCAGGTTGCCTCTCTCCCTATATAAACATACCTTAAAATCTTGCCCAGTTTCTCCAATTCTGGGAACTCTCTACCTTAAATTATTTAAAAAAAAAAAAAGCGCATGAACTTTTGCAAGATTCGAAAAAGCTACTGTGCCTTTTCTGTTGCATGGTTTTGAGATCATGGTTCGAGATATGGAGATTCCGTTCGAGAATAATAAGGTTTATGTGGCAGTTAGTGACGATGTTCAAGATGGGTTTCTGACTTTAGACTGGGCACTGAGGAAATGGGCCAATCAATCAATCGTAATAGTCATTCTCTATGCTGCCAATAACATATGCAAAGATTATGTATGTACCCCACGTAAGTCACAAGAATCGCCTGATATGATTTTCATTCACTTTTGATTTCTGATGTTTTCTTGATAATCCGAGGATTAATATGATGCTAACTTGTGTCTGTGTGTATGTTTTTCTCTGGTTTAGTTGGAAAATTTCCTGCGAGTTCTGTAAGTGAGGAGACACTGAAAGATCTTGAGCAGAATGAAGAAGCCAAAACACAGAGAATTCTGACAAAATACATGGCCTTTTGTGACAAGGTTCATTTCTTTTCTTTCTTTCTTTCTTTCTTTCTTTTGTTAATGTCTGTTCTTGAAGTTTTGTTAAGATTTTCTTGTTTTCTTGACAGGTAAAAACTGAAATTCTCAGGATTGAGAAATGCAATGAGCCTGTTGAAAAGATCATGGTGGATTTAATCTCTGGGATTCAGATAACTAAGCTAGTCATGTCCTTGAAATTCATGAGGCCTGTATGTTGGTATGCATATATCTTTTTCAAGTCTTTTTTCTGAATTTGAATCTGCAGATTTCTTCTCTCATTCTCAGCTTTCTTCCACTTCTGTTGTGTAGGAAATCGAGGGGAACAATAAGCGGATCGTTTTATGTGCAGAGGCAGAAACCGGGTTTCTGTGAATTGTTCATAATAAGTGGAGGGAAACTGGTTTTCCTCAGAGAAGAGAACAATGAAGGGGTGATAGAGGATGAAAAAGGAGCAATTCTTGCTAGGAGTAGAGAAAAGAGGCCAACTTTCAGAAGCTATGTGGGGAAAATGTTCAATGAAACTTATTCTGCCAAGGGGAAAAAACCTTGCGATTCGCCTTCTTCTTCTTCGACATCAGGTCATCAATGGGAGAAGTACAGAGAAGAGATTGAACTTTATTTCACTCAGTTATCATCATCAAATGCTGCAGAGGTATCAGGTTCTGAAGCTGCAGATGAACTCTTTCAGAAGCTTGCTAAGAAGCCAGATATGGCTGATAATATGGTAATTGAGATAAATATCTCTTCATATAAGAGAGATTTTATTTTATAGGATTGCTTAAAATTTATTTATTTTGTGAAAAAAAAAATGTTAGACAAGAGAAGAAAAGATAGCCAGGATCCAGGAGATTCAAGAAGTGATTCAACAAATCAGAAAAGAAGTTAAAGCCAATCCTGCAAGGCTTGCAAGGGCTAAATGGGCTATGAGTTTTTGTATCAGCCGGGTAAGTTTATATATATATATATATTTCTCTGCTTCCTGTACAGTCCATTTGTTTATGTATTTATTTTGTGAAAAATGTTAGACAAGAGAAGAAAAGAGAGCCAAGATCCAGGAGATTCAAGAAGTGATTCAACAAATCAGAAAAGAAGCTAAAGCCAATTCTGAAAGGCTTGCAAAGGCTGAATGGGCTATCAGTTTGTGTAGCAGCCGGGTAAGTTTATACAGTCCATTTGTTTCAGAGATTATTCAATTTCTAGACTGTATTTCTGTCCTTAGGCTGTGGAACTTGGAGGCTGCATAAATGAAGAGATAGCTAAAAGGGCTGAGCTTGAGAAAGAGTTTTGCTCGACGAAAGAAGAGTTGAATAGACTTCAGACTGAAACCGAGGAGAAAAAGGCTATGCTTAGCTCAATTCTCCTACTCCGAGACCAGCTCTCGAGAAAGCTCCATCTGTTGTCTCAGGCAATATCTCAAGCGGAGCTTCAGATGGAGGAGGAGACGAGAGCACAGGCTGCAATGGTTCAGGAAGCCGACAAGGTGAGAAGGCAACGAGATGTCTTTCTGCGTAGAATTGAGTTCTGTAACGGAAATGATGCAATGGGGTCGGGGGAGCAAAGGTTTGATTACAGACAGTTCAGTGCTGCAGAGATCAGAGGTGCCACCGATGACCTCTCAGAACGACTGAGGATAAAATCACGCGGCGACTGGACAAATGTGTATAAAGGGTGCCTAAATTCAACTCTAGTTGCAGTCAAGATGTATAGTAATTCAGTGATTGGAGATTCTGAAGAGGCCTTCCAGGCTAAGGTATTAGTTCTTGCTGACAAGTTATATATATTGTCCCTTTTTTTTTCTTTTTCAAAGCTTTGATCTTTGAAATGTAGGTCAAGCTCCTTGGCACCATAAGGCATCCTAATATACTCAGCATGTTAGGGTTCTGTTCTGAGCTAAAGTGCATAGTGTTTGAGTACATGCCTAATGGCTGCTTAAGAGACATTCTCTTCTCAACTTACATAACCTCCAAGAGAAGGGACAGATCTCTGAATTGGGTTACGCGTATACATATTGCAGCCGAGGTTTCAACAGGCCTGTCGTTCCTCCACGAGGCCAAACCAAGTCCCATGGTTCATGGCAGGCTTAACCCCTCAAGAATATTGCTGGACCGAAACAATGTGGCGAAATTTGGGGGTTTAATGCCCTCTATGTGCTATGATGGCTCAGAGATAAGTGCAGATATCAGGGCATTTGGGAACCTGATATTGCAGCTTCTGAGTGGGAGGAATTGGGGAGGGCTAGTTGAAGAGGCAATAATGATGGATCAGACTGCACTCATTAATGTGCTTGATCAGAAGGCTGGAAATTGGCCTCTGGATTTAGCAGTGGAGCTTGGTGGCATTGCAGTAAAATGTTTGAGCAATGATGAGAATGAAGGCCAAGATTTGAGCATGGGAATGGTGGCAAGAGACATGGACAAGGTGAAGAAGAAAGGTGATGAGATAGTAAGAAGTGCAGAATTTGCAGTGGCAAATGAAGGTGATTCAGATGTGGAAGAAGATGCAGAGATTCCCAGTGCTTTTCTATGCCCTATTTTCCAGGTTTTCATTTCAACTCATTATATATAAAGTTAATTCCTTTTTATACCGAGCAAAGCACAAAAGAGTCAATACCGCTTCCACTGAGTCTCGATCTCATGACCTCCCACATGGGAGAATCACTACATGTCATCTGAGCACAAGGTGCTGGGCTCGGGACCATATATTTAAATTTGAAGGATTGTTTGGTGGTGCAGGACATAATGCAGGACCCTCACATTGCTGCCGATGGATTCTCTTATGAGGTAGAAGCCATAGGGGAGTGGTTGAGGAGCGGCCACGATACGTCGCCCATGACAAATCTCAAACTCAAACACACCCTTCTAACACCAAATCATGTCTTGCGTTCACTAATTCACGACTGGCAAAAGAAAAGATCAGATCTTCCATCAACGACAGTACAGTGAAACTATTTAATTTGAAGCTAATAAGTATATTATTATTGTAATGTAAATTAAAGAATCTGCTTAATTGTTTTCAGTAGTGCATATATAGAACCCTTTGTGCAGTTTAAATCCTAGGACCATATATATACCTTGCCCCGACCTGACCTACATCTCAAAAATAATAATAATTTTTTTTGTTCTTCAATTTTTTAGATCAAAATTATTATATTTATCAATATATGTATTTATTTTTACTATCTAAATTTTATTTTGAATATTTGAAAGTTTAATAACTGAACAAATGAACTTAACTGAACAAAGAAAACAAATTGAAATTTTCCATATATTACAAACAACCAACACTCAACAATATATATAATCAAAGATCACTTGAAAAGAAAAAAGACAAAACAAAACATTACAGCGCGCAAGTGGTACTATACGTATACATGGATTTTGATGACAAACAAAAGCACTAAAAACAGTAGATCAGACGTATCAAAATATCTGAAGATCACAAAGTCTGAATTAATATATAACTCAGCTCGATGCATCTCCGTCCTTATTATAATGAAAACTGGGAAAGTAAAAAAGTTTATTAAATTAGTTGGATGGAGGTGGTGAAAGGGCGGGGATTGAAGGCAAATTAGTCGGTAAAGGTGTGTTTGGCAAGTTCAAAGGTGGCATGTTAGGAATAGGAATTTGCGGTATGGTTGGTTGGGGCAAAAAGGGAATTGTCGGCAGCGTTGGCATGCCGGGAATTTGTAGGAGGCGGCGTGCGGCGGCGCCGGAGCTGCAGCTGCTTGCTAAACACAATGTTATCATCAGGGAGACAAGGAAACACTTTTTGACTGTAGCCATTGTTGTACGTTCAAGTAAGTTTCAAATGGATTTTGTAGCTTGAAGCTGAGCAAGTAAACAATTAATGAGAGATATGAACATCCATAATGGAAATATGTGTATATATAGGAGGAGATTATAGGTGGGAGTCAAGGGTTTGATGAGATTTAGTTGTACGTACGTGCTTAATTAGCCATATTTAATTTGCCCGCATGCATTACTTTGTGTTTGTTAGGCTAGCTACCTAGCTAGTACCTACAATTGATTTATTTAAAAACATTTTGTGGCGCCCGGTTGCACCCCTATATGGGAGAGGTGGGTTCGAGCCTCCGTGGGGTGATATTGGCTCTCTGTGCTTCATTTGGTTGAGAAAGTAGCTATGAACAGATACTAAATTGTAACGGAGTCAATAGTACTCAAAAAAAAAAAAAAACATTTTGTGCCAAAAAAAGTTTTGTTGTCCAAAAATGAGTAATAAAGTGGGTGGAAACTTATTTTAATTTACTTCTTATGTGTGGTTTGTGGACTAATAGACAGGACTCAGGAGTGACATTTATTCAGTACACACCTAGTGATAACTACGAGTTTTTCTCATCACCAATAAAGAATTAAATACCCTCAAATTTATTGGTATATAAACTTATATCTATTTCCAAAGACCTTGTGGTCTAGTGGCACCTAGTGTCCCGGTTTACACCCCATATGGATGATGAGAGTGAGTTTGAGCTTCTATGAGTAGATACTACATTGTAATAGAGTCAGTAGTACTCAAAACTCAAAATAATAAGCATATTATATACATGTCCATAATAAATATATTTTAATAATTTCAAATAGATTAAAATAAATAAATAAATAAATAAATAAACAAAACAAAACAAAAAAGTCACCCTCTTCTCTTCATCATCTGATTCATCTCCCATCGAAGACAAAGACGCAAATTTTAGGCGGTCCACAATAGTTTGTGGTTCATGCGTCAAAACGACGTTGTTTTGATTAATGAAAAGAAACGACTGAAATAATTCCATTCCGCACGCGTTAACTATTCTGTGTATATAACATATTCAATTTTCTTTTATATATATTGCAGTTCCATTTCAACGCAACTATAATTTCTTTTCGATATAAAAAAACTCCATAAGTAAATTTAAAAAATTAAAATAAAGTATACTACCTAGTAAATTTGAAAAGTTAAAAATTAAAAAATGGAAATTTAAAAATAAATTCTGAGAATAGTAGTATACGTTTAGCGCCTAAATTGTATTGAAATCCTGAGAAAAATGCTCCTGGACGAAAAAGAAATGGACCTCATGTCGCCGGAAGCTGAGGATAGAGAAGCTTCCGAGCATCGGAGATATCCAAAGAGTGGAGTAATAAAGATCCGGCGGCCGCAAAATTGTGCGCTAGGGCACTCTAACTCTTCGCCGGCGAGAAGAAGCTCTATGAGCAAGTGTTTGGAGGTTTAGGCACTGCTACAGCCTATAGATGATGCTTGCTTTATGTAGACTATCAAATGTCCAGGTATTTAGCTTTTTAAGTTTTCAAATAAATGCTATCAGTATATTGAACTGTGCGGGTTTGATCTTGGATTATAAGCAGACTTTGGTTGAATTGATGATTGTTTCAAAGCCTTCAACATATTCATTATATTATATTGTTCAGAAGATTAATGGATCGTCCGAATTGAAAGAGATGATTAGGGATTTTGATTATTTGAGGAAGTTAACTGTGAATTCAGGCACTCGCGGCTACTAAAATAGTGATAAGTATTTTAAAAAATAACAGAAAATTGAAGTAAACAGAGACCTATATATTCTCTTCATTATGAATTGAGGCTTTCATTTCGTCTCATAAGTCACACTTTGGAGCCTGCAGAACTTCTCTTGGAGTTCATCTTGAGTTCTTAAGCTTTCTTTTTTCATGGCGTCTACATCCAGGACGAGAAATCTCTTTGAAGAAGACGACCCAACCCCTTGCTACGACCTCATCAATAACCTCTTCTCCCAGGACAAAGCCGTCGTCGACCCCGCCCTCTCCTTCTTCAAAGACGCCGTCAACCAGTTTCCAGGCTCTGTGTGTCGCATGTTCGCTAAAGTCCTAGACACGAGCCCTCTCCCCCTAACCAGAATCCGCTGCTCCACCCTTCTCTCCGGTTTTCTCGCCACCACCTGGCCCACCATCCCCCCGGTTCCTCAAGCCGAAATCAAAGCCGTCTTTCTCAAGCTCCTCCACAATGAAACTAACCGCCCCGCCCTCGAGATTCACTGCGCCTGCGTTTCAAGACTCGGAGCTATTCTTCTCCCCAAGAATGAATGGCCCGAATTCTTGTCTTTTTTATTAGAATCTTTATCTTCTTCTTCTGCGCCAAGAAAATTGGCCGCCGTTATCTTGCTCCGGGAACTGATCCCCAAATGCCCCGAGATTTTCGCCCCCTATGTTGATCTTTTCTGCGCGGCGTTTCTGCGGTTAATGAATCAGATAAACGATGAAAGAGTGAGAGCCGCAACCCACGGGGCGGCCGTGAATATGATTTTGCACTTGCCTACATCCTCCAATTATTACGACCTTTTGCCGGAAATGATCAGCGTTTTGATGGACACCGTTTATAGCGACTACCTCACATCCGACATTCTTGAAGAAATAATTGTGTTAGCCACACGAAAACCCTGGTTCTTTGTAGCTGAAGTTAAGTGCTGGGTGCAATCCATGGTTGAGATCATCAGTGAAGAGCGTTTGAAGCCCAAGACCAGGCAACTAGCCATACAGTTCTTGGTGGTAATGGCGGAGGATAAAAAAGAGGGTTGTGGGATGATTCAGAATCTGCCCGGTGACGTAATTGAAGAGATTCTCACACAGTTCCTCATTTTGCTGGTGGGTGTTGATGATGGCGACGACTGGGAATTGGCAGATGATGATGACACAAAAGTAGGGAAAAAAAGTTTAGCCTGTTATGCAGAGGACGCTTGGAGAAGGCTGGCAATTGCACTGAGGGGAGAAGTAATTGTGGGCAATCCTCCTGATTTGCTGGCAAAATACATTAAAGATGATAACTGGAAAAGGAGATATGCTGCAGTTACTGCCGTTGGCCTAATTACATCTGGTTGCTCAAAGGTAGTTAAATAGAGTAGTGACAATTTTTGTCTTAGAAGATGACAGTTTTCATTCCCTTGGCCTAATGGTTTGATTTGTTTGTTTCAGATGTTAATACAATACCTGGAAGTTTCGATGGAAAAGATAATGGAACTAGTTACTGATCTTCACCCTCGCGTGCGCTGGGCAGCTATCCATACCATTGGCGAATTCTCAATCTACTTATGTCCCCATTTGCAAGAACAATATCATCATCAGATCATTCCTGCCTTATTACAAGCCATTGATGATCTCGCCCACCCCAGACTGCAGGTAACTGCAATTGTTACAAAATGCAGATAGGATAGGTTGGCCATTTTTGTTTTGAGGATACTAAATGGTTTATACTTGTTTAAATTTAGACACACGGAGCAACAGCATTGATGCTTTTCACCCGGAATTGTTGTTCAGATATCTTAAAACCTTACATGAAAGAAATAGTAAACAAACTGCTTATACTCTTGCAGGTATCATAATTTTGTAATTTGATTAGGTAAAACAGCTTTGGGAGAAGCAATGATCTTATGCACTCCTAATTTATTATTTTTGTTTCTGTAATCCAGCAAAGAGAGATAATGTTGGAAGGCGCAGCTTTGGGAGCCTTAGGCTCATTAGCTGAATCAACCATGGTATCTCCCACAATTTATTTCAGGACTTAATCTGATCCATCTATCAGTTTTGCTAGTGACTCTGTCCCTTGAGTAAACGTGCAGGATGAGTTTCGACCATTCTATGGCATTGTAATGCCCTACCTAAAATTTACAGTAGTAACTGCAAAAGCGGCTTCTGATTACTTGCTTGTAGCCAACACCCTGAAGTGCATTGCTGTGATTGCGGTGGCAGTGGGGAAAAGTATGTTCTATGCTGATGTTGAAGATGTAAGTATGATTATGATTTTGTTGTTTTTTCCAATAAGCTGAATTAATCCTTTTTGGTTCGTTATTAATTCTAATGATGCCTTATGTTGTTGTGTCTTGCAAGGTTGTTAAAGATCTCATCTTGTTACAAGAATCTAATTACTCTGGAAATGATGGAACAGTGAGGGGTTATTTGCTACAGGTATGTTGTGACATTTCATTCATATTTTCTATGGTTGTGGACTATACTAAACGAACACATTTTGATATCTGTGCAGGCGTGGGGTGGAGTCTGCCGATGTTTAGGGGTGGACTTTCTTCCTTACCTGAGTGATTCCGTGCCTCAGCTGATTCAGTCTGCTAAACGGACAGATTACCTGACAGATGATGTTGATAGTGATGATAAGCGAAGAAGTATTATCTTGAAGGAGAAGTTCTTGGCTTGTAATACAATAGGCTGCTTTGCTGCTCATATCAACGAAGGACTGCACATGTGGATTAAGGAGGTTTGTCAAGATCCTTAACAATAGAATGGAGCCTCGGAGAAACAAAGTAATCTGTGAATTTAATGATTAATGCAGGTTGTAGATGCTGTTCTTCCACTCGTCAATTTTAAACTCGATGAACGAGTTAGAATAGCTGCAGCAACAGGTAACCTTTCTTTCGGTGTCTCCTTATCGTGGATTGTGAGCTTTACATTAATCATTCTACATTCTGTAGCTATGCCATTACTGTTGCAATCAGTTGCTGTTGCTGTGGAATGCCAACTTCCTATTCCAGATGTTTCTGATTCTCCGATTATTACCATATCTGAAACCATAATGTCAGCTTTGATTGAAGCCTTACAGGTAAACTACCTCACCTTGCTTCTGAAATCACTTTAGAGATGCCAAATCTGCTGTTAGTGTTACCACTTGCACTGTTCTTGTAGGAACCAACCATAAAGTTTCGGGTGATAATATTGGAGGCATTGAATCAATGCATTCAGGTTCTTCTTTTACTTTCATTCTAATTTCTAAACGTGATTTAGTGTTCTTAAAATGCATACTAATGTCACTTTTCTTTCATTCCCAGATTCCTCACACTTGTATACATAAAGATATGGCAACACTATTTGTCAAAGGCATATCGAAACTCCTCTTTGCATGCATAAGCAGGAAAGTAGTAAGAGAATTGAGACTAAGCAGTAGCCAAAACTTGAGGACGGCAGAACTGCTGGACGAGGAAGTTCAGGATGAGGATAATATTTACATACAAGTAAGTGTGTTACTTCCTATTAAGCTGATTGAAATATCGAACATTAGTATAAAATTTGTGTTGGTTTTCATATATATTCTGCATCAGGTTCACATTTGCTTGGGAACTCTGGCGGAAAGGCTCAAGGCCTCATTCTTGCCTTTCTTGGATGAACTATTGCCCTTTGTAAATCATCTTTGGGTATGTGACTTCTCTGCATAGCATATTCACTTAATTTTATTCCTCTGAGGATATGAGCAATGTTGCTTCTTTTGTGTATTTTTGCAGAAAAATAAAAAAGCAAGGAAAGAAGGAAGAATTGGGTTGAGTGTTTTTCATGACATTGCTGAGAACTGCAAAGAAGAAACTTTCAGACACTATGACATGTGCATTCCATTCCTGCTCAAAACCTGTAAGGGCCGCAAGGCTACAAATCCAGCCCAGGAAGAGGTTTGTGCTTACTCGCTTCTGTAGTTATCACATACAAATGACGGGTCGTTAAGTTTCTCCTTATGGCAGATTGCTGCGTGTGCAATTGGCATTTGTGCGGAGTTTGGTGGAGAAGTGTTTAAGCCGCATCTCCAAGGTAGCCTCGATTCGTTCATTTCTACTGGGAACTGATAGCTATAATAAACTCCTTAGTCTGTTTCTGCAGATGCACTCCTTAGTCTAGAAGATATAATTTTTCAGCCTGGTAAATTGCCCCTAAAAACCATCATGGCCAAAGAAGCTGCTGTTTCTGCTTATGGGAAGCTATGTTTCTTGCTTACCGAAGACGCTAGCATATACAAGGTACTTATTCTTTTCCATTCTTGATTTTCCATCCATGTTGTACAGTGCTAATGTTTGTTTATGCACTATGCAGCATGTAGGGCATTGGCTAATGCAATTGCCATTAAGATGTAATTTGGATGAAGCCAAAGCTGCCCACAGTCTGCTTTGTTCCAAGATTGACCAGTGAGTAGTACTGTTTGGGTTCGGGTTGATTCATCAATTTTGGGTAATGCTAATGATTTGTTTCATTATTTTGTTCAGGCCAGAGACTAAGGTTACTGGTCCTAATGATGCTTACATTCCCAGAATCATTGTAGTTTTGACTGAGGTTGTGTGGGATGGGAAACATTTAGCACCACCAGAAATCCTGGACAAGATGATTCTACAGCTGAAGATGTTGGGTAGGAAAATAACAGAGGCTAACTTTGTGGACATAAATGGAACATTACCTCCATATATGCAGGGCATGTTGCATGGCATATTGTCATCGTGATACATACATAGGATTCTTGTATAGTTGTATGGATGTATAGCAGAGAAAACACTTGCCTAGTATACCCTGTACATGATAAACAGTTAGATGACTTAGATCAAATCTCTAAATTTTGCCCTTACTTCCTTTTCTTTTCTCACAACCAGCAAAACTTTCACTCCTCTAGTCTAATATAATAGCCTCCTAAAAAAAAAAATTGTGCGATAGGCTTAACCGAGGTGGGTGGGTGTTAGCAAGAATTCATATATCGTGATCTTTAAGTAAAATAATCATATTACACTCACTTGGTTACTCCTTTCGGGAGAGTATACACTCTTTTGTAAATGCTATGTTAAAGTTATTTAAAATAATAATAATAAATCGTATAAAAGAAAATTAACTAAATTAAAAAGGTTAAATGAAAAATAGTAAATTTGAAAAGTTAAAAGATAAAGGAATATTGTTCAAATAAGACATTTAATTACACCCATAATGCAATTAGAACATTGAACTTAAAAACAAATATGCAATTAGATCTCTAAATTAACAAATTCTGTCTAATTTTTTCAATTTTCCGATAAAATTCTTTACTATCTGGTAGCTACTTTCTCAACCTACTGAAGCACAAAGAATGAGTGTAAATCGGGTGTCACTATACCGCAAGATCATTAGCATAAAAATCTTTTTAAAAAGTTGATAATTTAATACCAAATTTTGAAATGTGCAATTGTAACAGTTTTTTAACAAGTTCCCAAGCTCTCCTCTAACTCTCAAGTCACTCCGAATGATTCAAACACTTCCAAGTTTCAATCTTTAATCCAAATATTACTTATTTTAATTAATTAATCCGGATGATGAATTTATTGGATGTATTCACTTTTGCACAGTAAAACAAAAAATGCATGTCTAAGACTTGAATTTAATGATGACAAAAGGAGATGGAAAATAAAATAATTTTCTTATATTACAAACAGCCAGCACTGAAACAATGAAGAAGCACTTGGAAATAACATTACAGGTACGAGGATATATTTCTATGACAAAGTAAAGCACGCACTACAAACAGTAGTAAGTATATTAATTAAAATATCTCGAAATCAACGTAGTTTGAAACGAATTGAATGTATAACTCGCTGTGGGCGCTGCTTCAATTCTCCATCCATTTGATATAAGAAATAATAATGAAAAATGGGCAACTTAGAATTGATGGAATCAGTTTGATGGAGGTGGCGAAAGGGCGGGAATAGCCGCCGGAAAATTGGGGAGGGAAGTGGGCAGAGGAATATTGGCCGGCATGGGAGGAAGAGTGAGCTTTGGGGCTGAAGAAGAAGAAGGCAAGGTTGGGAGAGGCGTGTTTGGCAAGTTCAAAGATGGCATTGCTGGTAAAGGTGGCAGTGTGGTGGTTGGCATGTTAGGAATGGATGGAATTTGTGGTTGAGGCAAAGAGGGAATTATTGTCGGCAGCGGTGGAAGGCCCGGAATTTGCAGGAGGCGGCGTGCGGCGGAGCTGGTGTTGATGCAGCTTGCTAAACACAAAGTTATCATCAGGGAGAGGAGGAAACAGGTCTTCGCTGTTGCCATTTTTAATTTGCTATATAATCAAAGCTTTTCTTGAATTGAAGCAAATAATATTGATTAAATGGTTTTGAGGTGAGATATGAGCATATAGTTAAAAGGGAAATGTATATATAGGAGGAGATTTGAAGTGGGAGTCGAGGGTTTGATGGGATTTAGTTGTGCATATAAACCTATCTCTCCAAATTTCTTTGCATGTTAGGCTACGTACAATTGAATTTTTTGTTCTTTTTCAAATTTTAAATGTACAAAATTAGAAGTTGAACAAACTATATTTTCCCCAACCACATTCCTTAAAGTTGAACATTATTACTTTATCTTTAATTTTAATTTGCATATCGCTTTCAAGTTTGAAACATCTAACCCCACTACATATAAATTAGCAACAAAAAAATTAAAGTAGCATTGCCCAAAACAAGACTAAAGGGTGTTTGGTTCAAGTTATATAAGATAATCAAAATTATATTTGCTTGGAGCCTTGGAATATAAGATTCTCATAGGTTGATTCAGGTTATGTAATTTCAATTCTCTAGGGAATGTAACATAACTTCACCATAATGTTTTTAGTTATTTGGGGTCACACAAAGTGAGATACTCTCTCATTTATTAGGTATTCTCACATTCCATTGTCTTATTACTAATCTTGTCATTTTAATTCATTGATTTCCTCTCCCCTAAAGACATACAATGTTTCTCAAGCTCAGACCCATAGTTAATTACTTCTATGTTTTACTATTGCCTTATTTATTTTTTTTATTTTAAAATTTATTGAAATACATAAAAATAGGTTAATGATATTAAAGTAAAATAACAATTATAATTGTTGGGCGGAGGCTATAAAGGCCAAGTCTAGCACCCGATGGCAATGAGATTGTTGGGTGGAGGCTGGTAAAGGGTAAAAAGCCAAATCCAGCACCCAACATCTCGAAGATGTGATGGCGATCTATAAAGAAATTAAGTTGTGCTTTCACTACTAGCTATAACTTTTGACGTAAATGGTAAGCGTTTGATCCTAACAAGTGATATCGTGTTTTGATGACTTGGATAACCAATAATAATTACTGTAGGAATTAGTAATTGTGTTTTATGTTATGAAATTTGTTGTCTTGTGTTGTGAAATTTTGTGCCTATGAACACAAATTATGTACTTAAATCATATTTGAAAACTAAGTAAATATATAACATGTGTACGTATCTTGTGTTGTGATTTTTGTGTCTTGTGTTATGAAATTTTGTACCTTATGTGCGAATTTTTTACATCGTCGTTTCGATCCAGGATCCATAATGCTATATGGAAGACAATGCTCCATGATGTAAATTGCCGTGTCAAAAACATATGGGAAGCTTTAGATTTTTGTCTAATTTACCAATTAGCGGCTAGTAGATTAGTTAGTTGTTAGTTAATAGTAAATTGTGTTAGTAATTTTAAT
The DNA here is from genome assembly GCA_003576665.1 of Ipomoea trifida. Classification (NCBI taxonomy): domain Eukaryota; kingdom Viridiplantae; phylum Streptophyta; class Magnoliopsida; order Solanales; family Convolvulaceae; genus Ipomoea; species Ipomoea trifida. The sequence continues at coordinate 22,992,101 of CP025648.1, read as the reverse complement.
CAACGATATTTGATAAAATAGCGAGACAAAAGGAGAGGGGAGATCGAACAAGAAAACAAATTTAAAAATTTTCATATATTACAAACAGCTAACGCTCGAACAATAAAGGAACACATAGAAATAACATCACAAGTACAGCAACAAACTAAAGCCCTATAAACAATAGGTATATAGAATATCTCAAAATCAACAAAGTCTGAATCCAATATATAAGTCGTTGCATCTCAATCCGCATGATATAAGAAACGATGAAAACGGGCAACTGAAATCAATTCGATGGAGGTGGCGAAAGAGTGGGAATAGCCGGAAGGTTGGGAATTGAGGTGGGCAAAGGCAGGTTGGCCGGCAGGGGAGGAAGAGTGAGCTTGGGGGCTGAAGGCAAGGTGGGGAGAGGTGTGTTTGGCAAGTTCAAAGATGGCATTGATGGCAAAGGTGGCAATGTGGTGGTTGGCATGTTAGGGATGGAAGGCATTTGTGGTAATGTTGGCTGAGGCAGAGAAGGAATTGTTGGCAATTGTGGCATGCCGGGAATTTGCATCAGGTGGCGAGCCGCCGAGCTAGTTTTGATGCTTGCTAAACACAAAGTTATGGCTAGGAAGAGGAAGCAATTCTTGACTGCAGCCATTTTTGTTTGGTTTTGGTTTTAGAGTGAATGGGGCTTTGAGGTGAGATATGACCATCTATTGGTATGTGTATATATAGAGGGGAGATTGAAGTAGGAGTCAATGGTTTTGTGGCTGGTGTTTGTTGGACTACTTTTGAGTACCTTTAGAAGTTGAACAAACCAGGTACTTAGTCCCACCTTGTCCACCTACATTTCATCAGGTTGAACACTACTAACTACTACTAATCTACTATAAAACTGATCTACTTAGCTTTGATAATGAGCACTACAGTGAAAGATTAAGAAGCACATGTAATGGACATTTGCCCTAAACTGCTACCCTAATTTGGCCGACCGAAAGATCAAAAACTTTTCACAATGATGGTTGAATGGGGTGAGTTCACAAATGTGAAAGTAGTATCAACAACCCAACCACAGGGACAAAGTCACAAGACCCAAACTCATTCACTAAAACATAAACAAAAGCTGGAACTGTAAGCTTTTATTGCCATTCACTTTCCACATGATAACTAGAAAGACTCTCCAACTGAAGGAACTTCAAAGTATTACCTCTAAAAGATGGGCTACTCTCTGTTACTTGTGTACACATGCTATTGATTGCAAATCCAAATTGCATCAAATCAATTTCATCCAAATAACAACCAACTAAAAAGTAAAAACACAAGCCAGCCCTGTTTGGATCTATTAATGACCATATAAACCTTGTTCTCTTTGAACAACAAGCAGAAATGCTAAAGAGCAGGTGCTGCAACAGTTACCATAAAACAAGAGAATCGGCATTTAAGCACATGACCTACAGGTTGAACCTAGATAAGTCTCTATCAACCATTGGTTTGTTGGGTATAATAATTGTTATGCTTGGAAGAAAAACTTTAAGCACAGCATAGGCAGAGTATAATTCTCCATTCCCTTTTGTACAACAACATAAAAAATTCATTCATGGTATGCAAGCTGCCTGCTGCCTGCTGCCTGGGATTGAAGCAGAATGATCAGAGAGTTCTTAACTTTGTTCATGCAAATCATTTATTATTGATTTCAATTAATGTATGTCTGAACTCTGTAGAACAACGGGATAATGGAACTCAAATTCCTATAATAAACTCCAACTCCATACTTATCTTTCTGCCCCCCACCAAAATCAAAGAAAACATATTACAACATTGCAATTTAATAGCCTGAAATAATCCACTTCTATTATGCATTTAGTCAGCCCATTGTGCTCTGGCAGATGATTCACTTTCCTTCTATCAAAGTTTTCAAATGCTAAGCTTCATTAACTGCCTTCAAAATATTTAGTTCAAGTTATAGCTGCAGCTGCTACAGCCCTTTCAACTTACTCCCTGAGAAAGCTTGCATTATTATACATTTATACCACCAAGATGACAAGATTTGCTTTCTTGAGCTCAATGCTATGGTTCTCTCTAAAAGCCCAAATCTAATATCTATAAGCTAAAACTCTAGAGCATTAAAGGTTCCAGACATATCTTCATTAGCAGTGAACTCAACATATCAATGCTGATACATAAGCTCAAGAATTTAGATATGGTTACATGATTGACTAAAATTAGTTCTACGTTCTAAACTCTTAAAAAGAATTCAATTCTCGACAACGGCAAATTCAATGCCCTACACCTTCCCCAAAGATCATAGTATGCTTCCTTAGTTCCTTTCATTCTTTTCAGCTGCAGAATCAAAGTCAACTCTTACACCAAATACACACATGAATTTCAATAAGCTGCAGTAGTTATCCAAGAGGATAATCAAAATCACAAACACATTCTATCTACAAAGGACTTTTTGACGGTGGAAAACACGGTTCATGAATGATTCGGAACATGAAATCATAAAAGGAACAGCAGATAAGGAAAACAAAAACAGTTTTATTTCTTCTTCTTCTTCTTCTTCTATACTTGTGATCATTTTATCAGAATTTAAATTGGGAATTGGAACTAGCTTGAAGGTACCGGAGAGGAGTAGAGACGAAGGTACTGGTCTTGCTGTTCTCGGTATCGGCGCTTGAGGTAATTCTCGAGGATCTCCATGACGCAGACGAAGCGCTTCATTTCCTCGAGTTTCCGGTTGAGCTCCGCTTCCCTAGCCCTGGCACGCTCAAGACGCGCCTCCGTCTCCGCCAACCGGTCCCGGAGATTCTCCACAACTGCGGCGTTTTCATTGGCTGCTCGAGCCCGGGTCGGGGCGGTTAAGTCGTCCCTCGACGGCAATCGCTGACCGCCGTAACACATCTTTCTTCTCTCGCAAATCGGGTCGGGCTATCGACGGTTTTGCCGCTAAAATAGTTTGTGGAATGAGCACTAATCTCATCATCTGTGATAATGGTGTTTAATATTGGATTCATGTACCAACTCCACCGTTACGGGCCCCACCACCCCTGCTTCATATGGATTTCGGATTGAATGAAACGGGTCGAAACCCATTTTACAGTTTTACATCAAGTTAAGGGTTAATCACATGTTCCGTTTCTTGAATTTTCACTAATTAATTTGTTGGAAAAAAAATCATTTCAGATAATATGTTTGTTGTGTTATAAATATAATATATAAAATAAAGGAGACTAATAAATACTCCGTAATATATAAAAAAATATACCCTAATCGAAAATTGACTATTGTTCCTTCAGTAAAATAAATAAGGCCCAAATCATCCAACCATTTGAAAACTAGAGCTATGGATGATATTAATTGGGAGATTAAAAACGTGCATGTGCATATTAAGCATTATGATGTCTGCATATTAAGCATGTCACTATGTTGCACACAACATATGTTTAATATGCACACATGCGTTTTTAATCCTTCCCACTAACATCATTCATAAATCTATTTTTTTAATATATGAGATTTGTTCTCATGAACTTATAGAAAGTTGGTTCTCTCTCTCTCCCTCTCCCTCTCCCTCTCCCTCTCCCTCTCCCTCACATATATACATTGAGGATTATATGATTACTCTGTCTTAGGTGAGAACTATATAAGTGCACGTAATCTACTACACAAATGCACACAATTTATTTCAGGGTTTTCACCGTCATTCATGCATACATGAAAGTAAATTGTATGGATTCATGTAATAGTAAATTGTATGGATTTATGTAGTAGATTGTATGCACTAGTTTGCAGGTTTTCACCTAAAGTATATTTTTCATATGAACGTGCACGCACACGCATACATATATAATTAAAATCAAATAAGAACTAGTTCACTATTTTTTTTATGGTTATATTTTTCTCCACACATTTCATTTCTTATAATTTTTTTTAAATGTCATCTCTTCATTTTTTTATTTTATTTTTTTCCAATTTTCACTTTTTAGTGTCTGTACATGTACAACATAGATTTTGGCATACTAAACTTATGAAATGACGAATATGGAATAAATGCTAAATATCGTAATTATTAGACCTGGCAATTATCGACACGACCCGTTAACACGACACGAAAATAACGGGTTAGTGTTTAGCCTTAACATGTCCCGGGTCGTTAACGGGTTGACCCGTTAAGAACCCGTTATGTTTTCGTGTCTTAACAGGTCAACCCGTTAAACCTATTAAGAACCCGTTTAACTCGTTAATATTATCGTGTTAACCCGTTTACACGAACCCGTTTATACAGACACGTTTAGAACCCGCTAAGAACCATTGTCATTTAGGTAACAACCATTGTCTTTACAAAATATATCATGAACATGATTAAGAATGAATTTACTACATTAGGCCAAGATCATACACCAATTATTGATGTTCGACAATATGAAATTTGAATGTTTATTGTGTTCAATTTTATTCTAAAAACTAGTATGAACTTCTTTAATTATGATTTTTGGACGTTATTTTATAATTTTATGAATGTTATAAATTGAATATTTTTTTAGTTTGTTTGATGGATTGGATTGTATGTTTTATTTCTTTTTTATATAATTTAACTTTAAATTTTAGTTTTTAATATATCAATAGATTTAGCGGGTTTAAACGGGTTTCGTGTCATATCGTGTCGACACGATCCGAAACCCGTTAACATAACGTGTCTATCGTGTCAACCCGTTTAACCCGTTAACAATTCGTGTTCGTGTACGTGTTACAATTTTGAACCCGTTAACCTTAACGTGTCGTGTTCGTGTTTAGCCTTATCGTGTTCGTGTCGTTATCGTGTCGACCCGTTAACGAACCCGTATACACGAATTGCCAGGTCTAGTAATTATGCTCAAAAAAATCTTAATCGCCAAGATTATGTTATGCCATAATATAATAGGGAGTATAATTTTAAAGTGTTTTCCCTTTGACGGGGTATATATTTTGAATTTTGACGGCCAAATACCAATTAACGAACCACCAACTACTAAGAGAGATACTCCATAGTCTACGCCAATAGAGCACAGAGATCCAAAGAAATTAGAAGCGAGATGGGGATGGCGGCTAAGGTGGCGCAGATGGATTGGCTGAGGGGCGAGATTCCGGTGGGAGATGATGATGAGGGGCCTCTGCTACTCTCCGACGACGGCAAGACTGGTCTTGTGCTCGTTGACATCGTCAACGGCTTCTGCACCGTCGGCGCTGGCAACCTGGTAAGCCGTAAACGCCTAAAACCGTTATACTCATACATATATGCGGGACTGTATCTCTTTTCGCTCTTCTGTTTGTCGGATTGTTAATATGAGTTTTTAATTCCTGATCCGGAAACGTTGAGGATTGCAGAGAGCAAAAAAATGACAAAAGTTTTATTATAAATACTTGCTTTAGTTGGTCCAAAATATTTGGAATTTTGTATTCTTCTGTTATTTATATAGTTATCATACGTGTTTGTGTATATACAATATTATACATGCATATATACATACATACAGCCTAGTCTCTTTCAACCAGTGAGAACATAATTTATTATCTGACGAAACATATGCTCCATCTCAACTAAAAACTTTATAGTTGGATTACACATTTATAACCACGTGTGCAGGCTGATTACTTTTTGATAGGTTTGTTTGATACCAAATTTTGAAGTGTGATCCATCTCAACTAAAAGCCTAAGGTCAATATGCTAAACATGATCAAGTATATGTTTTTTAATTTATTGGAATGATTTTATTTTTCATTTTCAAGTATTGATAGTTAGTAATTCTGGTTTGTGAATTTTTGGTTCACTATAGGCTCCACAAAAGCAGGATAAACAAATTGATAGAATGGTGGGTGAGGCAGTAAAGCTTGCCACCATGTTCTGCTGTAAAAAGAAATGGCCTGTTTTTGCTTTTCTTGACACTCATCATCCTGACATTCCTGAGCATCCATATCCTCCTCACTGCATAGCTGGAACTCCTGAAGCTGAATTGGTTCCTGGTAAACTCTATATATCTACCCATGAGTTTAGTTTGAGTGCTGGAAATTGAGTTTCCTTTTAATGTTTTCATTTTTCAAATGGCTTGCAGATTTGGTGTGGTTGGAGGATCAACCAAATGTGACTCTTCGCCGTAAGGGTTGTATTGATGGATTCCTTGGTTCTGTTGAGAGAGATGGCTCTAATGTATTTGTAAACTGGGTGAAGAGCAACGGGATCAAATCCGTGAGTATTGTATTTGCTTTGTATCTGAAAGGGAAAATGAAATCATTTTCCTCCCTAATTGCGTTATTGTTCTATTGATGTGAACCTTTTCTGACACGTACTTCTTTATCAAGATATTGGTTCTAGGAATATGTACAGACATATGTGTTCTTGATTTCGTGTGTTCTACCTTATCTGCAAGAAACGGTGGGATGCTCTCCCCGCTGGAAGATGTGATCGTATATTCCCCTGGCTGTGCTACTTATGATCTTCCAGTTGATGTTGCTAAAAACATCAAAGGGGCGTTGCCTCATCCACAGGTAACCTCATCTCAGGAGTTTTTAAAATCTGAAGTGTATTTTAGGTGCCATTTTTTTTTTTCTGAAGAAAGAAAGGATTTTCAAAAGATACCATGATTCCTTTTCTACCAAACTCTAACCCAAACCGAGTTCGGATTGGGTACCTTCATTCTATTTCGATCTCCATCCATTCCTTAAATTCTTCACTGCCTACAGAAGTGAACTTGTTTAACTTTTGGATCAGAACATTTTTTTTTTTCGTTTACAAATTCAGTGCTTCTGAAAGCGTTGTTTTGCGTTGCAGGAAATGATGCATCATATAGGCCTTTACATGGCCAAAGGGAGGGGAGCAAAGATAGTATCAGAAGTCTTATTTGAGACCCCGGAAGAAACCTAATCCTCAGATAATAGAAGTGGGCTGCTTCTGCTTCTGCACAGATGTTCTAATGTTGGTTTGGTTGTCCCGATTAAGTTAATATATGAGAAATGTCTAAACATGTATTGCTTAATGTCTGGAGAATTGCTACTCCTGAATGATGGTATACTAATATAAGAACCCAATTTCCATATAGGTGATATAGCATCAAATTGTTATTCTTTTTTACCTGTTTTTCATGGTTAAGCTGTTTGTTCAAATTATTGGAACAAGTGAACAACAATGTAATGAAAATTTCAGTGTACTGTTCTACTTGCTCAGATTAATATGAAACATGAGGAATGCAAATACTCATCTATTTTCACTACTGAACAACTTACATGATGATAATTGTAGTTTCAGTATCCAAATGTGTTGAAAATTATGAAATTTAGAAAAGAAAAAAAGGGTTTTACATCTATGCATGAATATATAATGTATAAGAACCTCAACAAGGAATGGGTTAAAACTTAAAAGGTTAAAAAAGAAAAAATTAATAGATCAAGAAAGATCTATAACAGCTCTTTCAAGCCCTGGTACTTTTTGTTGGGATTAAAGGATCCAAAAACAGATTTCTTCTGTTTCTTGGGGGGTTTGTTTCCAAAAATGAATGAGCCTAGAGGAATTTTATTTTTACTTGTTGAGTGTGTCAAGTTTGGTTTACCTCCACCAAGCCCAAACTCCTGGCCCAGCCTTTTGAGTGTCTTCTCCACATCCAATTGAAGTATGGTTACATGATCCACTCCTGCTTGCAGTTCCTCACTGACTTTGTTGTTTTCTTGCTTCATGTTCAGGACTTCACCTTGGAACTTTGCAGCTTGGTGACTGCTGAATTGGATTTCTTCGCCTTCAACTCCTTCTTTCAGAGCTTTCGTGATTTCCTCCTGGATGTGATACAGAGATGACGACCTGCGCTTAAGTTCATCCTTCAGCGCCACGCTTTGGTCTACCCATACTGTAAGTTCGGTGTGTATCTCCCTAAGGTGTTTGAATATTGGGCGGACCTCTGTTCTGAGATCTTGTGTCTCAACACAGTTTTCTTGCGTTGATTTCTTTTGTTTGACTTTGGATAGTTCATGCTGCAAATCCTGGACTGTTGTCTTGAATTTCTGTACCTGATGAAACGAGGAGCTGAACCTTAGCCAGAACTCCAGATTTTCGTCTAGTATTGCATCAATTTCCATCCGGAGCTTTTCTTCTACGGGGGAGAGCACAGGTTTATGCATGGTGGGTATCTTGAAGTCATCATATTCATCATCATCATTATCCTCATCTTCTGAGGACTGGGTTCTTGATTCTGGTGCTTTTGCAGTTAGAACAGGTGCTGGTGGTGGTGGTTTCACTTCCTTTGATTCTTTGTTGTCAGCATTCACCTTTTGACGTAATTGGTGAATCTCTTCATCCCTCTTTGCAATTGCAGTTTTCAAATCCCTAATCTGCAATGTGAATTCAAACTCGTTGTCCCTATCTTTCTTCTCCATTTCTGCCAGCCTCTTCTTCAGCTCTTTATAACTCCTGAGAACCGTTTTATATTCTTTTAGCATAGCTCTTTCTTTGTCCCCCATCCCGTTCAACAATGCCTCCCGCCAGTCTGCATCATCTTCGTTATCCATGATTATTTCTGCTTCCTTCCTCGAATCACTATCTCCATATTGAGGCGAAGTACTCGTCTCCGTCTCCTCAATTTTCTTTGATGCTGCTTTATTCCCAGTCTTCTCTATTGTCTTTGATCCTAATTTATCCAGAGTCTTCTCTATTGTCTTTGATCCTAATTTATCCAGAGTCTTCTCTATTGTCTTTGATCCTAATTTATCCAGAGTCTTCTCATTTTTCTTTGATGCAAATTTATCCAGAGTCTTCTCATTTTTCTTTGATGCAAATTTATCCAGAGTCTTCTCATTTTTCTTTGATGCAAATTTATCCAGAGTCTTCTCAATTTTCTTTGGTGCTGCTTTATCCAGAGTCTCCTCAATTTTCTTTGATGCTGCATCTTCCTCTTCTTTTTTAGCAACAGTAGCAGATGCATTGGGATCTTGCTTTTCAGCTTCTGTTTTAACTTCTTGCTCTCCTCCTGTTACAGAGGAGGCATTGGGATCTTGCTTTTCAGCTTCTGTTTTAACTTCTTGCTCTCCTCCTGTTACAGGGGAGGCACTGGAGGTTGAAGTTAAAGAATGATCGCCTGAACCCAGAGGATCTTCTGCTTTCTTTTCAATATTTTCCTTTGGATCAAATTCAGAAAGGGACTCGGCTTCACTTTGTGGCTTTTCAATATTTTCCTTTGGATCAAATTCAGAAAGGGACTCGGCTTCACTTTGTGGCTTTTCAATATTTTCCTTTGGATCAAATTCAGAAAGGGACTCGGCTTCACTTTGTGGTGAATCTGTACCCTCCTCCTCTTCGTCTTCCTCGTCTGATTTCACAGTATTCAGTTTCTCAGACAATTGATCAAGATTGCAGCGTGCTTCAGCAATGCTAGTCCTGAGGGTGCTGTTGTGGTTTTCAAGATCTTGGTTTATATTCCTGATATCATTCCACCTTTTCTCTATATCCTCTACTTGGGTGGTGAGATTTTCTGTGGAGACTGTTGTTGCCTTGCTGCCCTCCTCAAAGTTCTTAATCTTTTTCTGGAAATCAACGGCTTCTCCTCTCAATCTGTCTATCAGAATTGTCTGAGTAGAAACTGTAGTTTCCATGTTTACCACTTTATTCACAAGCCCGTCAATCTTCTCTACTAGTTGAGTCACAGTGAGAGATTCAATGGAGTTTCCATCAAGCTGTTCCTTGATTTTCTCCTGCAATGATTCTATGGCTTCACTCACTTCTTTTCTCGAGGTTTCTGACTTGTAAACCAGGTCACTACTGCCTTTTTCGCTTGATTCCTTCTTCTGATTAAAAAGATCCGGAATCTTGAGAGAATTCATCCTCTTGCGAGCGTCTTCAATCTTCTTGTATTCTTCTTTCGCCTCTCTCGCGGCTCTCACCTGCTTCTCCAGCAGCTCCGCTAGGGTTTCTCGGCACGATTTCAGCGCGGTTTCCGCCATCAAAGTCCGCGCCTCCTCGTCCTCGATCGCCTTGCTCACACCGAACTCGTCCTGCAATTTGCACACTCTCTGCTGCATTTCATCGATCTGATTCTCCATCCCCTTGTACCTGGCTTGCCCGCTCTGGAACGAATTCTTCACAAACTCCTTCGAGGTTTGCAGCTTCAGAATCTCCTTCTGCAGCTTATCGATCTCATCCGTTGCTTGGTTCATCGTCAGCCCCGATTTCGGAGTAGTTTTCTTCACAACCTCCGGCGTCTCCGGTTTCTTCGGCTGCAGTTTGTTAGACACAGCCGCGGTTGTTATAACTACTTTCAGTTTCTTAGCCGGCGCCTTCGGGATGTTCGTCCCCGGGCGCTGGGCTGGCCGGAAGTTCCGGCGAGCTTTAGGTGAGCCGAACTCCTCGTCTTCATCCATCTCCATCTGAAATTGTTCAGGGCAGAGAGTGGCTAGAGTATGGTTTGCGCTCTGCAAATCCTTGGATAACTTGTCGTACCTCTCCGCCAACGACCTAAAAGCGCGATAAGATTCTTCGATGAAGTTTATAAGCTCCGGCCGTCTCTTGTAGTACATCTCTGCTCTTTTTGCAAACGAGTCTCCGTCTTCAGAAATGAGCTTCACCATGTGAAACACCTTTTCCTCCATATCTGCATTGCCATCAAACCTCAGTTTTCACGTATACCAACCAGGGGGAAAGTTAATGACGATGATCATGATGAAGCTATGAAGATTTTCACATGATTAAAAAGAAAAAAATCCCCCTAATCTTAATCTTTATTGTTCATTAATACATTATTCAAAAAAAAAAAAAACAAATTTGCACATATCACCATACAAAAAATCCAAACAACACCATCAATTTCCACAAGCGTCCTCAATGATTTTGAATGCAAATACAGAATTCGAAATTTATTTCGATGTTACTGTGAATTTTATAGTTCATTTTCAAATTTTTCAGAAAGAAAATTTGATCATATAGTGTAAGCATACCTTGAAGGCTCTCTTCAAGCCATTTGGATTGCTTAGTCCTAATGTGGCTTGCCCACCACCATGAGTAGGCATTGCTTGCAGCCCTTTGTAACATCTTTTCCCAATCTCCTTTGTTTTTTTTTTTCAATCTAAACAAGAAATTATGTATTGAAACTCTTCCCCCATCATATAAAAACAAGAGGAAGAAAAGAAGTTGAAGAAACAAGACAATTAAGAAAACAAAAATGTCAAAAGCTAGATTTGTTTTTGGGAGAAGGAAAATGGTGATTGCAGTAAGGTAGCTTTGGCTAACTACGCCTAATGGTGTGGAGTAATTTTTGCTCCAAAATATGTGTGTTACCCTTAGCACCTAATTATTTCATTTTTTATATTAAAAGGTGTGGAGAATATTTCTTTTGTTTTTTTTTTTTTTTTCCTTTTTCAAGGATTTTTATTTTTATGTTGACTATAAATGTATGCATATATATAGTATGTTGGGAAGACGGGAGTTATTACCTTTATTTATATTTTATATATACTATAATGTCTTTCGGACTCATACTCAAATTTATTCATATTTACATGTCTTCAATGAAATTAATCTTATGTATAAACTTATTTAGATGGTGTTTGGTTAGACACTTTTATATTCTATTATTGAATTTGATTTCATTTGCCATGATTTTTTGCTTAAATCGAATTCATATTCTTTAATCTTCATAAAAGCTATTCATGATTCAGTTTTCAAACATTTTTTTAATAGGAGTATAAGATCCGTTTGCACAAACTTAACTCACTGGTTCAGTAAGGTTCAAAATTCGACGGTGACAATGTGAAATATTATACCCAAAAATTGATAGATTCCTTGTTCACACTGGCATTTGATCATGTCATGATTTACATCCTCCTAAATATTTTGTCAAGTCAGATGTAAGGAGTCTTTAGAGTTGGGGATTCAACTTTTTTGGAAGGAGTATGGGACACAATATTTTTTTTAACACATAACAAGGATAGTAGCAATGTTGTTTGATTGGTCCTGAGATGAGAAGAAAGAGTTGTATTCACAAAACAAGTAACAAGTCTCAAGCATAGGCATGTTTCCATATATTTACAGCAGCTATATTCACACTAAAGAATCAACAAGATCTGCCATTTTCCACCCATCCAGTCTACACTACAGGGTAATCTGAGAATCAAAGTATACTGCAATAGCAAGCAGTCCTGAGATACAAGTTCAGGCATTGTCATCACTAGATCGAAAGCGCTTCACCCCTTCCTCGACCTCTGCAGATGAGACGTCGGTCCCTTCACAACCCGTTGACATTCATGCAGATCTGACATGTCGCTGTAACTCTAATCTAATAAAGAAACGATAGTAGTCCTAATCGCGTGGAGACCAACCGTGCAGCGGCTTCAAAAATTATTTAGCGAGGAAAGCCACTGCTCCATGTATTCCTTGGCATCTGCACATAGCATGCAAAATATATGTTAGTTGAGAGGATTCAATGACAGTGAAGAAGAAACGGGTGAAGATTTGACCCAATTCAAGAATCAATTAAATCCGCCAACAACTCAACAATCAATGATAGAAACATCAAATGGCTTTTCAGCAAAGCAAGAGACATTTCAAGAACCAAAGTGATTTGATGACACAAGACAAAAGCGCATTCATGGGTCCCTTCTCAACTCTCACACAACATGTTCATCTTGATCGAATGTGAACCACAATTTTGGGTTGGATTGGATAAAAACACAAAATTATAATGTAATTCAACGAGATAACATCACCCGAGCTCCAAACTAGCTCTGTCTTGCGTAAACCTTCTCCATCAAATATAGTTCAATACTACCTTGGCAGGTCAAAACAGTAACATGTAGGATGAAAATAAAAACAAAACTGATAAGGATAAAGATGAAAGATAAATTTAGTAGGAATAGTACAAGATCAACATGCAATTTACTCGTAACTCATACAAGGAGTAAGCACCATTATACGTCATAGTAATGAGAATCTCGATCAAAGCAACTGTCATCTGATATAATGCAGGAAGCAAGCCTAACAGTTCAACATTACGCCAATAAAAAGTCCATAAGATGTTTCAACTATCAAGATACAAATAGCATCAAATTTTGTGATTTCTGCAGCTTGGTATAACACGATTTCTAGTAAATATGTTTTCGCAGCAGCATTTATATATATAGAAAATATAGTAACTTTTCATATTAACCCAAAAAAGCATCTAATAACAACAAATTAAAGCTAAAAGCAGCTCCTACCAGTAGAGTACTCAATAGGAAGGCTCTTAATGGCACTCGAAAACCGATTACTCGACTCCTCCTCAACCTCGAGTGCCTTGCATCCATGCCGATAGCAAGGAACCAGCACCCCAAAACTATCCTCTGCCTCGTCATCACTCTGGAAACCGGGGGCATGAGGTTCTAGCCACCCAATTGACCAGTCCGAGTCATCGGATTCGGATCCAGTTAAACAGGCACCATCAGATGGCACCAACACCATATCATACTCCTTATCAATCCTTCTCCTCTCTTCCCTACTCTTCCATTTTCTCTTCACCTTCCTAGTTGGAGAGGTCACATTGGGGCCGGGACCCCTCACCGGACGGAACTTCAAACTATCGCCTAGTTCACGAAACCCAAACCCCCAATCTTGCACAGAAGATTCACTAGGTGCAGGCTCTTTATCTTTTCCACCCCACCACCACCATGTGAAACGAGACAGAGAAACAGCCATTTCTTCAGATACGAGCAGAATTCGTTTAAAAACAATCCAAATTCAAGTCCCAAGAACTGGATTCCATGATCATCAACAAAGCATTCCAATGGAGCAAAACAAAACAAACCAAAACCAACAACTATCAGACAACAAAAATTCGTGGGAAAAGTAGGGTTTCAGTAAGATGATACAATACAGCTACTTCAAAAACCAAATCATTCATCCATCCAACAATTCAGGCCAAATTTTTGCAGTAATTCACCTCCAATCCATCAACAAACCAGCTCATTTCAGTCGGAATCAAAATCCGAAACAATCTTCATGAATACACTTCAAAGTTTTCACACATACGTGGACTCTACTTAGCACTCCGAAAATTCAAAAGCAAATCAGTAACAATGAAATGATTTGAGAAACATTGACGAAAAAATAAAATATGTTAATTAATGAATTAGTTAAAGGGAATGAATGATTAGGAGGCAAAATTGGGAAAATCCCACATTCAGGTCATCAACAAAGACTCTAACTTTCACTAACCCAAAGCAGAAAGCTAGAAAATTTCAGACGGTGAAACCACCGGAAACAATGAATCTCTCGCCTGGAAGTGAACCGAGACTAAAAACCCTATCTTTCTCCCTCAAACCTCCAATCCCATTTCCCAATCCCCAGTCCCTCTCTTCTCTCGGAGACCACAACCACCCCTGCAATTACTGATATGGAGGCTACATATAAGCATCAGACGTGTACAAATATTTTGCACAAATCACAACTTTTTTGCCAATTGCACTTTTTTGTGAATTGAAATATTTATTTAGAGATTAAAAAAAAAAACAAAAAACAAAAAACAAAAAAACAATGACTCCGTAATCAGTATATACAATATTTTAACAAGGAAGTTATGAACGTGGGATGAGATCATAGTATCTGTCAAATCATTTTCCAATATATTGAAAACCTGCATTATATTGACTATTGGAAACCGGTGAACCGTCGGATTGGAACAAAACTACAAAAATGGAAGAATTTGATGACATGGCTGACCTTCCTTGCTTTCCAAGGATCCCAATCAGTCAACCCAAACAAAAAATAAATAAATAAATAAATAAATAAATTACTCTCCATAACTCCATATACGTATTAAATTATTTAAAAGATTCGATCTTTGTCAAGTTTTTACAATCTATTTCATTCTAATTAAAACATGAAAGCGAGTTACTTAAATTTTATGATCATCAAATTAAATTAACTCGGTTAATGTTATCTCTTGAGTATTGAATTTATTTATGATTGCTTGCTGGGATAAAAATGAGGGTGTATTTATGTGTATATTATGGTTTTATTATATCAAGCTTTTGCCCTAAACATAATCTTGAACGCCAAGCAACCAAATATATATGGATTAAAATGGACATTATGTACACATCTTATCTTCTTCAGCACTACAAAATGTGCACATCTTGTCATCAATTTATTGTCGGATATGTGGACTTTGAGAGTAATGTCTGACCCTTTCAATGATTTGATTATGGATTGACAGACTGTAGTGCTTGCTTAACCTTTTTATTGTTTTTGGTTGCATATGGCATATCTACACTTGAAGGTGGGGCAAAAAAAGAAAAATGGGAAATATATTTTTAAGGAGTAACTATTGCTAAGTGTCTTGATTTTATTGGAGAAATAATAAAAGAAACAAATAAAGTAGATGTTAAAGACTTGTAATTAAGCGGCATGAAGTGACGACTATATCAAATAGAAGGTCATGACTTCGAGCATCAGTCAAGCGGTCTAAACAAAAATTGAATATATTCTCTATCAACCAAACAATGTAAAAGTATATTACTTCTCCTCTAATTTATGAAAAAATTATTCCAAAAAATAAATGTTTTCCTATGAATCAAAGAAGGCATAAAGGTTGAAAACTTTTAATAATACAAACCATACTAACATACAGTATGTAATACGAAGTATATACAAAAATGACACTCTTGACCGCAAATTATTTCACTTTTGAAAGAGAAAATTTCACTTTTGGTTCCTTGACTATTGTATATGAATAATATTTGGTCCTTGATTATTACAATTTTTTAATTATGTGCATGACTATGTAATTTGTATCACACTTGGTCATGTCGTCAAATTTCTCAACCAACTATTACCGAAAGTGCTCATCCCAAAAGGATCACTGCATTTGCTTATTTCAAGTGGAGCACTTTCAGAAAGGAGCACTGCATTTGCTTATTATGGAAGGAGCACTCCTGACAATAATTGACCAAAAAATTGAACAATAAAACCAAATGTGATACAAATTACATAGGCATACACATAATTAGAAAATTTTAATAGTCAATAACCAAATATGATTTAAGTATAATAGTCAAGGAACCAAAAGTTAAATTTTTTCACTTTCAAAATTCTGGCCTCTATCAATTAGTTTAAACAAATTTAGTCGCCATGTTACACTTCTAGTTGTTGCCTCGTTGACGTTATATAATTGATAAGCTCCACTAACTCTTTTTTTTTTATTCGAGGTTTTATTATCTTTTATACATAGTTCAATGACTTATTTGACACTTATCTCCAAAAATTAATTCGCAAGTGGAATTACATTTTGGTATATAATTGATACTTTGATAGTACTATTTACTCTTTTTTTTAAGAGTTAATTACATTTTTTGTCATAGATTTATATATGGCAATCCATTTTTAGTCCATCTCCATTTGGTCATAGTATTATTGTGAACTTGTGACACAATCATTTTGTGTCCTCTATCATCAAATTTTTTTAAATTTTAATAAATAATCAAAATATTCTTATATTTAACAATATTTTAATAACTTTATTAATAGAGAATAAATTATGTGGAAAAAAATTATACCTAACCAACACGTGTTGGACTTTTCCAATAGAAAACTCATTTTCCGATTTCAATGTTTTTTTCTTTTTTGGCCTCCCCTGCAACTCTGCAAGCTCCAGCAATCCAGCATCAGCATTCAGCAACAATTAATCAATTCGGAATTACTGATCCTGTTCATACTTCATACGACGCCATTTGTCTCGCTCCATCATCGCCTCTTCTACAATCTCCTCTGTGTTCTCCTTCTACAATACCCCAAATCTCAAGGTCCGTACTTCATTTTTCTTTCCTTCAATCATAATTCTTTGTCTATATTTCATCCACAATCGATATAAGCAACTAACAAAGTTTAACGCCATGATCTGAATAGAAGAATCGAAGTTTATAGCTCAAAATGCTTGTGCTCATCAGTTGAAAACTTGAAATACGTACTGCCTTTTTTTTCCCCCAAGTTAAAATAATGCAGCTAAAAATTTGGGAAATTTTTTACTTTTTTTTTTTTTTTTGTGAAATTGAAGCAGATCTAGTTCTGCATATGAATTGGAACTGAACGTTGAGTGGTGGGAAGACTATCATCTTATGCTGTTGAAATTCTACTGCACCGTTACTTTAGTGTGATAATGCAGGCAGTTGATTCTTTTAAATTATCCCATGATTTGGGAATTTGCAATAATTGGCGGCATCACCGATTCTCTGTACAGGTATTATTGTTATCATGCTTTTTTTATGTTTTAGCATGCTACGCTGGTAATGTAATATTGGCATTATTTCCACTGTAACTGTGAACAGTTTAGGGCCCCTAATTCCTTTTGAAGTTAAGGATTAGAATCCATAGTAAACTAGGGACTTGTTGACACAGAAACTGGGTATTAATAACTGTTTCTAGCATTCTGTATTCTATGGTCTTTGGACTGAGAAAAAGTTTTAAGACATCTGGTTTTTATTTTTTATTTTTTGCATGCAATTGATAAATTGTTGCCTACATTTTCAGAAGCAGTATCATTGGAGCATTCATATCCCAAAGAGGTTACAATTTCAAAGACATGCTCTTCAATACAGATACTATCAGTTTAGGTGTAATTCATTATTAACACCAAGCCAACCTGTTGACATTCCATGTATAAAGAATGTTGCTGTAACATTAACTAGGTAATTCTTCTTTTGTATCAACATATATGGGCTATGCTTACATTAGATAGGCTTTGATTTCATCCTTTCATTGTTAAAAGCCCTTGATTGATTTGTTATGTACAACTTGACTGTGCATTGTGTCTGGATTGCTATCGCAAGAACAGAATTTGTCACCTCCAGAATTTTATTAAGACATTTCATGCCATTGCCCAATTTATTTTAACTAAATGCATTTCTTGATTCATGATTTCATGCAGACCTTGTAATTGTTTACAAATTAGCAGTCTTTTTCTTAAGTTGATTCCAGCAGTTGGTACCATTGTTTTTGGTATATGGGGTCTAGGACCACTTCTACACCAAAGTAGAAATGTATTCCTTCAGGTAAGTCGCTGTCCTCAAATCCACTCCTTTTCTGGATAACCCAGTTTAGATTACAATGCATGTCCTAATATCTGCAGAAGAGTGACAGTAGTTGGGGCAAGAGTGGCACATATCGCTTTATGACCTCTTACCTTCAACCTTTGGTGTTGTGGACTGGAGCAATGCTATTCTGCAGGTCAGTTAGTGCAATTGCATTGTTGCCTTGTCTCATGCAAAAAAGTAAATATATAAATAATAGCGTTGCCTTTTGGTTACTTTATTCTCTGGTTTTTTCTTCTTACAGAGCATTGGATCCAATGATGCTTCCAACAGAAGCTAGCCAAATTGTTAAGCAACGACTTCTGAATTTTATCAGATCACTATCGACAGTATTAGCTTTTGCTTATTGTTTATCTAGGTGAGATATATATCATTCAGTGATTCTCATGTTGAAAGCTCCTAACTTGTTAAATCATTAGACTTACTGGTCCTATCAAAGTTTTTCACTTTTTAGAGGACTGAGCATCTTGAATATCTACTGCAGTGTAATTCAGCAGGTGCAAAAGTTTTTCATGGCTACGATTGATCCCACTGATACTAAAAATGTACATCCTAGAGCTTTTCATCCATTTCTTTCATATACATATGCATTGATCAACTAAATGTAAAACTTGCCAAAGACCTTGTAGTCTAACAGTATTAGTTTGTAGCACTAGGTAGGAAGTCTCAGGTTCAATCATCATTACATTCAGATGTATTAAAAAACTTAATATAAAATTCTGATATTATTGCAACCTTCATCCTAGCTTAAGTTTTGTGCCATTGAACATTTGGACCATTTTATGGTGGGGTGGTGGTGGTTGGGAGGTGGGAGGTGGGGATTTCTCTGCTTGAAAGGCTTTCACATTCAAATTCAACTTTATTTTCATGAATATACTGCTCTACAGATTTTCACAATATGTATGTCTAACATGTTCTTGTTTGCAGATGGGATTCCAGTTTGCAGGAACAGCTGTATACTCTGCTGTATGGATTGCAGCAATGTCATTGTTTATGGAGTTGCTAGGTTTCTCTACCCAGAAGTTGCTAACTGCTGGAGGGCTTGGGACAGTCATGCTGACTCTTGCTGGTCGTGAGGTATGTTTCAAACCTTATTCTTGCGTATTTGACTAGCATTAAGCCATTAACTTCAATCAAGCTCATCTTAGAACAGGGGCATGTGGATATTTAGTTTGTTATGTTATGTTCTCTTTGTTGATGAAGATGTTGGTTCAATAATTTTGTCATATCCAGATCCTCACCAATTTCCTTTCTGGCGTAATGATCCATGCAACTCGGCCATTTGTCGTGAATGATGTGATTCAAACTAAGATTGAAGGTTGTGAGGTCTCTGGAGCTGTTGAGGTTTGTCTACTAATCTACTATTCTTGTATTACAACTGCTTTAGTTTATCATGCATCCAAATTTAAATAGCTTTAGAATGAAAAAGAGATTTACTTTACTCTACAACTCCTATTTTAATTTCTAGAATGTGAGTTATGTTATATTGTTTAAGTAGCAAATATCAAGCAATTTGTTTTGATAATGACTTTTAAGTTTAGGAGTCCATAATGCCTCTATAAAACATTATTCTCCATGTGCCACTTTCCTACGAGTTCTTAAAATAAAATGTACTATTCTTGGCAGCACATAGGTTGGTGGTCACCAACAATTATAAGAGGTGAAGATCGTGAAGCTGTTTATATTCCAAACCACCAGTTCACAGTTAATATTGTGAGGAATCTTAGCCGTAAAAGCCATTGGCGTATAAAAACTCACCTGGCTATCAGTCATCTGGATTTCAGTAAGATTAATGTAAGTCTGTTAAAACAGAATTTGAACTGAGTTATGGTTGCTCAAGGACAGTAAGATAAAATTATGGCTCATATTACGGTGGGGGATACTATCTTTGTGCAGAAGATTGTTTCTGACATGCGGAAAGTTTTGGCGAAGAATCCTCAAATAGAACAAAAGAAGTTGCATAAAAGAGTATTTCTGGATAATATTAACCCTGAAAACCAGGCCCTGATGGTCAGTTTAAATGTTAATATGACATTTTGTTCTTTCTTTTAAATTCTATCCTGTTTTAATATTTTACCCGAAATGTGCAGATCCTGGTATCTTGCTTTGTTAAGACCTCACGCGTAGAAGAGTACCTCTGTGTCAAGGTGAGCACACATTCCTACTGTCCTACCAAATTTACTGTTATGTTAGCTTTAATTGTTTTGGCCAAGAACATTGGAAAACCGACATTTTTTTGCCAAAAATTAGGAAGCAATACTGTTGGATCTACTCAGAGTTATTCGACACCACCAAGCTCGACTCGCTACTCCCATCCACACAGTGCAGAGAGTTAGCGACGAAGATTTAGGTTACATTCCATATGTTGATCCTGCCTATCATGGAGCAGCAGCATCAAAGCGTCCAATGCTACTTCCTGAGCGCCGTTATAAATTCAAGGGAGATCAGACAAAACCCACATCAGTGCAAGCAAATGGTGAGGGTGACACCAAGACTACTGAGCAGGCAACACCTGACAAGAAGCCTGTTATCACGAATGGAGTTGCTCAGTCCAAATTTCATGATGTTGATGTCATGGAAGACCATAAAGGTACAAACAAAACTTCATCTGATGCCGGGCAGCACAGTAATGCAACACTGAAAGCAACCTCAGAAACAACCTCCAAAACCGACCAAAAGTCTAGTATTGTGTCAAGTTCTGATTCTGTTGATCCACAAGACATCTCCGTCAACAAACTGCTAAAGAAACCAAGTAGGGAATGTGTTCTTTCAGCCAATTCCTCAGCCACATTGCCAGAGAGTAGAAGAGAAGCATTAACGTCGCAGCAATCATCAAAGCCAGCCTTAGAAGACAATATAGTTCTTGGTGTTGCACTGCAGGGTTCAAAACAAACCCTCCCCATCGAAGAGGGGACGAAGCCATCCCCATACCAGGCAGAAGTGAAGGAACTTGCTATTTCTCATAGTAGCAATGGCTCCGTCGTTGCAAAACCAGATAAGCAAGAGAATCATCAATATCCAGACAGTTCGAGTATTACAACTGTTGATTAGTTGGAAAAGCAGGAATAACATAGGCTTTGCACAGGCTACTCGTTATATTTCATGATTAAAATTATATTGGTGCTTCATGATTAAGCATGTGAATCTAATGATGTTGCTGATTTAGGTTATTCAAGAGCATTTTTGTTTGATTGTGGCAATCTAGAAAAGCTATTTAATGAAATATTTGTGTACCTGTACCAAGCAATAAACCTAAGTATACACAATCTCTCCCACCACTGAACACTGAAATTATAGTAACAGGTGAATGTTTTCTATATAAATGAACTAAGAGGGGTGGTGTTTTATTCTCTGACTATTACACGGCAAAAATAAAATGCTTCGGTCACGAATAACAAGGAGTAACAAATAATATAACATCTATACGGCCAAAACCACACATCCATTGGTAAAAGTAACTTCAAGCCTCGCACATGCAATTGGGAGCAGGGTATGTATATAGAGATTGACCTGGTTTGCGAAGTCTGATCTGCCCTTGTCGGTTTGTATGCCCTTCAACCACCGCCTCTTTGAACTCTGGCCAGGTCAGGTTTTTGTTTAGGAAAAGCTGACCTAGCAGTTGCATGTTGGGCCTTATCGTCTTTGAATTATAGTAAGTTCTATGTCCCGCCTGTAAATTTTACAATGTAGTGAGAACAGCAATATGCAAACCGAGTCTTAGTCTTAGTATAAGACTATTGATTGATGTCAAATCTGTTTAAGATCAAACATCTAAGCGTAATAATCCAAATCCAAATAAAGAAAAGAAAAAGAGAGGTACATAGATCAAGTGCTTTTCTTTTTTCATTTTTTGAATCGAGTGCTTACCATTGCATTATGCATATTTCCGGGTGATGCCGAAATGAAAATATCACTATGCATGCCAACATAGTAATCTACTGCAGCAAGCAAGGAAGCCTTTCCTTTTATAAGGGATCTTTCCTCCGAAGTGGCAAGGCTCTTCTTGTCCTCCATCAATGGAAACAAACTTCTTAATGGTGAAATCCTGGCTTCCCCGCCATAAACCTACAAAATGTGACATCAACAACAATTAAACAACACCAAGAGAACAACATATATTAAAACAAACAATCCAGCGCCACAAAGAGGGAAGGGGTAGTTTTCCAGACCTTATGGGAGGCAAGATATAATCGAGTATTGTTGCCAAATCCCAAAGCAGCTAGCAACAATCCAACTTCTTCTGGGGTCAATGGACAGCGGCCTTGACTCCTCAACTCCTCATCAGTAAATTGAGAGTTTAGGACCCTTCCCTGCCAAATCCTCTGCCGATACTTAGCTAGAGATAACTTCTCAGCCTTACCTCCACCAAAATCACAAGCTGAATGAGCAGCCATGTCCTGAAAGGAAACAACCCGTTTAAGAATTCCAGCACATGCATGATATTTATATAGGCAATAAAACTTCAAGTGAAAAGGGAAGTCATGACTCATGAGAATGCATTTAAATTAAATTAACTTTATTTAAGGCAAAAACTACTCCCCTGGGCAAATCTTGTAACAATAATATCATTTCTTCAAGGTAGTTTACCATGGTATAATCAAGTAAACCGAAATTTTAGTTAAAATTCTGAAAACCTCTACAATAAACCACACCTTATCAAAGCGTAGGTGAATGGCTACAAACTTCCCCGCTCCTTCTTTGTTCTCTTTATCCTTAATCTCTCCAAGGTAGTTAGCACCAAGCTCATCAACATTACTAGGAGGATATCTCAGGCGATGAACAAGAGCATCTCCAAGAGCTGTAATGTGAGGCACAAAAGCTAGTGCTTGAAAGTTAACTTTACAGCGTAGACGTTGGATTTCCTGGGGCATGTTGTCAAATGCCAAGCGGTGGGAAAATGGTGAAATGGCAGCGATCCCATAACTGTGGCATTCACAAATTTTACATAGCTAAGCAAGGTTCAACTGTTCAAGTATAAAACATAGGAAACACAAAAAGAAGCTAAAAATGATAATTAAATAAACTTCTTTCTCAGCAGAAGTAAACTATTCCAGTGAAAAGATCAGTAAATTATTACTTGCAGCATGATCTTCAAATCACCATTACAAACAACTCTATCATCTATCTTTTATGTGTTATAGACAGTCACGGGTTGTTGCCACTAAATCCTCTGAACCACTCTCTTGTGACTGTGCCTCTCGTATTCATGTATATATATATATAGATATAGAGGTGTAACACACCTCTATAGATATCATGAGTAATACAAGCATTCTCTCTTCAAATATAACATTTTGAAATCAACTATATTAGCAATAAATTATGTGACATCTGACACTATTTATTAAAATTAAAGTGGCTAACATTTATTCCCGTGCAAGCATAGATACAGAAAGCTCTCAGCTACAAAATACACTAGCGACATGCAGTCTTAGAACTCTGGGTAACAAATCAATCATCTTAACTGACCTCTTAAGGACTGGCAACACATTCTCTAAATACCAATTTGCAGAAGCATGAACTGGCGCTGTCTTGATTCTGGTAGGTCGAATAGCTGAGGCATAATAGTCCCTTGTGCTCCAAGAGAATTCATCGGGCAGCTCCTTTACTATAGATATATCATCTTTCAAAACATGGATGAAGTGATCCACATCAAAGATATCCATGAAAGAGCTTCAAGACCCCCACCAAAAAATAGTAACAGTAAAATATAAAAAAGGTTAGGTCTTACACTTTAGAATTGTTACAGCTTAATAGCTTAAAACAAGAACTAATATTATCAGTTTAATATAAAAATGGATCGATGATAGATACCTTGAATCTTGCCAAACAGGATTTACCTCCAAATAAGGAATCACAAGAGTGGCATTAAGAATTTTTGCAATAGCAACTGCATCACAAA
Source organism: Ipomoea trifida (assembly GCA_003576665.1). Lineage (NCBI taxonomy): Eukaryota > Viridiplantae > Streptophyta > Magnoliopsida > Solanales > Convolvulaceae > Ipomoea > Ipomoea trifida. The sequence goes on along the minus strand of CP025648.1, from coordinate 22,968,166 downwards.
TCTGTTTGACCAAATTATGCAAATCCTTAATAGAGCTGAGTAGTAATTGTCATCCAACTCAAAAATCACATTCATCTCCATCCTCGTGAACTCATTAAGACATATCATATATGATACTTACCCCCATTCTCTGTTGATTCAATCCTCCATCAAGGAACACCTGAATGTATCCCTCAGACTTTTCGGGTAGTGCTGAGTGAGAATGAACATTAAATTAGAGAAAGAAAAGATAAGCCATGACAACAACATCAAGTTGACTGAATTTGGGCTCCTAATGCAAATAGTTGAAACTAAAGAGAACACTGAATAAGTGAATTTAATTGACCAATTAACAGATTCGAAATCACTTACTGGAGACAACACTGGATTCAGTGTAGGGATTCCATCCTTGATTAGACAAAGGCATCCATAACTCAGACTGCTCTTCATGGGTCTAAACAGCAAAAAAGAACCCGTCATAGAAAATAATTGCTCACAACAAGAAAGAAATAGTTTCTTTGCATCAAGAAAAGTAACTTAAGAAACATTTACTAACAGATTGGCGTTGCAAAGCACTCTTGAAAAGGCGTGAGTGCCTAGTTTTTGGAGCATTCCATTCCTGCACAAACAAACAAATTATTGATGACTTTAGGAAATCCCCCAGAAGGCAAGCCCCAACAAACAGAATTTGAAACACTTAGGCAGTAATAGAGCCTTGTCTTTTTCCAGTTGTCCAAACCCAAATCACTGACACTAAAATATAGAAAAAGACACCAGTTTGTGCACAGTTCATTATAATTGTAATATTGTACCTTTCCAGCTTATTGTCAAGAATTTGCATCAAGGAAATTGATACCATCTAATGACAGATTTTAGTTTCCTGCCTCAGTTCTTCATAGTTTTGTTTTATCGCATCTGCAAACTTTCACATCCTACTTGATGGAAGCACTCTTTACTGCCACTCAAGCAGCACTAGCCTATTATGTTTATAGCAGCAAACTACAGTCCCAGGCCCGCAGGGGAAATAAGAGCAGTAGAGAACAGAACAAGGAAGTTAATACCATCTAAAGAGAGTTTTTAGTTTGCTGCTCAAAACTATTTTCTTATCTCAGGTAGTGTACTTATTGTCTTCACTTCAGCTGCATTCGACTAGAGAGAGAGTAAATGAGATAAGCCTAAAAGAATTGATCCTGGTTTTCTAATATCAAATAGAAATTTATTAATTCTATTGTCAAATTACCCATATTGAAAGCACCTGTCTTAATCTTAATTGCTAAATACAACGCCATCCGTAATTTCATCTTTAGTCAGAAAATCCCCTCAACTTTCTCATCCAGGATCAAGTCCAACATAATGGAACTCTTGTTAGATTTCCATTTCTTGAACCACAAATTTGGCAAAATAATATCAAAACACCTTTAATTACTTTTTTTGCCAGTTTCTCTTCTCCTTCAGTAGTAGATGCAAATAACTTGTCACCAAAACATACCTAATCTTTTATTTAAATATCTAGCCTGTTTCTGCTTCAGTTTCACAATGCATACTGCAGAAATATACTAAAGACTAGTAAATCCTCTTTTAATCTCTGTTTAACACATCATAGGCAAATCAACCTGTTTTATAACTGCCATACCGGGAATAAACCCCAAATTGAATCCCAAGAATTATACACTGCTAACTCACATATTACCATCCCACTGTTCCACCTGCCACTCTTACAAAAAACAATTTCTACAAATCTGAATAGAGAAAGAACTCAAAAAAAAACCTCCAAAAATAAAAATCATACCTTCGCCCAAATATAGGCAAACTAATGATTAATAACTATAACTCCCACTAGATTACAAGAATCTAAACTAACTTAGGTCAGTACTCTATAATCCTTCACTTTATTCCCACCCTTTTTCAGCAACCATGTGTGCTTGATCTTAAGAGAGCCACTTGTCGGGAAGGTGGAAAAAAACAACAACTAAGAACGAAATTGGTGTACTAAAAAAAACACTAAGAATGAAATTTAGGAACATATTCATGTGGTGTGCGTATAAACACATTTAACATGATGCTGAAAATACACACTTACAAAAGAAGAATTAAAAGTATAATTTTTTTTTAAACAAATGGACTGAGAGATTATTACCGTGAGAACAGATGGTGAAGCATGGCTCAACGAAGTGAAGAGGGTGGGGAAGAAAATGGGTAAAAGCAGGACAAAAAGGGCAGCCATTGCTCCCCCTCTGCTACTGCGGCAGTGATAAACACTCATGACGGTAGCGGATCCAGTTGGCGGCAACAGAGTCGGTGGAGGAGAGAATGGCGCTGGCGGGTGGCGTGGGTAAAGGTAGGTATTTGATTCTACCACTGATCTGGAGAGGACAAAGGAGGGGGGGGGACTGTATGAGCCTCAAAACAGAGTCTTGACGACAATACAAGATGAAAACAATGAATGCACTATTCATGGAGGAGAGAGAGAAAAAAGCAAAGCGGGTCCATCATCATTGTCAGCCTCAGTAAAAGCATCTCACATGGGACACCTATCTCCACACCTCTCTACTCCACAGTACTCTGTACACAATTACACTTCCGTAGTCTACAATCTACATTTATTAAATACAGAACGTGCTATACACTTCACAGTTATAATGTATACACCGTCTACCTCTCATTTTGTTGCAAAAAAGGCCTTAATTTTTGAGTGATCAGACAAACTCGCAATTGAAACATGTATTGAGTAAATTTTATTTTGTTGTCCAGAGAATTACAAGAAAGTAAATCAGTCTACATCGTCTATAATTGATATATTCAAACCAATAATAAAGTTAATAAATGACAAAAAAACTATTCAGTTTATGTTGTCCATAGCAGACCGCCTCAAACTAAGAACACCAATAGATATTTTCAAAAAAAAAAAAAAAAAACCAATAGATCGTTTCAGTTAAGAATAGAACTTTAAACCTTGTGATTACTGAGTTAATAAGTTAACAGTCTGATAATTTAACTAATTTATTCCAACAAAACTGTATATATTCATCACAGTTCCTCATTAATGCACAATATTATAATACACAACAATAATACATAAATGTGCAGTAATATATTTTGTACAGACATTAGAACAAACACTTGGTGGGGAAGTGGGAAAAACTTGGCTTACAGCTGCAGTGAAGGGACGAAATTTGGAGTTTGGTGCGGTGGCATGTGAGTATGAATACGTAGCCTTATTCCAAGTGCCACAAAGTCATCAAAGCAAACAAAGAAAATGCAAAAAATTGGAAGCAGCGATGGACATCCGCATCAAAATGCGCACAAATAGGGATGAGAGAGAAAGAACAAATGTTGACAAAGGTGTCGTTTTCGGAGGGCCAGCAACGGGCCAACGGCTAGCTAGATTGATTGATAAAGCCATAAAAGATGATGGGGATGTGAGAAGAACGATAGGTGTCAATCAATCATTCATTCGGTGATAGATTTATTTGGGATTTGCTTTCTTGACGGGTTGACGTACGGACTACGGCCTTAATAATTCAGCAAAGTTAAAATCTCAAATCTTACTCGTTAAATTTTATACTATTTTTGGTCCATCTATTTTTGGTCCATCAATTGTTAGCAATATAACTTTTCTCATTGTTAAATTATCTGAAAATTAGTTGAACTTGAATATTAAAAAAAAAAAGTCACATTATAGACATTTAAGAAATCAAACTCATAAAAGTGACATTGAGAGGCGAGTTATGATATTTCTCAATAATTTTATAGATGAAGAGTGTAACTTTTTGTTGATTATATTTATTGCAAAAATACAACATATTATACAAATTTGCCATGAAATATTTATTGCAACATTTCTCTCTCTGTATATATACACACACACACACTAGTTATTTAATTATTTAATTGTTATAATAACAAAATGTCCATTAGTTTTTGTTGTTAAAATGTTATAAAATACTTTGCAATGAGTAAATTAATAATAATAATAAGTTAACAGAATATTCCGTTACTAATGTTTGTACATAAATTAAAAAGTAATTATAGAAAGGCGATAACTTTATAAATGTTTTATCATTGTACAGCGAATAAATCAAGATATACAAGTTATCAATGCACGTTATTAAACCAACATAATTTTTATTCTCATTTTAAGAGCGGAATTAATATTATAATTATTATAAACTTAAAAGTTTTGTAATGGTAAGATCTTATGCTTTGACTTATTTAGATGGATGGTGTGAATGTACCCTTTAAATTTTGTCCTCAGATATAGATACGTTTTGATGTTAACAACTAGAAGGCCCATAAGGAATGAGGAAATTGGATTAGTAGAGTAGGACTAAATGACTCATTCTGTTGGGCCCAATTGTAGGGTAAGTGGAGTGTACAACAATATTTACTGGAAATCACAAATAGATGTTATTTTTAATATATTGAAGTTACATTAGTTGTATACAGGACAATTGTAATTTATGTCCTTCATAATAAGTCAATTATTAAGGTGATTATTGAATTATTAGTGGTGTAAATATTACCCATCAATTTTCAAAACGGTACATATATTGCCACATATCTATTTTAAAAATGAGACCGTTTTAAACGCTATTGTGACATGATCAATTTTAGTTTTCCGTCAATAAAATTATTGAAATGTCGTTAAATACAATAATATTTTTATTTTTTTTTATACAGAGTATGTTGACATGCTATTTTTTAATGTTTATTCATTCTCTATTTTATTTATAATACAAAACAGCATGAATATTAAATTAATCAAATTTAATGATACATATAAAGCCAACTCAAATTGAAGACTTCTCAAGAATATAATGAAGAGACCACTCACACCAAATCTGCATCACTTTAACTCCACGAGAACGAAATTATATTATAAGGTAAGCAAGCATGTATACAATTAGTAGTTTAGTACAAAGGCAATACCAATAAATAATACATGAAAAGTAGTTCGAAAGTAAAATTAAGTATTTTGAACTAACTATCGTATCCGTTTTTCTTTATTTATAAACAATTTATAAGTGCCATTCCCAAGTCTTGAGTTTAATTAGGTAAACGCTAATTGTTATTTTCTTGATACATTTGAAACACCTAAATTTATATCAAGAAAATACCAATTTGAGACAGAAAGGGACGTAAAGAAAAAAACGTCTATCTAACAAAAACTATTAAAAAAGTCAACAACGATAATGAACATGCTAAATTAAACATATTTATAAGGAGGCCTTAAGGTCTTTGAGTATCTTATAAAGAAATGAATAAGCTCATTTTCACCCACATTACTGGCAAACATTATTGGCTTTGCTAGGTACAAATTTAGTTAGTCTTTTTTTTTTTTTTTTATTGGGCTTTTCTAAAAAAAAGTTTATTGGGCTAATACCAAACATCAAACTTTTATAGCCCACATCCAAACAATAAGGTCCAACACTCCAACAACGTTCGAACTTCGAATTCAGACCTTCACGCGTTCCCTCCAGCTTTATCTTTAAAAAAACCACGGGGCGAGTGGGCCCCCTTCTAGCTTCAACATTAAATTTTCTCCCTCCAAACTTTTATTTATTTATTTATTTAATTTTATCCAAAGGGAATGAAATCATCATCGCGAGAGCGAGCGTCCAACTCATCTCTGTCTCATATTCTTTGTGAATACCAAAGCCCAGATGTGTCCCTTTTCGTAATCACACGCTGCGATACGGCGTCGTTCCCGCTTCCCCCAATCCGAAAATCAAACACCACAGAAAATTTTGAGTCCAGTGAGGCCACATTGGAGAAGGAGAAACACTTGAAAAGCTCTAGAGAGAGAGAGAGAGAGAGAGAGAGAGAGAGGAAGTGTAAAGTGAGAGAGGGGGAGCGAGAGAGAGAGAGAGTGTGTGTCGTGACCTCTCCGTCTCTCGTCTTCTACGCTTCCGAAAACTCGAATTTTCTTCCTCACATTGGGCGACTGGGGAAATGTCGGAGCAGAAGAGCAGCAGCAGCAGTGGCAGTTACAACAGATGGAGTTGGGATTTACCGGGGTTCGAACCTAGGAGGGCGGCGCCGGAGCACGACGATCAGTATCGTCCCAAGCCGCCTGCGCCTTTGGTTCGGAGGTACTCCATCTCCTCCGCATCGATTCCCACGCATTCGGACCTATCTAAGCACGCTCTTAACTCCGGACTCTTAAGATTGAAGGACAAACTCAAGGTTACCATTTCTTTTCCCTTAACTACTTCGTCTATGTGACTATGTCCTTGTAATTTCAAGCGCTATGTTGTGGAGTTTGGTAATTTCGGCCGAACTATACTGAAAAGAGAAAACTTTCTTGCTCATTTCCTTAATTTTGCTCTGTGGATTCATGTTCACAGCAAATTAGTTGTAGCCTGGTGTGGATATTTGTAGAAGCATAGGTAATATTGTTATATCTGTTTAATGTAGCACAGCGCCGATGCTAATGAGTAAAGTGTGTTTATGTCTTAGCCACTGCCAAATGCCAATGAGTGTTTAAACTTTTGAGATGCAAAATATATCTTTGACCCTTTATTTTGTTTACATATGTTATCCCATTACAATAATGAGACTCCAAGATTGTATTTTGAAAATGCGACTTCAACCTTTAAAAATTCCGAAGAGTAGTGTTGTAAAAATTTGCCTAGGCGTCCCTAGGCCGAAGATAATAATGGGAATATCGGCCAACTAGGTGGCTTAGAGCATCCTTATCTGTAGTTTTTTTGGGGTTTATGGCAGAGAATAAACTGATTCATGGCTTTGAAACTGATGTAGGAGATAGTTATTTCATGCTTTGATCTTCCTTGCAAAACACAAGTTTATGTTAGAATTAAAAAAAAAACAAACAAAGAAACGAAGCAGCAGTGCGCGCCTCACGCATGGCGCGTACTGCCGCCCCAGCGGGCGCGTGCTTCCCACTCGCCCGCTGGGGCGAGTCAGAGTGGCCGCCAGCTGGCAGCCACTCTGACTTTGAAACTAACTTTTAAATTTTTTTTTTTTGAAATTTTCAGAATTTATTTTATTTTTTCTTTTTCTCTGTTTTCTCTTTCTTCCCCTATTCTCTTTCCTAATCACACTTACAAAAACTCCTCAAAAACCACAAAATAACCCCACTGATATTGATGCTCTTAGTCGGCATAGGCAGCCTTATTATTATTATTATTTTTTGTAAAAATAAATTTTAATTTTGTTTGTTTGTGCTATTGAACATTTATATTTTTATTGAAGGAATATTTGTTAGAAGTCTAAAAAACCACGTTGCAATATGCACAAAAATAATTTTTTTTAGTTGTGCGCCTAGGTGCCTGTTAAATGCTCGATGGGTATCCAGCGATTTCTACAACATTGCTGAAGAGAGTGATGTGCGTGAATACAACTTGAAATAGCATTTACTAAATGAAATATTGAAGCAACATTATGGATTTATGGTAATGGAACTGGTATTTTTGTTAATCATTAAAATTAACTGATTTTGGATAACCTTTATGAGATATTGAACTGATGATACATAAGCGTCACACCAGTTTAACAATTTTGTGCGAGATTTAAATAAATATTGTTTTAATAAACAATTATTACATATGGACTACCACTATATCTGGGATTTTCTATAACATGATGATTTTTCCATTTCTTGATGTATTTAGTGCCAATAATTTTCTAACCAGTGTTGGACTCTGAAGCCTCATTATTCATTTCATTGATTTTAGAAGTCATCAACTAGGGATTGGGGGGTGGGGGGCTTGAATTGTTGAACTTAATTCGTTAAAATATTTGCTGTGCACTACTGGGTTTAAGTCGCACATCACATTAACTGCAAGTCTGAAACCTATACCTTTTAATAGGCCTTGTTAATTATTACTGAGTACAAAGACCAAAGTTGCTGATTCCAACACCAAATTTTGTGCTTACATAATTTTTCAATGCATATATTGGAACAGCAGTTCCAATTTATATGCAGTTTGCAATTTGGTGGAATAACCATTATGGTTATTTTACTTGAACAATTTATAGGAATTTTGTCTATGTTTCTTGACAGTTGTGTAGTAATAACATACTTTAATGCCAAACATGTTACAATTAAAAATAAAATGCAAGAAAATACTGCTTACTTTATCCTACTCAGGACATCATGGCTAATCCTCTTCCTGTTTACACCCATCTTGAGGTATCAAATCAATAAAATTCTACTTCTGAAAGCATTAGAAATTTTTGTGACAGCTTGTTAGGGAGGACTATGCAGAGTTGCGACAAGAAGCCAGTGATCTGCAGGAATACTCCAATGCAAAACTTGACCGTGTGACGCGCTACCTTGGTGTACTTGCTGATAAGACCCGTAAGCTAGGTATAAAAAAACTTGTATTTTGGTTTTTCAACGGCTTGGCCATGTACAAAATTTGGAGGGATATGGGTACAGCCGAGAAGATATGAAATTATCCTGTGCATTTTTATTTTTATGTATTGCCAAAATTCTTCATTGCATTTATTAAGGGGATTCTATAAAATTCTTATTCTTTAAAAATTCTTATATTTTATTATTGTTATTATTATCATTATTTAATTTTTTTTTTGTTTCTGTTATTTTCTTATTAATTTTGAGAACTTCATAAACATGGGTACATAATGTATATTGATTGTTAACCAAATTTTTTAACATTTAAAAAGCAATGCCTATATTAGATAATTTGTTGCAATCTTCTTTGACTTCATAACAAAATATAGAGTTAGATGTTCTCATATTGTTTGAGAAAGTAAATGTTCGTTTCACTAATAGGATACGAAACAGAGTGTAGACATATCTTAGCACAAAATCAAATACTTACCTCAGTTACCTGCTACTCCTAGTTGCACTAGTAACATATTCTAAAGCTTGAGTTCATTGCTTTTCTATTTATTTTTGTTTTGTTTTGTTTTGTTTTTTTCTGTTTGTTTTTGTTTTGAAGTTTGGCATATGCAAATTGAATTTTTCTTATGTTGCAATAAGAGCATGTGCATTTTTATTTTTATTTTTATTTATATGTTTCTGATACATCTATAACCAAATCTCTGACTTACTCTCAGATCAGGCTGCTCTTGAATCAGAAGCTAGGATTTCTCCACTGATATCTGAGAAGAAAAAATTATTTAATGACTTATTGACTACCAAAGGTATGCATAGTTTTATTACCCCCCTCCCCCCCACCCCAAACTCTTCTCCTTACAATAGTGTGCATGAATAAATGTAGTTAGATAAATTTTCTTGAAAGAAAGGGTCCTTCACTATCATGACAAATATATCCTATCATTTATAAAGACATAAGTGTATTTATGATATGCACATGATGGGATTTTTCTCACTCAGGAAACATACAAGTGTTTTGCCGCGTAAGACCACTTTTTGAAGATGAAGGTCCATCTGTTGTTGAATTCCCTGATGATTTTACTATTCGTGTCAATACTGGTGATGATAGTGCATCTAATCCTAAGAAGGATTTTGAGTTTGATAGAGTTTATGGTCCTCATGTTGGTCAAGGTATTCTGAAAATCATTTTTTAACCCCTTGCTCAGTTCTTGTGCAATGTTAGATTTTGCTTACTCGCTGACTTTTTCTTTGTGCAGTTGAACTATTTACTGATATTCAGCCTTTTGTTCAGTCAGCCTTTGATGGATATAATGTTTCTGTATTTGCTTATGGTCAAACACACTCGGGAAAGACACACACCATGGTCTCTCTCTCTCTCTCTCTTCTCTTCACTTGATATTGATACTTGTGGCAAACTATTAGTTGTGTCATAATTCAGTATATATAGCAGCTTGTGACTTTTATTTGCCTTAAGCGACGTATACGTTTTGTCTTCATTGTGTTTTCCTATTAGTGTAATGTTATATATCCATTTCTGATTTTTTTTTGATTGAGTTTGACAGTCAAAGTTCTGCAAACAGCATAAAAATAGGTTCACAGGGGAGATTGTTCATATGTGAGCTGCAATTTGATTTTCATTATAGTTATGATGAGTTCTAAACCTTCTTGCAGGAAGGGTCTAGTCATGATCGTGGTTTATATGCTAGATGTTTTGAGGAGCTGTTTGATTTATCCAATTCGGATGCAACTTCAACATCTAAGTTTAATTTCTCAGTTTCAGTCTTTGAGCTCTACAATGAACAGGTATTATACTGTGTTTCATTGTGATAGCTTTTCTCTCCTTTTGAGTGCTTGGGCTAAGCATTCCCTGATTATTTTGCAGATAAAAGATTTGCTTTTGGAATCTGGTGGTGATCTTCCAAAAACTGGCATCAGGTTACCAGATTGTTTTGTGGAACTTGTACAGGAAAAGGTGGAGAACCCATTGGATTTTTGCAGAATCCTCAAAGTAGCATTTCAGAATCGAGGAAGCAATACATCAAAGTTTAATGCCACTCATCTGTATGATCAGTATTTTGTTTCCAATGATAAATATTGCATTGCATTTGTTTCTTTGTTTTTTTTTTTTTTTGTTGTTTTTGTTTTTGTTTGGCTTATTTTGGAATTGTAATATCATGCATCATTCTACTTGCTGGAGCAGTGCATGATGTATTATGTATTATGTCATGCATGTAAGAAATCATGTGGCAATGGTCTTGCAGGGGGCAAAGAGCCACAACCAATTGGCAAGGCAGAAGCTAGAATAGACTGGGGAAAGAGAGACATAGAATATCAATAATGTTATTATATTTCATTGAATGTATTGTGATACTAAAAACTAGGGTATTTATACTAACTAGGGGACACATAATAGAGGAACATGGATTCCAGATCTCGAGGATTCCTAAGCTATATAGTAAGAAAGCAACTAATAATATGAAGTACTTATAATACTTTGCTTTTGACATGTTTGTTTTGTTACATGTTTTACTTCCAGAAACATTCAATTGGTATGTCGATATGCATCATAATCTTTTATGTGCCTGTTCCTGTGTTTCTTTGAGTACGGGCCATGCTTTTTACTTAATCTTGGCACCTTTTATTACTTATCTTTTTGTGCTTGGTTTTGATGTTTACATGCTAACTTGTGTTGTGTTCTTCTGTTTTCTAAATCTATTTTTTTTGTTTTTTGTTCTCAGGATAATCTGTGTACATATATATTATGAGAATGTGATCACTGGTGAGAATTTTTACAGCAAGCTTTCACTCATTGACTTGGCTGGAAGTGAAAGTGTAACTGTAGAAGATGATAGTGGGGGACAAGCGACAGATTTGCTGCATGTCATGAATTCACTATCAGCGTAAGTACTGTGTTTGAGCCCATACTTTTGCCAACAGCACTAAAAGTTTATGGCCAAACTTTGAAATATTGCTTTATATTTGTAGTTTTAACTTAAAAATCAGTTTATCATCCGTTGGATTTGCATATGTCCTTTAAACCTGTTCCCTTTACTGTGAGATAAGCAACTGCTTTGTTTGGTTGGAAAGTTTACAGTATGCATTTTTAAAAACAAATTAAAACTACTGCTTTGCAATTTTAGTTTCATACTGAAAGTCTGTGTCGCTACCTTTATGGATCTGAGATTTACTGATTTTATCACAAGGAGAAGCTTCAGAGTTCACAATGCTCATTGGCATTGTTCAAAAAATGATTCAAGAAACGGAGTTGCAGATCCTGCATTCAGCTTTTGATTGGACTTGTATTGGCTATTAATTAATTATTAGCAGCTAGTTATTGACCACAAAGTTATACAATTTTAGTTGCTCAAATGGATTATCTCATTTTTCCTGTTATCTATATTGCTTGTCAAGAACTGAATAATTGATTTAAACTCTTAACCGATGTCTGAAAATTTCCACTCAATGTGCAAAATGTAGTATTTAACACTACATCTTTAGTGGAAAACATTCATTCATTTATTGGACCTGCTGTCTGTTCTTGGCTATGTACTCACTGCTTTGATGCTGGACATGCAGATTAGGAGATGTTTTAAATTCATTGACTTCAAAGAAGGACAGTGTTCCATATGGAAACTCAATGCTTACAAAGTTATTTGCAGACTCAATAGGTAGTGGTTCATTCCCTTGCAGGCAAAAAGTGAACTAATTTTCTTCAATGCTTCTGTGTGTTCTCATACTCTTTTCTGCTTCAGTTAGTGTTGTGAAATTTATTTCTAAATGGAAATTTGATCATCAAAGACTTATAAATGGGGAGGACACATAAGCTGCATACTCACCATGAAATAGTTGGTTGACACCTGACCTAACATAATTATTTACATGGACTTTGTAAAGCTGAACTTTGTTTGGGGGGTGTTTTGCTTATTACTCCTATGCAAGCATATTTCTCAATTTTTCTTAGGATTTCTCAGTTTGATGTCTGTGAATACCATTCCCAATCAATTTTATTAATTAATGGATGCTGATATTTCTTCCTGTGGAAGTTGCATTGTATGCATAAAGTATTGATTCCTTTCTACCTTCTGGTAATATTTCAATCTCCAAAGTTTATTGTGTTATCTGGTTCATCAGTTGCATAGTTTACAATACTTGATGAAGTCATGGCTTCTGAGGGTTTCTAACAGTCTCCATTTAACTGTATGCCTTGTCTTATTTGTTTGTGTAAGGCTGTTATTGTTGCTGTGATTTCTTTCATATCTTGCTAAGTACTTCATTACTTAATATGTAATCTCCTTTTGTGTTCAAACAGTGTCCATCAATTTCTCTTCATTGTGCTTGGCTTAATGCAGGTGGAAATGCAAAGACAGTAATGATTGTCAATATCTGTCCAAATGCTTTAAATTTGTCTGAGACATTATCATCCCTCAATTTTTCTGCCAGAGCTAGGAGTGCTGTACTAAGTCTTGGAAATCGGGATACAATCAAGAAATGGAGAGATATTGTAAGTTCTTTTAATGCCTTTTCTTGTGACTTGCAGTCTGATATTTGTTGGATTTGGTACTCCACTTAATTATTCTTCTACTCATTTTTGGAACTAGTGGGTTGAGTAATTCAATATGTTATTCTTCATTTTCAGATCTTCATGCATTGCCTATGTCAATGCAGTTTTCTGAACTGTAGTTTTCATTTTATGCTATAGGCCAATGATGCTCGCAAGGAACTTTATGAGAAGGAGAAGGAAATCAATGATCTGAAGCAGGAGGTTACGGCAACAAAACAGGATCTGAAACATGCCAATGATCAGTGTGTTCTACTATTCAATGAAGTTCAGAAGGCTTGGAAAGTGTCTTTTACACTCCAGTCAGATTTAAAGGTTTTGTTTTCTTGTGCTTTAGCTTTCCACATTTACTTGCTTCATCAGCCTCAACATCCTGAAGCATAGTGTTAGCTTTCTTGAGTTGCATGAAAGAAATAAAGAGTACACTGCTAAAATACTTAGATGGATGCTGTTTTTGTAGTTGATATCTGATTGTTCTCGAAGTGAATATTCTCTTTGATTTAGCACAGAAGCAATTACACATTTACTCTCTAGATCTTTTTATTTTTTTATTTTATTTTATTCGAACAATTATATCATTAGGAACCTGAGTTTTGGAATGGTTTGTTTGTTTGTTTGTTTTTTTTTTTTTTTTTCAATTTTATACATTATCCTTTTAGCAGTTAGTTCTGCTTGGCTGCTTGCATTCTTGACTTCTGGGGAAACTACAGATGTATTTTATGCATAAAAGACACCCAAGACACGTTATTACACATCTTATTTGTATACTTTGTTTAGGGCTGTTGTACTGACATGTGTGTGTGTGTGTGTACATACATGCATACATATGAATTTAGAACTTTTCCCCTTAAGATGTTAACCAGCCACTTAAAATTGTGGATTATTGTACTTTTTACTCCTTGTAGGAGTCAAACTTGTGACTGTGTTTAAGATGAAAAATAGGACCTTGTTTCCTTGGTTTCTTCCATGTCATATATTGGGCTTCTTAGAAGTAGATAAAATGAGTGCTTAATGGCAGGAAGCATGTTGTAAGGCACTTCATTTTTCCATTGGATGCAGGCTGAGAACATTATGCTTGTTGATAAGCATAAGATAGAGAAGGAACAAAACTCACAGCTTAGGAATCAAGTTGCTCAACTCTTGCAGTTGGAGCAAGAGCAGAAGATGCAGATAAAAGAACGTGATTCTACTATTCAAGCATTACAGGTTTGTTGAGCACTTTCAAGCAAATGGTTGCTTATATATCTTTCTTTTTAATTTTTTTTTATTTTATATAAATAAATATTTTTAGCTATCATTTTCTGCTTTTCCATGAAAATGCTGTTATATTGCTGTCATACACTTTGGAATATAGCCATATAGGAGTATTGTTTGCATGGTAATTTCAGTTTCTTTAAATCCTTCCAACATTTTGTGATTGTTATTACTCTTTATTGTTGTTGTCGTCTCTGTTTACATGTACTCAAATCAAGAAAGCATTCTGTCTCTGTTTAGTAATTATATTTACAGGTACTCAGGAAAGTTAGTTATATTTTCCTTTTTATATGATAAATCTGTACCTAATACTTTTTTAGATTGGCTTAAGCTTGTATAGTTTGTTTAGAGGCCTGATGTAAATCAGGTCCTGTTTCGGTTGGTTCTCCCTTAGTGCCTTGATGATTATATTCTTTCTACTAATTAGAAAAAAATGATAATTCCATACTGATTGCTTTCACTAATTGGTTGGTGCCTACTGTGTAGACCAAACTCAAAAGCATTGAGTTGCAACTGAATGAAGCTCTTTCTTCTAGTGAGAAAAGGTCAATAAATGGTTCAGAATCAAGGCCTACAGTGCAGACTAGTTCCAAACCAACAACTGACAACATGGATTCTACAGCTGTTACTAGAAGACTTGAAGAGGAACTTTTAAAACGTGATGCACTTATTGAGGTAATCTGTTACACCAATTTTTTCCAAAGGGAGTAGGTTAATGTAAAGAGTTTGTAAGGCACTCTTGTAAACTTCCACTTTGGTCAACAATGAACTTTAGTTTAAGGTGTCCAGTTGTGTTTTAGGATCACTTAAATTTAGCAAATAGAAAACTATTTTCCACCCTTTTCTCCTTGCAAATTGAAAGCCCATTGCTTTTAGTTCTAAACGTTGACATGTTCCATTGCAGAGGTTGCATGAAGAGAATGAGAAGCTATTTGACAGGTTGACAGAAAAAGCCTCATTAGCTGGATCACCACAGGTTATCAGCGATACATTTACCTATTTTGCAAGTTGCAACTTTCAGTTGTATTATTGCTTTCTTCTTTTCCCTGTTAATGTTATGCTGTCTACTTTAAAAAATTCTAGTCGGCTCATGCTAATTCATGAAGTTAGATTGTTGATGCATTTTTTATTGACAATGCATAAGATTTCCTGAATACTGAGGTGATCCTGTATTCCTGTTACTGATCTCATAATTTTCATGCTATCAGGTATCTTGGTTTATACTTAATATTGATGACCAATCTTAAGATTTTCTTGTCCTGACACCTAAAGCCTCGTCTGGATGCCTTAGCCAGCAGGCATGGTCAAGGCCCAATTTGGATTAGATGGGCCTGTCCATTTAATTGCTAAATACTGTCGTTCATGAATCTCATTAGGATGTTTTGTGATTCAGGTGTCAAGTCCATCACCCAAAGGGCCAACTGTACAGAGCCGAGACATGGGAAGGTATATTCTATAGTCCACCATTAACATTTAAACGTGATGTTTATCTGCAATATTGTTATCATTTTTCATTGCTTCATATATTTGTTTTTCTGGTTGTACTTGACAGAAATGATAATAACATTAAAGGACGAGGTGTGGATGAGGTACCTTTGCCTTTGGTGTCAGATAAGTCTGAAGGAACTGTTGCTTTGGTTAAGCCTGGTACTGAAAATATTAAGAGAACCCCAGCTGGAGAATATCTCACATCTGCCTTGAATGATTTTGATCCTGAACAATATGACAGCCTTGCTGCCATATCTGATGGAGCAAACAAGCTTTTAATGCTGGTATGGTTATTTTACTCTATAATTTACTCATTTAGTAATTTTGACTAAAGTACTATACTAATTTTAGTTGGTGTAATGTTCTTAGTATTCTATCAATCTATCTATTCTAAAATGCAATTTTTGTTCTCTATATTCTTCTGATTTACAAAGAATCTCCTTTTACTACTACCTCTGTTTTCTAATATTTCAGAGGTTTATTGTTTGATTCTTTTAAATCTAGTTTAAGATTTCAAAAATCTCCTTTTACTACTACCTCTGTTTTCTAATATTTCAGAGGTTTATTGTTTGATTCTTTTAAATCTAGTTTAAGATTTCAAAAATAATTCCTATTTTTCTTCAACAATCTGACCATGAGAATTGCAGGTTCTGGCAGCTGTCATTAAAGCAGGTGCATCTAGAGAACATGAGATACTTGCTGAAATTCGAGATGCTGTGTTTGCTTTCATTCGTAAAATGGAGCCAAAGAGAGTAATGGATACCATGCTTGTTTCCCGTGTTAGGATTTTGTATATTAGATCTTTGCTTGCTAGGTCACCAGAGCTCCAATCTATCAAGGTAATGGAATACTTGGCCATTTTCTTCATGTGCTTTGCTCAATACATGAATGCATATGCTCCATTAATGGGCTAGTAACAGTTTCTGTCACTATTTTCTTTAGGTTTCCCCTGTTGAACGTTTTTTGGAGAAAGCTAATACTGGACGGAGTAGAAGCTCTAGCCGTGGTAGTAGCCCTGGAAGATCTCCCGTGCGTTATAACTCTCTGGTTGATGAACAGATTCACGGGTTTAAAGTAAATTTAAAGCCAGAAAAGAAGTCAAAATTATCGTCTGTGGTTCTTAAGATACGTGGTATTGATCAGGTAACTCGTGTGTAGTAGCTGTATTGCTGTAATCCTTGTTCACTTGGCTTTCATGACTATTAAGTGTCTTCTCTTCAATGTATTGACTGGACTTGGTTCTGGTTGCAGAAAATCTACTTTTGCATATGCCTTACAATAACATGAAATTTAAGTTCTTGTGAATTACAGTGTAGTCTATGCTGCCCACTCTTGGGTGTTTATGCTGCTTTGTTATATCTTTTCTTCACCTGTGCTAGTCATTTGAGTTTGTATGTTAATGACTACTAAGATAAACATGTGTATAGGAAACTTGGAGGCAGCATGTTACAGGAGGAAAGCTCAGAGAGATAACTGAGGAAGCTAAAAGTTTTGCAGTTGGAAACAAGGCTCTTGCTGCCCTTTTTGTTCATACTCCAGCAGGAGAACTGCAGCGTCAAATTAGAAATTGGCTTGCTGAGAACTTTGATTTTCTTTCTGTTACTGACGACACAGTTGGTGGAGCTACTGGTCAGCTGGAACTTCTTTCTACTGCAATAATGGATGGCTGGATGGCTGGACTTGGTGCTGCAATGCCTCCTAATACTGATGCTCTGGGTCAGCTTTTGTCTGAATATGCAAAGCGAGTTTATGGTTCTCAGCTTCAGCACTTGAAGGTATCTTAAGATATTGCATTTTGCTTATGACAAATAAGACGTGACTTCCAAATTGAACTTTAATTTATTTGTTGACTTGATCCATGTCTGCATTTTTCGTCTTTCCAAGTTGTATATTTGGGTCCATATGTTTACCTCATTTATCTGGTAAGTTGCCCCCATAGTGCTATTTTGTGTTTTTATAATTCAGAGTTTCATATGCACATCATAGATATTACATTTTCCAATGTGCATCCTTTTTGTCCCTTCTTTCCTTCAAACAATCTAGTGATCTGACTTCTGTTTTTTTATTTTTTATCAGGACATTGCAGGTACCCTGGCAACTGAGGTGGCAGAGGACTCTGCACATGTTGCTAAGCTGCGTTCAGCTTTGGAATCTGTTGATCACAAGAGAAGAAAGGTATAGAATTTGTGTTTAGATATCAAATTGTATTAAGCTGCTCCTAGAATACTAATCTTAAAATGGCTTTCATCAAGTTCTTATTAAGTCAAAGCACTGCAAAGATTTCAGCAGCTATAAACCTAAAGTACTCTTAAAAAGGGTAGAAGGAAAAACTGTGAGGGGGTTACTGTAAATCTGTAATAGCAATGTTACACAGGATTTGATGCTAAGGACAGACATTTGATCTTAGAATTAGGTTTATCCCACCTATACTTAATTAGATTACTTGATTTATCCTCAGAATGGCCTTGTGTCTTCCTCTGGCAGTGAGTCATAATGTTATCTGTAAACACAATAGCCAATGTGCGATTTATAGTCTTCCTCTGGCAGTGAGACAAAATAAAGGCAATGCTTCATTCCATAGAAGCACAGAAGTATGCCTTCATGAGCACACTAAATGAAAGATAAAACACTAGATTGTAACAAATGATTGAGCAACTGTGTTTTGATACCATCTAGAAAATTGTGTTGGGCTACTATGACTCTTTGTTGATTGTACAAATAGTTATAGATCCAGCATTAGCTTTTACTCCCTTTGTCCAAAATTAATCGACACATTTTGCTGTTCAAGAGTAGTGTATACAAAATCAATTAAGTGTTAAGATATCCTTTGTACTACCAAATGAAATCCTGTTGGTGGTCCACATATGCTATGTAAATTCTCGGAGCTGAAGATCCATGAGATGATCTTGGGTTAATCTATCTGCTTATGGCATAATGTAGATATATCACCGTTCTGGTGCTTACACAATAAAAAAAACTCTACTTTTCCCTATTTATACAGTAAATGTTATTCCAATCTTTAAGTTACGAACTGATTGGAAGCCATAGCATAACTATATACTTCTAACCAGATTTTACAACAAATGAGGACCGATGTGGCACTGTTTACATTAGAAGATGGTGGTTCACCAGTTCGAAATCCTTCAACTGCAGCCGAAGATGCTCGACTTGCATCACTGGTTTCTCTTGATGGCATATTGAAACAAGTCAAGGTTTTCCACTTTTCATTGCTGGAGTCCATTTCATTACTAATGTGAATTTGGATCAAGAAACAATTGAAATGCAATATGTTTTACTGTGACAGGATATTATGAGGCAATCATCTGTTAACAGTCTTGGTAGAAGTAGGAAGAAAGCAATGCTTTCATCTCTAGATGAGCTTGCAGAACGTATGCCTTCGTTACTTGACATTGATCATCCATGTGCCCAAAAGCACATTGAAGAAACTCGCCATATAGTGGAGGTATGTAACAAAGCTGCACAATAGTCAATTCAAGTTGTCTAAATTGTGCATGATGTGTGTATTTGTTGTCACTAATGTGTTAATTTTCATAGGCCATTGGCCATTGGCCAAGACTATGTTACTTATAATACTTGCCAAAATGTATTCTACTTGGAGTTACATGTGTTTGCTTTCAGATCATGGTTTTAAGTTTTATCTTCTCATGATTTGGTGCAGTCAATTCCTGAAGAGGATGATCGGCTTCATGACACTGTAAACAGTGCAGATGCGGTGGGGTCAGGGGGTGAAACTGATGTGGCGCAATGGAATGTTCTACAGTTCAACACAGGTTCAACATCCCCTTTTATTATCAAATGTGGAGCTAACTCAAATTCTGAACTGGTCATCAAAGCTGATGGCCGAGTTCAAGAACCCAAAGGGGGTGAGATCGTTCGAGTTGTTCCAAGACCAACTGTTCTTGAAAATATGAGCTTGGAGGAGATGAAACAGTTATTCACACAGCTTCCCGAGGCCCTAAGCCTTCTCGCACTTGCTCGGACAGCAGATGGAACCCGAGCTAGGTATTCTAGATTATACAGAACGCTTGCTATGAAGGTTCCAGCATTGAGGGAGCTCATAAGTGAGCTAGAGAAGGGCGGAGTGCTGAAGGACATGAAGTCGTAAGTGCAAGTATTGAAGAGAAAACGATAAGGTGCGTTTGACCACCTTGTATTGTTAAATTCCATGGCTTGTGTTGTGTGTGTATTTTTGAAGATCTGCCATGTTGCACGTCTTGTGCCATTATTTGTTTGGGACATTGATAAGTAATCTCTGTGGGGTTTAATGTAATCTTGGTTACAGTCATTGCCCTTGTGACCAATTTCCAGTTTTGGTACGTTTTGTAGCATGTTATGTATATAATACTCTGCCACTGGCATACTGCTCTTGTAAAACTCCATTGCTCTCTAAGATATGCTCTCAGTTGATCTATCTATATAATATTTTATATTTTGATTATTTGATGTAATTATTAATTTATATTATATTGGGATGGATCAATTTAGGGATAATCAAATAATATGAAAAGATGTCAAATTGTATTGAATGATGAAAGATGTGATACAATAATTTATCTTGACTTGAATAGTTGGACATGCTTGAACAGTTGAACATCAAGTTGAAGCTTCGGTGGACATAACTGGGCATTTATAGGGCTCTAAATTTGATTTCTAAAAAGTAATGAAGAAACAAAATAATTCCAAGGAATATACTTCGAGATCAAGCAGTACTTATACCATGGATTTGGTACACCTTGCGTCACAAAATATATATTGAATGTTTACAATTCAAATTGTAAACATTGTAAATTGTGAGCATTTAGTTAATTGTGAACATTCAGTAGGTAAATTGTGAATATTTAGTATATTTTAAATCTGAATCTACTATGCAAGGTGAATCTGGGTCCATAGAATAATTTGACGAGATCAAGATGATGGTCGTCTACCTTCACTTCAAAGGAAGATTTGGAGAAAATAAAGTAAAATACTCTATCTGTATTATAATAATAAAACTTTTGTTTATTGTGCGTTTTTTAAATGAAAACCACTTTTTCAGAGTTCTCCAATTTTCTTAAAAGATTTTTTTTTTTTCAAAATGATTTTCATGCTCCAGTTTTCTATATATATATATTTTTATTTTAAAGAAAACTATGGAAAAATTTTCAGTTGGTACTGTAGTCCTGGGGTCAAATTGTAATAGCTCATAATTTTGGGGCGAAAGTCTTAATTTTTATTCTTCTTTAAAAACAAATACGTATACAAGTACAGAAGAATATGACTTAACAAGTCCAGTCGAGTTGAGTTGGAAGCAGTGAAGAATGGCGAATCCTTCGTCTTCATTGACATGCACGAAAATAACGTTGTTGACAGTGTTAGCAGTTGTAATACAAATCATCGGTCTCTCTCTCTTCGTTTTGGGCTTCTTTCCCGTCAAGCCTACTCTTTCCGGCGTCAGGTAAGCACGCTCCGTTTCACTAAATATTCAAATCTTAAGGAAGAATTTAGGTGAAAGAGAAGAACAAATCCAAAAAGGAAAAATACTTCCCTCCAAAAAAAATTCAAATGCTAGTAGATGCATTAATTTCCCTTTCCTTTCAGAAATTTGATTAGTCGGTTCTTTCTGATGATTACAGCGGGTTGGAGAGTTTTTATCCCCCGGGTTCGAATTCATTCGAAGGTCAAAATGCTACCATTTTGTCAGCTGATCAGCTCAAATCCTTATATCAGGTGTTTAATATTGAGAATTATTGAGAATTATCACATTTATGGCTGTTAGATAACTTGCACGTTTCTGTAAATGCAGGAGTTGTCTGGGGTGCCTCCTTTATTTGACCGTTTGATACTGATGGTATGAACTTCTGGGTTCTTGGTTATAAATGTTTATGATTGTTTGATGAATCTGTTGGCTGTTATCACTTGTTGGTCTGTTCAGATGTTTGTCCGTTCTGTCACAAATTTTTTAAAATTTAGGTAATTGATGGTCTTCCTGCGGAATTTTTGCTTGGAAAAGATGGGCATTCTCCTCCTGAAGCTTTTAAGGAGGCTATGCCATATACTCAGTCATTATTGAATCAAGGAAGAGCAGTTGGCTACCATGCGAAGGCTGCACCTCCAACTGTCACTATGCCTCGCTTGAAGGTAGATCAACTTGTGCTCTCTCTTTATTTGTAGTGTAATGTATGCTGGAGTATAACATGTTTTCTTTTCAAACAGGCCATGGTTTCTGGTGCAATTGGGGGTTTTTTGGATGTTGCCTTCAATTTCAACACGCAAGCCCTCTTGGATGATAACATTATTGGTGTTGGAATAGTTTTGTCAATTTAGCTCACAAATTGATTTAGTTGTACCCCTTAATTTAAAACTTTTTAAACTTTTCTGCTTTGCAGTTCAATTTCTTAGAGTTGGTTGGAAGATGGTGATGCACGGTGATGAAACATGGCTTAAGTTATTTCCTGGAATGTTTGCGAGACATGATGGAGTTAGCAGTTTCTTTGTGAGTCTACTAGTGCACTCTATTGCCAAGTATTTTCAACCATGCTTACAGACAAAGTTCCTTTCTATTCATTTTTCTTCATATATGTGGTTTGAATTTTATTTTATTTTATTTTTTATTTTTGGGTACAAATTTGTGTGGTTTGTAATGCAACCTCTCCAAAATTGCATTGCAAGTAGGAATTCTCCCCTTTGGGATTGGAAACATCATGTGCCCTTTGTCTTCCTTGTTCTTGCACCAAACTTAAGGTTGCCAACTGGATTTCTTTTATTATTATTATCTGAGTATGAGGTGTCTTGAGGAACTGTTCGTTAACTACTCTGGTGTGGGCGCTTTATATGGGTTATTTTGTTCAGATATGTTGCAGGTAAAGCTCCATGCAACATATGTCTTTCTTTCTCTTTATAGTAGTTTATAATAAGCAAAGAAACCATACCTATGATATTTCCCTTCTTAATAAAAATATAAACTAATATAATGGAGTACAAGTAAGATGCATAGACTTGATATAAAATAAGTTTATGGTGGATGGCTACAGATGGAAATAGTATTAGGAGGAAATATATGATAAAAAGGGTTGGGCTTTGTTAAGAGTCCCACATTGAAAAAATAAGAGAGAATATATGGGTTTGTAAGGCCATGGTTAGACTAGCTAATTGGTTGGATTTAATCTTTTAGTGTGGGTTGGGCCATGTTCACTATAGCCCAATTGAGTGACCCTAGTCCAATCTTAGTTCATAACAGGCTTAGTGTGTGAAACTCTTGTATTTGAGAAAAGAAGAGTTAGCCTACTTGTCTCTCTTTTCAAAGCGGTGTTTTCAAGGCTTTAACCCATTACCTAATGGTTTAATGGTTGAACACTTGACCACTAAACCACGTCCAGCCTTCTTTATCTTTAGGAGATACGCTATAAAAAGAATATGTATTTTGCATTATAATGCATGGAAATGTTCCTGATTTTGTCTTGTATTTCAGATTCCAAAACCATGAACTCAACATAAGTTGTCTGGGTTCTCATCTTGCAGGTTAAGGATACTGTCCAAGTAGATCATAATGTGTCGCGACATTTGGGTTTTGAACTAAAGCAGACTGATTGGAGTCTTCTGGTACTGTATTTTTCTATTTATTTCTTTTTGTATGGACTTAGAGCTTTTTTACATGTCAAGCAATGTAATGGTAAAGAGAATAATGGTTCGGATCATACTTACAACAGCCCAAAAAGAGAGAACCAACCAACAATCAGTGCTTAGTCTTTACTGTATAAGGAACTCCCCCACTGACACTCCTCTAATTCAAGTTATTCAACCATTGTCAAATCTCAGTTATGTTTTTTTTTTTTTTTTTTCGTCTGTCCATCATGCCATCTATTATAACTAAAAGTCCTAATTCAGATTCTACATTATCTTGGCTTGGACCATGTTGGACATATTGGTGGGCGCAAGAGGTATTTACATTTCCATTTCTCTTTAACTTGTTCAAAGATTCATGATTTATCTGATTTGTTCTACTTTTATTTCCAGTGTGCTGATGGCCCCCAAACTGAGGGAGATGGATGAAACAATTAAAATGATTGATCAAGGAATTGTACAAACTCAAGACAATGATGGAGGACGGACACTCTTGGTTTGTGCTGCTTTCTTCTAGCTATCCGGTATTTATTGTTTTCCAACTTCCTTTTCATAATAAACAATTTAATCCTCATTAGTTGGCAAAGCATATGTCAGTCTATCTAAGGATCAGAATTAAGAAGTTTTTGCAGCACTTGGGAACTTTTTTTTTTTTTGGGTGGAATGCTAATTAAAAATATTCATCTTTCATCTTCTTTTTAATGTAGTTTCAATAAACATGGCATCTAATTTGAGAGAAGTTATAGAAGTCAAGGTTAATTACCAAACTAGGCACAAACTTTAGTCAAATTTACATTGATGGCATGGCCTTTAAATAATGACATAGCGAGGACAAACTTAGGGTAAGACTAATTATTATTACTCCTCCATCCCATAAATGAGTCAACATATCATCAAATTGATCAAATTTTGACTCGAGATTTGAGAGTGATAAATTTGAACTTTAACAAATTGATATTTAGAAAATACATAAAAGAAATACCTTGTTTAAAAATAAAGATAAAATATTTTTAGTAAGTTCTTTAAAAACTAAACTATTAAAACTTTAAAGAAAACTTCATAAGTAATCAAAGATGAAATTTCTGATCAAACAGATACACACATGCTAGATTTCATCCAATCTTCCTCTGTTTAAAAATAAAAAGATAAATATTTTTGGTAAGTTCCTTAAAAACTAAACTATTATAACTTTAAAGTCCTAAGTAATCAAAGATGAAGTTTTTGATCAAACAGATACGCACATGCTAGATTTTGTCCAATCTTCTTGTAGCTTAGAAAGAGATGTTAAATTACATACCATTCTTTTATTGGTCTTTTCAAATGCTTTAGTATCTCATTTACACAAGGAATTAACAGAAATTTGAACATATGTGCTATGTTTGTTAGTGTCATTGTAACTTGGTGTCTCAATTTGTCATATTATTAGAGGGTTGTGCCATTATTATTAATTTGGGAAAACATTGTGATTTTATGGGTAATTAACCCCTAAATTCAACAAATTGATTTGATATGTTATTTAGTTTCCATGTCTAAATGTTTTTAATATGTATACTCACCAGGCTGTTTTTTGTTCTAGCTCTTAAGTATTTGTTCCCTAGACACATTTGACTGAGAATATACTGGTTTTCTCACTTTAATATATGCTCTTTTTCATGCTTTATTCTGTGCTATGTATCTAATATGCAGCTGGTGGTTAGTGACCATGGAATGACTGAAAGTGGTAATCATGGAGGATCATCATATGAAGAAACTGACTCTTTGGCACTTTTTATTGGTCCAAGAAATTTTGGTGGTTTCAAAGTCACCCATAACAAAGTTAACCAGGTATTTTGAGTATCTGATCCTACAGGGCTACAATGAGTCTGTACAATGATGTCATGACTACTATGGCAATAAGTTATGCAAAGCATTGTATTTGATGATTTTATTTTATTTTTTTAAAAAATAAAAATCTGTCTTTGGTTTGTTATATCGTGAATATTTCACATCACTACAACTCTAAAAGTGGCTCACTATCTGTAATATTAGTCATTTCCTTTAGTTTTAGAAGTTTGGCATGGTTGTGGGCCTGTGGCTTAAAGCTCATGAATAATCTAAGTTTATACGGTTTTGTCTTTGTGGAGTAATAATAGTACAGTATTCTCAACACTTGTCACCTAAACCTATCCCTAACTCAACCTGCTGCCACCCCCACCCCCTGGACATACACATACACACACACACACACACATGCATGTATGTGCATATGTTATATTGTTATGTGCATGTATAGAAATAAGAATTCGTTTCAATTTTGAGAAAGATTATGGATAATTAAGTGAATATGTGCTATGAAGAATTGCTTTTAATTTGGTTTCCAGGTCGATATTGCTCCATCTTTAGCTCTTCTTTTTGGTGTTCCCATTCCCAAAAATAATGTTGGCATGCTGATGGGAGAAGTGTTAAAACATTTGACAGGTTTGATTCCATAGAGTTGACTCCTTTTTTTTTTTTTTTTTTTTTTTTTTTTTTTTTTTTTCAGGATACTAGTAATGTTGTGATTTTAGTTATCTAATAAGTAATAACCTGCCGATTTTTTTATTTTATTTTATTTTATTTTATTTTGTGTGTGTGTTTTGTGTGTATTTATTGGCTCATAATGTGAAAGTCTAAAATAGCATATATAGAAACCTTGATCGTAGTGAGAAGCATAACCATACAGTCATACACTGCTAATAATTTCAATGCTCTTTTATTTTATTGAAGTTTTTACTTGCAATCTTTTTTTTTTTTTTTTTTTTTAATAACAGCATTATAAAATAACTTATCTTTTGTTTATTTTTCAGGTGTTACAAATGATCAACATCTTAGATTATTGGAATTGAATTCCTGGCAATTACTGAAGTTGCTTCATGCACAATTGCCTGATTTAGTATGTGAAAAGTTTTCATGCAATGCCTCCAGGGATGATGATTCTGTGACAAGTGATCTAGAAGAAATGTTTTGTTGCTTGTATCTGGAGGCTGCATCTCTTCATGAATCCTGGAAATATCAAAGAGGCTCCAGGTATACTTCTTTTTGTACCTGTTGAAAAAGGATACTTTATTTGGTGATAACTCCAAGTTCTTATATTGCTTCAACTTGTACTTGAATAGGTCTATGGATGCAGAAAACTCTAGCATAATCATTGCAGCATATCATAACTTTTTAAGAGCAGCAAGTGAGTGGCTATCTCGCAGAGCAACTGATGTAAGTATAAAAATGTCAAGATCATTTTTTATCCATGGATTGAAGTAACATAGCATATTTAAACCTTATGCAACTAATCATCTATGCACAAATGACTGAAAGGTAAACATGAATGCTATAACGGAACTGTTATCTCTGTTCTTCTTTAGATGTAGAGATTTCTTACTTTGCACTAGCTATGCAAATGACAATTTACAAAAGCAGTATTGTAGTGCCATATATTTCCACTTCAGAATGACATGTACTAATAACAGGAATGTAGAAGCTTTTTACACTTGGCACAATACTAAATGCACATGCAAATGATATAAGTGACTGATTATCAATGAAATTGTTTCACATGTCTTGATTTTTCACAGAAACCTGTAGGTCTTCTTGCGTCTGGAGTTGCAGCTATGCTCCTGTCATGTGTGATGTTCTTGGGTCTTCTGTTCTTTCTATGCCAAGAATTCTTTGTTGAGGAGAAAAGATCTCTGTGTCATGTTAATACTAGCTTGAACTCCTGGTTTTTGGATGAGATGCTTATTTTGTTTATTATCATAATGCTTGTTATTAGCATGGGATCAAGTTCAATGATAGAGGAAGAGCAATATATATGGTATTTTTTTACCACCTCATTTTATTTGGTGGTACTCCGAAAAATAATTCAGTCTGTTACATCACAAACTGTGCAAAATACAAATAATATGACTGAGAGTTATAAGAGAAGATATATTCAGATTTCCTTGATTATTGTAGTTCTAATTTCTGGAAGAATTTTGAGGGGGTGGCATCAAGGTGGTGTTAATTGGGCTCATCTTCCTGACATTGCAAAATGGCTTGAGCAGGCAGGAAGCACCTATATAAAGCTGTTGCAGATGGTGTCTGTTGTCCTTGTAATAAGCATAAACTTAGTTTCATTGCTGTGGGTAAAATGGTCAAAAAGAAAATATGCCATGGCGGTTGCACTGATATACTCATTCCCTGGATTGTTGGTTTTGCTGTATGTTACTAAATATCAAGACCTGACATTTGCTGTGTCCAGTTTTGAAGCTACTTTAATGGCCCAGATAATATATGTAGTTCTGATTATTTCTGCAGTTGGGACTACTCTTTTTGTTCCATGGCTTATGCCCCTCAAAAATCATATCTCCTTGTCCAGTATCTCCCAAAATTGTTTTTCTATGGTGGTTAGAGACTCGAGTTACATGATTGGCTGTATTTATATATACTGTTGGTGTCTTCTACAGCTTCTGCTTCAGCAGCCTATCAACTCAGTAGCCTTCTTATTGCTTTTCATGCAAATTTTTGCTAGCATTTGGAACTTCTCCAATTCCGACCATCTTTTTAAACAATGGGTTGAGGTCAGTCATATTTGTAAACATTCATTCAACCTTCTTCTGCTGTACCTTGTTTCTTTAGCATACCCATTCCTCTTATTTGTTGATTCATGATTATACTTAACACCTTTTGTATGCATATTGGTAAAGGACTAGAAATATGTACTTAGCTTCTAGATGAAATGGTTATTAGTATGATGATTTGCATATTACAACCTTGCATAGCTAATTGTTCAAAGGAGAGATGATCTAGAATTAGGTATTTAGGTTTTCATATCTGAAATGCAGATCTCTCCTGCCTTGAAGTGATTTGGGATAGACAAGATTGAGAGTAAATATATGTAATATGAAGTAGAAGATTTGAATTTTTGGTTTTAGGTTTAGGAGTATGAATGAAAATGACACGTTTAATTTTAGTGGGAAACTTAAAAATTAAAGAGAGAAAACACGGTAAATCTTCTATAGCCTCATAGCCTCAGTATCACAACTTCAGACAGTGCTGAACGTATGTAAATTTGTTTGGTTTTCAGGTTGCTGCACTCTATTTTGTGGGAATGGCGGGCCACTTTGGTCTTGGTAACACCAACACTCTCGCGACCATTGATGTTGCTGGGGCTTTTATAGTATGTGACTTCCCAGAGTGTTTTTATTTTTATTTTAAAAAAATTATTTTAATGCCAAATTCTGATGTGTAGTATACTTGACAAGTTGACAGCAATCCATAATATTATCTGATGGAGTTTATTTTTTATATGATTTCCAGGGTGTCTTGAATCATTCCACGCTGCTTTCTGGTATCTTAATGTTTATCATAACATATGCTTCCCCAATTTTATCTGTGCTTAGTATGGTGGCGTACATTGCTATGAAGGACACGATGGGGCTAAAAAATTCACGGGAATGTGATTTTGGACATTTGCTTAAGACGCTAATTGGTTTTCCTTGTCTCGTCCCTTTGGGCTTAAATTCCGTTCTTTTGGTGGCGTATACAATAGTATTGCTGCTAATGAGGAATCATTTGTTCGTCTGGAGTGTCTTTTCCCCAAAGTATCCCTTTTAAGATTTGTGTCCATATTTTGATTTTTGAATCTCACTCATCAACCTGTGGCTGTTCTAAATCCCGTGGATTATTCTCTAGGTACTTGTATGTCTGTGCTACTACGGCCTGCGTGTGTTTTGGTGTGACTATTGTGGCATCGACTATAATATATGTATCGTCGGTCCTTGCATTACGCGTGAAGATGCAGCGGTTTTGCAAACCAGATTAAAAAAGGATGTTGTGCTCCGGTTTTCGCTGCATAATATTTGCCAAGACGGTTTACTTTAGTTGCCGATGCCCCCATCTAGAGGTTTGCATTGCCAACTAACTCAAATGTTTCAAGATTAGCATGCTTTGCAGCTGTTCATCTTTCTTAAATTCTGGCAGGTAAAGAGAAAAAAAGATCACTTTTGTACTACATTTTCCTGGTTTTGAGGTTTTTTGGGATTATTAGGTTACTTGCAAGCTGTGTTCTGAGTTCTACTTTCCAGTTTCCATACACATATAGGGGTTTTTGTGAAACCCATTTTTGTATGTTATTATTATTATTTTTTTTTATTTTTTATTTTATTGACCTTCTAATGCAATGTGCAAGTATTTGTTACAATTGTCTATTCGAGTAACGGTTGTTGGCTTTTTCGTAAATCAAAGTATTTGTTACTATTAGCTTATTTGTAACTATTCTCTAACAACTAATTTGATACAAATTTGTTGAAATTTGTCAAAAATAGTAACAACTAAGAATGATCAAGTGACATTGTTTTTAATCATTTAAGTCGATCGATAAACATATTTTCTGTCAAAATAAAATGTAAATGTATTATCTTTTTTCCTCCATTTCCTCCTCACATGGTGCTGAAAATATAATTTTTATGATGAAAAAATCAATGTTTTTGCGTTATCTTTTGACTAAAATTTGTGTAGAAATCTAAACAAATAAAAATGTTCCTCAATTATTTGCATATTTCAGTGTTTTGATGAATTGAAATGCGTTGTCATCAAATTATTGGTTGGAAGGATTAGATGTGACAAAAAAACTAGTTATGTATAAAAAAAAATTTACAAAAATGAAAATTGGATTTTTTTTTTTTTTTGAGTTTTGTAATGTAGTATATGTTCATACTTTTTCAACCTAATGAACCGCAAAGAGTCAATGCCCCCACTAGGGTTTAAACTTTATGACCTCCAATTTAAGAGAGTCATAATGACGCTGCTCAATCACAAGGTCTTCCTAAACTATTAACAAAATGTAAGAGAGTTATAATGATGCTACTCGATCACAAGTTCTTCCTAAATTATTAATAAAATGTAACACAACAAATAGTAAAACTTAGGGGATGTTTGGTTTGAATATATATTGGAATTAAAATGAGAATACAATGGTTGTTTAGTAGTAAATAAGGATCGGTGAGAATACAATAGTTGTTTAGTAGTAAATAAAGGATCGGTTTGAAAATTCAAAAAATGACTTTCAAATTGTTTGGTATTTGGGTATTCAAGGACAATAAAGTTAAAGGAAAATATGATCAATGAAAAAGATTCAATTTAAGATAAAATATCTTCCTAGATGGTTAGTTTGAAGATATTTTCCATATTTTTTATTTTCTGATCTCGTATTTATCTTCTCTCTCATATCTTTTCAAACTAGTTTCTAAATTCTTATTACCATCACCACCACACCACCACTAGAATATAAAATCAAAACTAGGATTTACGGTATACCTTCTTTCTTTGCAAATTTTACTGTGGACCATGCATCAAAACGACGTTTTGATTAATGAAAATAGACGGCTGAAACGGCCTCCGTTCCGCACCATTCACTTTCAGTTCATATACACCGTAGTTACATTTCAACACAATTATAGTTACATTTCAATACAACTACAGTTTATTTTTGATATAGCTACAGTTTCATTTGTTTCGATATAACTACAGTTTCATTCGATATTATACACTCAAATATGTGAACCTGCTATTTAGTTTTCTTTCAACACAACTACAGTTTCTTTTATAATACATTGCAGTTTCCTTTCAACACAATTACAATATCATTTCGATATGACTACAGTTTCATTGGACAATATACACCAAAAAAATGTGAAACTATTATTCAGTATGTATCAGTTTATATACCATGCAGTTACATTTCAACACAACTACAGTTATATTTCGATATAACTACGTACAGTTTCATTCGATAATATAAAAACACAAATGTGAAACTGTTATTCAATATCGGTTTATATATAGTGCAATTATATTTCAACACAATTACAGTTACATTTCGGTATAACTACAGCTTCATTCGATAATACAAAAACAAATGTAAGGCAGTATCTTTTGAGATAGAATTGTAATATCAGTTACAGAGCTTCGTTACGAATTACGGCCGTCATTTTTCACACTTATTAAAACAACGTCGTTTTGTGACCATGGTCTATAACCGTATAACCACTGTTCTTTCTCCAACGTAACTTTCATTGGAGTTGGGGGCACTAGGCTTCCACCAAAATCAAAGCTGCAAGCTATAAGCGTTCAACTTCTCACTGAGTCACCTCACCAGTGTCTCTATTTCTCCAACTAACTCTGATCTCACGACAGTCAAGATTCAAGACTACAAAGTCATAAACCACTACAAACATGGATTAGATTCCCCCAATATGGAAGAGTCTCAAGTCTCAAAGAGTGAGAATTGCGGGATTTAGGGTTTGAGGTTGAGAGAAGATGATGAGAGAATTGCTGAGAGAATGAGAGAGAATAGAGACTAAATATAATAGTAGAGAGAAAAGTGATTGCGTAGAGAAAGGAGAGAAATCATCTAGGTTAGAATTTGGGGCATATATATATACACATATATAATATATCAAACTTTTAGATAGATAGAGAAAAAATTTAATTTGCTTCCAACTCGAACAAGGCAATCGGTGCATGTATAAGTGTATAACACATGCATGCATGCATATATTTTATCTAATCTATACATATTACACGTATATAATATATCAAATTTTTAGATAGATCGGAGTAAAAATTATGCTTCCAACTGGAATAAGGCAATCCGTGTATAACACATGCATGCATGTATTTAATCTAATCTATACATATTATCTGATCAATTAATTAATGTGATAATGTCTACATCTTTTATATATTGAAATAAGACTTAAACCTGAGACCTAGAGTGTTTTTAGAATAAAGAGGCTAATTTATTAAATCATAAATTGAAATGCTTACAATACATATTATAGAATGGTAAAATATTCATTACAGTCTGACATACGTACAAACAAATTCCCTAGCAATGCTATAGAAAACTTAAATCGGGGACTGTTCTCCAAATTTGAAGATAAATTTGTTGGAAGAAATTCATGATTCTTTAATATCACTAGTGATCTTGTCAAATGTAACTAAGACTGACTTTGATATGACCATTTTTATCATTTCAGCTTATCAAAGCAACGAGAAGAAAACAAAACTCACCAGAGAAACAAGAACTTGTCAAAGAAACACAGGGATAACAAAGAGAAAGCCTAAAGAAAGAGCAAAACAAATGGAAAAGAGGGCAGAAAACCTGGGAAGACTCTCAAGTCTTCTCTGAAAATGATCAGAGGAGATAATATAAAATCTGACACGTAACCCTAAATCAATCGGAAAATGAACGACGACTAAAGGCACCCCGTACTGGCTCAACGCTCCATTAGAGCTTCGGCCGGCAGTGCCAAAATCGCTAGGAGAGAGAGACGAAGTTGGGAGAAGCTAAGAGACGAAGCTGCACGCGGAGAGAGAGAGAGTAGAAAATTTTGGAGGTGAGTACAGGAAAGGAATATCCGGCGACATGGATGCTATTAGTTTACTTGATCGAGACGGAAGACAAAAACGCGCCAGGGAAAGGCGGGAAAGCCACCTGTGCTATTTGCATGCGGTAGTTACGTACAACGTCCATTACCCTCTTGAATGACATTATTGCCCTTTTTTAATTTGTTATTTACGGGATTACGGAGTACTCCGTATCTTTTAACCCATAGCTCAATCAATATTTTGTTTTTAAATTTTTTAAGTTTTTTTTTTTCTTTCACCTGGCATTAATTACCCATAACTCAATCAATTTTTTGTTTTTAAATTTTAAAGATTTTTTTTCCACCTAGCATAAATTACCCATAGCTCAATCAATTTTTTTTTAATTTTAATTTTTTTTTTCACCTAGCATAAATTTTATAAATTACTGCTTTCATTTTACGTGTTCTGTTTAATATATATTATCACAATAATTCTATTATTTGCTTATTTTTTTTAAATATTTTTATTTTTAAATTTCATATTTTATATTTAATAATATTTTAATGTAGTTTCTAGATATACAGAGTATACATTTAATATGTTAATGTTAAATAAAATATTATAAAAAATTGAATTTTAAATAATTTTAATCAAACATTGTTAATAAAAAATTCATAAATAATAGGAGAGATCATCATAGAACAATTTATATGTAAAAAAAATTAATCTGTCTCATTTTATTTATCATGTTTACTATTTATTGGTTAAATCAAATCTTTCTTCTTTGTTTATTTTTTTATTAATTTTAATTATTTTTAAATTTAATTAGAAATTTTTATTTTATAGTATTTTTAATGTAGTTTCTAAATATATAAATGTTATATACTAATGTTAAGCATAGTGTTAATAAAAATAACTTCAGTCAAGTCTCTCGTTAATCAAATCAGACACATAAAATGAGACGGACAGAGTACTTCTCTTTAGAAATAATGTGTAAGTAGACATATTTTTTCAAAATTATACTATCTAGCTTTGAAATGGGTGGTTGGGTAAGTGGAACATGATTATCGTATTTAAAGGTCATCTGTTACTTAATGTCTACGTAGTGCACACCCTCCCTCGCATGGTTGTGATTTTTACTTGTTATCTTTACAAAAAATTATCCAATTAAATAAAATTATGAATAAATTTAAGGTGCGTTAATGCATAATCTAACACGAGAAACAACAGGATTTAGTTTTAAACCTATAAAGGAAACAATCAGAGGAAAATAATTCATTAAAGAATAACCATTTTGGTTTAATAATATAATTTATAATTTATAATTATACAGGGTTCAATGAATTAAGACGTATTGATAAAATTAATGCAACCATAATTTACCTTATAAAGAATGACAAAATCTTGGGTAATATTGCAATAACACGTAATAGGCATGTCCTAAATTGTCCATAAATTTGTGGTTTCCAGATTTGTTTTTCAATCCTGGGTTTCCTTCCCTCCATCATCTCTTCCGCCATTTCACTCTCTTTCTCTGAAAAAATGGCGACCCGAACCGAAAACCAAAACGGTGGACCCGAATCGAGAACCCAGCTCTACCTGAAAGCCGCCGAGTTCTTCCTCGGAGCCAAGAACTTCGAGGACTGCCGGAAAAATGCTTTTCGGGCACAAGCATTGGACCCAATCCACCCCGGCCCGACCCAACTGCTCGCTATCGCCGCCGTCATCTCCGCCGCCGCGGACGACGGCGACTCAAGTCAGCGCCCCGACTATTATTCGATACTCGGCGTCCCTCACTTTACCGCGGATTTTGATCTGATCAAAACCCGCTTCGAAAAGCTGTGCGCCATTTTAAGCCCTAGGGAGAATCAGTTTGCTTTGGCGGAAGAGGCGTATCGGCTGGTGATTGATGCGTGGTTGGTGCTATCGGTGCCGGCGAAGAGAGCTCCGTTCGACGAGGAGCTGAAGAGGAATCCGAAATTTCGAAGCGGGTCGGAGAATCCCAACTTCTGGACTATGTGTCCCTACTGCTACCATGTGTTCGAGTATCCGGTGGTTTTCAAGGAGTGTTGTTTCCGGTGTTGGAATGAGAAATGCAGGAGGGCTTTTCACGCGGCGGCGATTCCGCCGCCGCCGCCGGATGTGGTGGCGATGGGGAGGTTTTTATGTGCAGGTTTTGTGCCGATTAGGGTTGAAAATGGCATGAACTCTTGGACTCCATTTTCACCCGTTGGCTCTGAAACTAGGGCAAGAAATGAGAATGAGGGCAAAGGGGATGGAGATCATGGTGATTTGGAGACTGATGGTGGAAATGTGGCTCGGAAGAAGCAAAAAATGGCGGCAAACAGCACAAAGAAGGTGATGGGTAAGGGGGTGAGAATTCAGGTGATTAATGCTGCTCCATTGGAGACTACTGCTGATGATAGAGCCTCTGCAAACAATTACACAGAGGTAGAATCAGAGTTGATCAATGGAAAGTTGGAGTTTTCTGAGGAAGGAGATGATATTTGTGTCGGTTTCCACCCCGATTTTCATTAGAATTCAATCCTATGATTTCTGATATTTAAATGCAGGTTAAGGGGATTAAGCTTAGCTTAGCTTTCAGTAATTTTATACAATGAAAAGATATATGATGAATGTTTATGTGTTCTGTTTTTCTTAAATTATTATGTGAATTTTAATGTGGTTATTTGATTGGTTTGCCATTAAATGAACTGAAATTTGGTTCTGTTTCCTGTGTTAATTGCTTGGCCCAGTGGTGTCCACCATTGAAGATTTATCTATCAAGTTCTTGTGTAATCAAGAAAGTTAAGTTTTCCTTTCTTGGTTATCAATCATTGACTGGAATTAGCTGCTCCCCGGCCAGATTCTACTTGTTGACTTCATGAACATAATCAATTGATATAACAATGTTGCAATTTACAGTCTTGAAATGTTCATTGTAGTTTGACAGACGAATATTATTCATCACAAGGTGTGCAGCATGTTCACTTGTGTAATTGTATTTATGTATTACTTGAATCATGTTCAACTATATATATTTAAGGACTTGATCTGAAGTGGTGCTTATTATCTATGGACTATGGTCTATGGGGACATATATGGAGTTAGATGGTCAAGGCGGATTCAAATTTTGGAATAAGTGAGACACATTTATTTATACAATTAACTACTTTTGTAGTTGAGTAATTTAAATGAATTTATAAAAATAATCCATAATGTAATATAAATTTATAAAATCAAGTGTTTTTTCGTGTTATGGTGTGCAAATTTAGTTTGAGCACAGAGGCTAGTCTTATGCTTATTGGGCACAAGGAGACTCAATCCTTGGTTTTTACTCTCAAACTTCTCCCCTGTGATCAATTGAGCTATTCATGCTGGCATTGAGATTCTGTTTAAAAGAAAGAGAATATATTAATAATCACTTAAGTCAGAGATTATAGCAGAAGAGATGAAAATAGGGCCCAAATCTATCCAGACCGTACTAGCAACATGAGAATAAGCAAAGGTAGCCAAAAGATGAGCAACTGAATTGGCAGTTCTACGAACATGGCAAAACATAATATATCATGAAAATCAACAAGCAAAGATTTAATGTCCTCTATATTTCAGCAAGCCAAAAAGAGATAAGCTTGATTTGTGAAGACTAGTAAGCAATATTTCAGAATCCGTTTCCACAATAACACCATCCCAATTATTAGTCTTCAGCCAGCTTAACGCTTCACGAACACAATAACACTATCCCAATTATTAGTCTTCAGCCAGCTTAACGCTTCACGAACAGCTAGAGCCTCAGCTTCTTTAGGTTGCACTTGCACAACTCCCGAGTGTGTAACAGATTGTGCTGCCACAACAAGGCCATGATGGTCGCGAAGTATCCAGCCAATTCCCATGTGATCTAAATCATGCCTAACAGAAGTATCAACATTCAATTTGAATTTACCTTGATAAGGTTTTTTCCATACATCTTGGCTTATCCCTAGTTAGTATTATATTTTTCAACATAAGTATTACATTTCAATCTAGACCCGACCTGCCTCACAACTAATAATCGTTGAGATAATCTCACAAGAATGTCACCCGCTTTAAAATTAAGAAATAATATTAACATTAATTTTTATTATTTCATTAAGAATGTGACACTATTACTATTGACTATTCAAAATTGATTTTCCAAAACCCTCTTTTATTATAAACTTGAATAATAGGAGAAGATGGTTGGCCAAGGTTGGAAAATAGTATAGGGTTTGTTCAACATCTAAAAAAGAGGCAGACCTATAAAATTTTAAAGTATTAATTGAAATGCATGTATGTGGTATATATAACTAACACAAGGCAATTGGACAGACAAGCATGCTTATGCACACCTATATCTCATCAACCTTGACTTTGGCTTATAATCTCCCCCTATATATACATTTCCCTTTACAAATTCGCCATATCTCACCATTCAATCAAGAAAACCTATTCACTTCTAATAAGCCAAACATCTCAAATTTAGCTAAACAAAGATGGCAACTGCCAAGAATAGCTTCCTCCTCTCCATGATGATAGCATTATTGTGTTTAGCAATTAGCATCAACACCAGCTCCGCCACGCGCCGCCTCCTGCAAATCCCCGGCGCCCCACCGTTGCCGACGATGCCGACAATTCCCTCTTTGCCTCAACCAAGCTTACCACAAATGCCATCCATTCCTAACATCCCAACCACCACACTTCCCCCTTTGCCAGCCTTCAACTTGCCTAATATGCCTCTCCCAACCTTGCCTTCTGCCCCAAAGCTCACTCTTCCTCCCATGCCGGCTAACATCCCTCTCCCAACCTCTATTCCCAACTTTCCGGCTATCCCCACCCTTTCTCCACCTCCATCAAACTGATGATTTAATCAATTTTCAGTTGTCCAACGGGTAGCTCATTGGTTATTGGGAGGCAGATTGTGGACAAAACTTCGTTGATCGATCTCAACATATTATAAACGATTTACTGTTGTTTGCATGCTTTAGTTTGTCATTAATATATTGCACTTGTTTGTGCCTGTAATGTTTGATTGTTGGCCGTTTGTTATATATATAGAAGATTTGGTTTTTTATTTTTTGCTCAATCTTTTGATTTCTTCTTTGGCTATTACTATATAATATAATAATATAATGTTCTTTTTCAAGTGTTCTTGTAATCAAATAGCTAATTTATACAGTGTCCATACAATTTTTACCTATAATACACAAATAAATGGTGTGTTCCTATCATGCCAAATATTCTTTCAAGCATAATACATGCAACTTAGATCATTATTGTTGTACACATACTAATATATAACTTGTGCACAAGTAATAGGGAATAAACTAGTCATTCATTAAAATATTAATGAATTAGCACGTGAGTAAAATAACAAAATTCATTAAATTCAAATTATATAGATCAAGAGTTTAAGTTACAGCCAGAAACAGATGGAGTAAACTTAGTGAAATCTTGTGTCAAACCTTTGCTCCCTATATAGATCTTGAAGCTCCAATTTCCACTCTCCCTAATCCCTAGAATTTGACATTGTTGCATACTTTGATTTACAAAGGAGTCGGCATCTACTACACACGATATGTACGTATCAACATATATATTACGAGTATTAATTTTAAAAGTTATAAATTAATTATAATAAATAAAGTATATTAAAATTATAATAAATTGTATTAAAAAGTGCAAATAAAATTAATAAAATGAGTGTTAGTTTCAAAAAAAAAAAAAGAAAAAAAAAAAAAGAAGTGTTAACTACTTTTTAAAGGCAAAAACTCATATATATGAAATTATGAATATTACATTTTCCTTTATACCTAACTTTTCAGTCACTAAATATTACATTTTAATTTTAAAGTATTATGTTTTTCCATATAAGTATTACACTGTCTCTTATAAGTAACCATCAATTTATCCATTATTAATATTATTACACTTTCCATCATAAGTAGCAATAAATGAATTTATTCATGATTAGTATTACACTTTTTCATATAATAACTTTTCAACCCTTGAATATTACATTTTGATTTAAAAGTATTATGTTTTTCGTTATAAGTACAATACATTTTTCTCATAAGTAACAATTCACTTGATCCCTGAATAATATTATTACACTTTCAATCATAAAATATTACATTAAGAAATAATATTAATATTAATTTTTATTATTTCAATAAGAAGGTGACACACATATATATGTATGTATTACTGTACTATGGACCATTCAAAATAAGTTTTCCAATCCTTCTTTTATTATAAACTTGAATATATTATAAACCTAACGATATACTCCGTAGAATATATTACTTGTACAATTTTAAATTGTCCGCATGGATAGCTCATCTAGTTGCAGAGATGAAATTTGTCATAAGAGATCAAGCATTGAGTCAAGCCTCCACAAACCGTCACGCAAAGATGTGGAGGTGCCTGGGGTGGACGATCTCACCTTTTATCACAAGTACAATTTTAAGTTAAACCAAAGAGCAACAGA
Source organism: Ipomoea trifida (assembly GCA_003576665.1). NCBI lineage: Eukaryota > Viridiplantae > Streptophyta > Magnoliopsida > Solanales > Convolvulaceae > Ipomoea > Ipomoea trifida. The sequence continues at coordinate 22,929,070 of CP025648.1, read as the reverse complement.
ACAAAAGTAATTAACTTGATGGGATGTGGTTGGCCAAGATTGAAAAATAGTAAACGGTTTGTTGAACATCTAAAAAGTTGCAAACCTATAAATTTTTAAAGTATTCAAATGCATGTATGTGGTATAACTAACACACAAGCCAATTAGACAAACATGCTTATGCACAGTTACGTTGCACACCTATATCTCATCAAATCCTTGACTACGGCTTATGATCTCCCCCTATATATACCTTTCCCCTAACAAATTAGCCATATCGATCTCACCATTCAATCTACGCTTACTTCAAGAAAACCTATTCACTTCAATTCTTAGCCAAACATCTCAATTTTAGTTAAACAAAGATGGCAACTGCCAAGAACAGCTTCCTCCTCTCCATGATCATAACAATGTGTTTAGCAAGCATCAATACCAGCTCCGCCGCCTCTCGCCGCCTCCTGCAAATCCCCGGCGCCCCACCGTTGCCGACGATGCCAACAATTCCCTCTCTGCCTCAACCAAGCTTACCACAAATGCCATCCATTCCTAACATGCCAGCCACCACACTTCCCCCTTTGCCATCAATGCCCGCCTTCAACTTGCCTAATATGCCTCTCCCAACCTTGCCTTCCGCCCCAAAGCTCACTCTTCCTCCCATGCCGGCTAACATCCCTCTCCCAACCTCTATTCCCAACTTTCCGGCTATTCCAACTCTTTCTCCACCTCCATCAAACTGATTTTAATCAATTTTCAGCTGTGTCCACCGTACCTTTCATCATTTCTTATATCATACGCATTGAGTTGTATTGGATATTCATGTTAGACGAGCACGGGTAGCTGATCAGTTGGTTCTTGGAGGCAGATCGTGGACAAGACTTTGTTGATCTCAAGATATTATAAACCATTTACTGTTGTCAGTGCATGCTTTAGTTTGTCTTTAATATATTGCATTTGTTTGTACCTGTAATGTTTGATTGTTGGCCGTTTGTTATATATACAAGATTTGTTTTTTTTTTTTTTTTTTTTTTGCTCAATCTTTAGATTTCTTCTTTGGCTATTACTATATAATATAATGTTCTTTTTAAAGTGTTTCTCGATCTGTAATCTTCTAATGGCTAATCTATACAATTTTCATACAATTCTTACCTGCATGTAAACCCTAAAATAAATTGGGTGTTCCAATCATGCCAAATATTCTTTCAAGCATAATACATCTAAACTCTCTCTTGCCTTTAATGGAGGAAATCCGCTCCAATTTCCACTCTCCCTAGAATTTGGCCTGACAATGTTGGATATATACTTTGATTTACAAAAAATTCTACAATTGCTACCCGAATTAATGTATATATATTTTGGGTGAAACCCTACTTTGACTTTAGAAGAATAATTGGTAAAAATAAAATATTTACATATATAATCATATTTTATATATGAGTGTTGCATATCAATGAAATTAAAGATTTTCTATCATTCCACACTACAGTAGATAAAATTTATACTAATTATCATGATCAAGAGATAAGTATGTACGGATGATATGTATCAACATATTATTAATTTAATTAAAAGTTATAAATTAATTAATTATGACAAATATAATATATTAAAATTTCATAAAAATAATATAAAATATTATCAAAGTATTGCTTGGATCGAGGAGTTACACTAATTTTATGATATAATATAGAAGGTTTAATTTAATTTTAAATAGTGTCAAGTTTCACATTCAAAAAAATACACAAATATATAGTCTTTAAGATCAAGTGTTTACCATTATACCAAAAAGTTATAACTAGCTAATTGTTAAGGCACAACTTTATTTTATATCATTCAATGCTATCTTTTTTTATCTAATTCCAAATACAACAGTAATTATATTGTTGTCCACTCAATATTAAAATTTAAATAATAGCTTAGCTATTTTGGAGTAGGTAAACAATAGAAAAATGACTTTTAAATGTATAATGGTAACTTGGTAAGAGATAAAACATTAATTATACACTTAATTAATAAAATGAATGTTAACTACTTTTTAAAGGCAAAAACTCCTATGTGATGTCTCACGAATCCTAATCCACAAGATGGGGTACGTGAGTTATTTGTAAGTATTACATTTTTCTCATAAGTATTATACTTTCCTCATAAGTAACATTTCGACGCCTAAAGATTACATGTTGATTTAAAATTATTAGTTTTTAAATTTCCTCAAAGTATCATACTTTACCTCATAAGTAACAATTCATTTATTCCTGGTTATTATTACAGTTTTCATCATAAATATTACATTTCCATCTAAATTGATTCGTCGTCTCACGGATAAGGATCCTTGAGACGGCCTAACATGAGAGTCACTCGTTTTTAAATTAAGAAATAATTAGTATTAATATTTATTATATCAATAAGAATGTGGGCATACATATACGTATTACTATATGGACCATTATATTCAAAATAAGTCATCCAAAACCCTAATATTTTTTGTATTATAAACCCAGGAATATATAAATATACAATATAGTACAATTTTAAGTTAAAAGGCAAAGAATAACAGGATAAAGTAAGTTGATGGGATGTGGTTGGCCAAGGTTGGAAAAGAGTATAGGGTTTGTTCAACATCTAAAAAAGAGGCAAATAAACCTATAAAATTTTAAAAGTATTGAAATGCATGTATGTGGTATAACTAACACAAGGCAATCAGTCAGACATAGATGCTTATACACACCTATATCTCATCAAATCATTGACCACGGCTTATGATCTCCCCCTATATATACATTTCCCTTTACAAATTCGCCATATCTCACCATTCAATCAAGAAAACCTATTCACTTCTAATAAGCCAAACATCTCAATTCAAATTTAGGTAAACAAAGATGGCAACTGCCAAGAACAGCTCCCTCCTCTCCATGACGATAACATTATTGTGTTTAGCAATTAGCATCAACACCACCTCCGCCACGCGCCGCCTCCTGCAAATCCCCGGCGCCGCCCCACCGTTGCCGACGATTCCCTCTCTGCCTCAACCACAAATGCCATCCATTCCTAACATGCCAACCACCACACTTCCACCTTTGCCAGCAATGCCTGCCTTCAACTTGCCTAATAACATGCCTCTCCCTACTTTGCCTTCCGCCCCAAAGCTCACTCTTCCCCCCATGCCGGCTAACATCCCTCTCCCTACCTCTATTCCCAACTTTCCGGCTATTCCCACACTTTCTCCACCTCCATCAAACTGATTGATTAACCAATTTACAAATATCATTTCTTATGTGAAGCGGATCGGATTGATAAGCTGCACTGGCATGGATCATATATATATTCAATTCAAACTTTGATTTGTTGATCTCGACATATATATATTTTAAACCATCTGCTATTATTAGTATGCTTAAGTTTGTTATCAGTATCCTTGTACTTTAATTTAATTTGTACCTGTAATGCTCTTTTCAAGCCTTCCTTGATTATGTGAGTGTTGGCTGTGTTTGTTATATATAGAAGATTTCGTTTCTGTTTTTTCGCTCAATCTCTTTTGACTTCTTTGAATTGGCTGTTACGTTGCTATATAATATAATGTTCTCTTCAAGATCTAAAGCTAATCTATTTGGTCTTCCTACAATTTCTACCTGTTTCTGTATTGCAAAATTAAATGTGTATGTTCTAATCATACCTAATTTTCATTGAAACATAATACAACAAAATGACAAATAATGCATATAACTTGGTTATTGTCATACCTACCTACAACAACTAATAAGGAATACACTAGTAGATCATTTGTTAAAATATGTACTAAAGAATTATTAGCGTATGATCGAATAAAATAATCCAATACAAACTCTACCCCAAATGGGTTTAGACACACATGCAACATGTTTCCAAAATCCATCAAATTAAATACAAATTATTATATATAGATCAAGAGTTTAACTTCCAACAATAAACGAAGAAACATGACAATGCAAGAAAACTGAGTGAAATCCCAATTAAGCTCCAAGCATTTGCTTCCCACATCTTGAAATATTTTAACTCTCTTGTATTTAAGGTTCGAGATCTTCGTAATGTGTATTTAACATGTTACAAATAAACACTAAGAAATGAGGTTTGGCTTTTGAGTTAATTAGTTGGCTTAATTGGTGCATGCTGTCCAGCCACCATTATGTGCTATTTAATTTTTCTACGTAGATTTATCAAGTTCTTGTAAAATCAAGAACTAGTTTTAGAAGTGGGCCGGACAATCTCAAATAATTAAGTTGATACTTTCCATACGACCTTTGGGTACGTAGCGGAATCGATCAAAGAACTAGTTTTTAGGGTTATAATATTATTGTTGTTTACTTTTCTTTGGGTATTAAGCATGGACAAAAATTAGTTACCATCTTATCTTATAATATATATAATACTAGTGAAATGATGTCAAATTAAAGTGAATGGTATTCAACTTGGTGAGGTGGATGTGGGTGGACAATGTTGGAAGAAAATAAATGGTTTAACTAATAGCATAGGTCTAATTCTTACTAGTTATTAGTTTAACTAATGACGTTAATTGTTTTCAAAAAAAAAAAAAAAAAAAACTAATGACGTAAATAATTTAAGTAAGAAAATTAAAAGACGAAATCTTCCTTAACATAACATATAGCTGACATTCAAACAATCGATTAAATAAAACAACTAAACAAGGAAAAACAACGTCGCATCCAGGTACAATTTAAATACAAAGATAGTGATGACAAACTAAAACATTAATAAAAGAGTAGATGGCCGGTTTAAAATATCTGAAAAATCGAAATTAAAACTTGAAATGAATATGCGATCCAGTGCTACTCCATCCCATCCGTTTGATATAAGAAATGATGATGAAATTAAAGGTGGACAACGTAACTGAAAGTTGATTAAATCGATCAGTTTGATGGAGGTGGAGAAAGAGTAGTGGGAATAGCCGCCGGAAAGTTGGGAAATGAGGTCGGCAGAGGGATGTTAGCCGGCATGGGGGGAAGAGTGAGCTTTGGGGCGGAAGGCAAGGTTGGGAGAGGCATGTTAGGCAAGTTGAAGGCGGGCATTGATGGCAAAGGTGGAAGTGTGGCGGTTGGCATGTTAGGAATGGACGGCATTTGTGGTAGGGTTGGCTGAGGGAGAGAGGGAATTGTCGGCAGCGGTGGCGCGCCGGGAATTTGCAGGAGGCGGCGAGCGGCGGAGCTGCTGTTAATGCTTGCTAAACACAGTGTTATCATCATGGAGAAGAGGAAGCAGTTCTTGACAGTAGTGGCCATCTTTGTTTAACTAAATTTCAGATGTTTGGGTTAGGAGTGAATAGATTTTGTTGAAGCAAGTGTGTATTGAATGGTGCTTTGAGTGAGATGAGACTTTTGGAATGGATGGGAATGTATATATAGGAGGAGATTAGTAGGCATAGTCAAGGATTTGATGAGGTTTAGTTGTTCAATTCATACAATTTCTGCCCTAGCTAGCTAATTAATTGGCCGGTGTGTTTGTTAGACTACATTTTAATATATATTATTGTTTTTAAATTTTTACAAGTTGAACAGATCATCTATTTTCCAACCTATCTAGCTTGTCCAGTGTTGAGCAAAGGTTTAGAAGGTCGAGTCCAAAATTTCAAAGTGATATGGAGTTAGTTAAAGCCAAAGAATAAGAATACAGTTGTGTAATATAACGGTGTGGTTGGAAAATATATGGGTTGTTCAACTTCTGACCAAGCTAAGGAAATTATAGTAGTATATTCAAATGTAGTCTAACAAACACAAGCCAATTAGGACATATTAATGTTTATGCACAACTATATCTCATCAAATCCTTGACTATGCTCTCTAAATCCCCCTATATATACATCATTCCCTTTCCAAAGTTCTCATCTCACCTCAAAGCACCATTGAATCAACAACTGATTCAAGAAAACCTATTCATCACTTCAAGCTAAACACCTCAAATTTAGTTAAACAAAATGGCTGCGCTCAACAACACCTTCCTCCTCTCCCTGATGATAACATTGTGTTTAGCAAGCATCAACACCAGCTCCGCCACTCGCCGCCTCCTACAAATCCCCGGCGCCCCACCATTGCCGACGATGCCGACAATTCCCTCTCTGCCTCAGCCAAGCTTACCACAAATGCCATCCATTCCTAACATGCCAACCACCACACTTCCCCCTTTGCCATCAATGCCTGCCTTCAACTTGCCTAATAACATGCCTCTCCCTACCTTGCCTTCTGCCCCAAAGCTCACTCTTCCTCCCATGCCGGCTAACATCCCTCTCCCAACCTCTATTCCCAACTTTCCGGCTATTCCCACTCTTTCTCCACCTCCATCAAACTGATTTAATCAATTTTCAGCTGTCCACTACCTTTCATCATTTCTTATATCATACGGATTGAGTTGTACTGAATATTCATCTTAAACCTTAAACCAGCAGGGTAGCTCAGTTGATTCTTGAGAGGCAGATCGTGGACAAGACTTTGTTGATCTCAAGATATTATAAACCATTTATTGTTGTTAGTGCATGCTTTTGTTTGTCTTTAATATATTGCATTTGTTTGTACCTGTAATGTTCTTTGCTAGTGTTCATTGATTGTACGAGTGTAAGAGTGTTGACTGTTTGTTATATACAGTACAGAAGATTTCGTTTCATGCTCAATTTCTTGACTTCTTCTATCTGGCTATATATTATATTATTAGTGTATTGCCATTTGCCATATTAACAGGCCAGGGAAACATAGAAAGAACCAAAATTTTATTTATTAATCACAGATTTTACTTTGATTTCCATTACAAGTGGAAACACGTACTGTGACGGCCGGTTTAATTTGGTTCATGAATGTATAGTAAGTAGTACGTCTATGGCGGAGTAAGCTTGGGCTCATAATTTTTGTTATAAGCTTGGGCTTCTTCAACGCTTTTGCAGCAATATTTACATTTTCCGGCGAAGTGAAAGCAGCAGCCCAGCTTGCATCCCCCATAGCCACCCTTCCAACCCCAACCATGCCCGCCCTTATATGGCCAGCCATAGCCGATGCTATGACCGGCGCCGCCTTTTATACCCCATTTGTACCCATAATTTACCGGCTTCATGTCACCGACGTGCTGCCCATCCGCCCCAACAGCTGCCGCCTCACCACCCTCAGTTGCTGCCCAAACAACAAAAACACCATATAATTATTATACATACAAAAGTAATCTATCTGGAGCAGCCCAGCCAAGTTGGTCGAACCGTTAACTAGGTAACCACAAAGGTTTCAACTTTGACTCTCAGTGGCTAGCCCATTAGCTTAGGCCTTCTTGAGCCAGTCAGCTACCGGCAACTTAAGCTGGTTTACCTCCTTAAAGTCCTAGGGTTATAAGACAGGATTTATCCAGGTAATAGTTGTGGGTTTCCTAATCACCCAACAAATTAGTAAAATTACCACAATTGGACTTACTTTTTGGTGTTTCAGCACCTAAAGCAGGAGAAGCAGACAGAAGAGCTATAACCAAGAGAGCTTGGAGAACCAAATTGATGTCAGGCTTCATGAGCTCTTTGAGAAGGTATGAATTCAAGAAAGATTAATGGAAATACAGATGAAGAAGTAGGGTGTCTTGTGTCCCGATTTATAGTGGAAGAAGCTCACTGTGGGACGCAAACTATTCAAAGCTTTGCTAAAAAGTCAAGAACTGTAATATTGGTAGCGGATCTGCAGATGATATAAATGCAGCTGAGGCCATTGATATGGAAAACCAAGGCTTTTATTTTATTGGAACCGACAAGACAAAACAGTTCAGCTTCTTTCACCCGGCATGAAATATTGAAAGCAATACTATATATAGATACTCTTAGAGCTGAGCAAAAAACACTTGTTAATGCGAGTACGTAACAATAATTAGTCGATTATTTAATTAAACTAATCAAAAAATAAATTTAAGAATTAACTAATCATAATATGTTGAGTCAAAGAGTCTTGGAGTACCACTATATATGTCTGCAACTTCTTCTTCATCCCTAGGATGGTCAACTCCATGGATCAACCTTCAGCCCTACTACGGTTGGGGAAATGGGAAGAGCATACTGCAGTTGGGGAAATAGGAAGTAGGTGCAAGTAAATTGTCAATCGTATAAAACCCTCTGGTTCTATTATAAACGAAAAACTATTCTTGTCCAATCTGCGGGAAATATTTGGATACAGAGAGAATAAAATAAAATAAAATAAAAATTGTTGTATATATCTACCTAGGAGGGTGCTATCTCCAAAAAACTATAGTAACTAGGAATCAGGAATACACATGGCCTCAATTCTCTGTAAGACAGAGCGTGCTGCCTTGAGAGTGAGCTCGTAAGAATATTTCAGCGCTTGAAAATTGCAATATCCCGACTGCAATTGGTTTTGATAGCTTCCTCTAAACTTTGCATGCGGTCAAAATCAACTTTGAAAGTAACCATCGTGACTCCACCTTTCCCTGTATCGTAATCCTGTTTAATGTCTTCAACTTTATAAGTTTGGAGCTGCAGCAAGTCACCATGGAGAAGGGCAAAATTAATGAAATGAGAAAGACAAGAGAATCAAAACTCGCGTAACAGTTTATTATAGTTATGAGAGAGCAAAGGTCCGTAAATCAACTTTATAATTGATGCTCATACTACATTCAGATATTAATGTATGAAACCATGACACTAGATTTTTCTACGGTAAAGAGACCTTGTTACCTTGGAAATGAATATGTTGACAAATACTAGAAAGGAATTTAGCGGTTTCAAGCTCACACTGAACTTACCTGGTGGTACAGTACCCCTATAAGATCAAAAGGAACCTCTACACCCATAGGAACCTGCAAATTGAAGATCATTTCCATCAACAACAGTACTGAAGCAAACAAGCTTGAAATTTAAGAAATACATTGCATAGTTTTAGAGTAGAACATAATAATATTTTCCACGGAGAGTGGAGAAAGAAGAATCCGAAGCAATCCACACCTTAGATTTTACAAGCTGCGTAGGAGCATTTCTCAAGCATTCTGCAGCAGTTCCTCCATAAGCTCTAACTAGTCCGCCAGTACCAAGTTTAATTCCTCCAAAATGCCTAAAATCAACGGAGGTGAAATACTGCTTTCTACTAGGAAAGATGTGCCCTATAATATCCTTCATCCAACCCAACTTCTAAATTCTAGTTTACAGTGAATGTATATCATTCACCATTAATAAAAAAAAAAAAAAAAAAAAAAAAAAAAAAAAAAAAAAGACTGTAGTACCTGATTACAACAACCATGACTCTGTCTAATCCCGAAGAAACAATTGCAGAATGTATCGGTTTGCCAGCTGTACCAGATGGTTCACCATCATCATTACTCCGGTATTGATCCCCAACCTATATTCAAGACAGTCGATACTTAATAACAATGATATTGTAACAAATTTTCAATTTTCCAAGAAACCTCATAAATTCAAGAAAATGGTTACTATTTTTTACACCTAGGGTAACAATCTAGTAATATACAATCACGCAATTCCTTGGTCAAAATTCCCAAACTTGCATTTATTTTAAAATAAGTAGCAGCTGAAGCTCAGAATATTAAAAATTTAACTGAAATCACAAACACTAAAGCATTCATTCATGCACTAATTAGCCACACTGAATCAATGAAGCAAGAAAGACGACTACAAAACTAGGGTTAAGAAATTTACCTTGTACGCCCAACAATTATGTGTGGCACGAGGATCCCCAACCTATGTATGTACAACAAAAACTGAAGTAAAGATCATTTCGACAATAAACTTAAAAATGAATAAACATTACAGAACCGTCATTAAAAATGAACTATTTTGAAAATTGAATTTTGCAAAGATTACCTCGGAAAGGAAGGATTCGGCTTGGCGCTGGTCGGAGATATGGCCAGCAATGGCGATGAATTTGCTCTTCTTGATCTCCTTTTCGCAAGTGAATCTGCCTTCGATTGTTGTGAATGCTCCTTGGCTGTTGGGATTGGAGCTGCTGCTGCTGCTGCTAGCGGTGACCATTGATCTCTTGGCGGTTGGAAATCCTATAGGCGACGAGAGAACGAGGAGGGCGCGGCGGCAGCGGTGGTGGCTCAGCCGTGGAAGAGGGATTGGGATTATGGAGATTATCAAAGTAGTCTTACCGGCAGCCACATGCATTATTCCCTGGGCACCTATCACTTCTCGGTCTCGCTTTCTCTTCAGTTCCTAATAAGCTTAGTTAATCCAATGCCTTTTGATCTTTTGTAAAACGAAACGTTAAACTCCCTAGACAGAAGCAAAGGTCGCTTTGGCCGAGTGGTTAAGGCGTGTGCCTGCTAAGTACATGGGGTTTCCCCGCGAGAGTTCGAATCTCTCAGGCGACGAATTTGCCATTTTATTAAGCTTAGTTAATTCAATGCCTTTTGATCTTTTATAAAACGAAAAGTTAGACTCCCAAGACAGAAACAAATGTCGCTTTGGCCGAGTGGTTAAGGCGTGTGCCTGTTAAGTACATGGGGTTTCCCCGCGAGAGTTCGAATCTCTCAGGCGTCGTTTGTAATGTTTCAGATGTTTTACATTACATTTATTTAATATCTTACAAAATATAAAAGTCGACGTGGTCGCTTTGGCCGAGTGGTTAAGGCGTGTGCCTGCTAAGTACATGGGGTCTCCCCGCGAGAGTTCGAATCTCTCAGGCGACGTTGTTTGATTTTCTGTTGCCTTTTTGACCCTTGAAGGGTTTATTGGCAGCTTATAGGCCTATAAGCCTATTTGTATTCCCATATCAATCTATGATCCTTGTTAATTTCTATATAAGGTTTATCTGAAGATTGCTGCATAATTGTAATATATTCAAAACCATTAAAAATGCTTTTAGTTAGGAGAATTGAGATATAGATTGGATATGAATGCTCCAACTAATTTTCCTCTCATATGGGCTAGCTAGTCGATAAGAGCATCACCAGAAAGAAGTACTATAATACCTTTGTTACCCATTCTAAAAATAGTATGAACATTAATTCTTTGAGTTAAAAAAGATTGAGAAAGTATAAAATAGATACACCCTTATAATAAAATCATGAATATTTCGAAAAAAAAAAAAAATGCAGTTAAAAGCAAGTCAAGAAATCAACACAATCAATGGCCTAAAATGTTTTTGCTTGAAGCATGTTAGTTATAAATGCTTTTTTGCTTGGAAACTTATAATACTTTTTTTTAAATATATAATGGCAATATAAATCCAGAGTTCAATTGTTCAATCACATTATTTACACCATACTAACCCCAAAAATCAAGTATACAAAACTAGTAACATGGATTCTACCACACTGCTGATCTTAAATGGAAATGCAGCTCAGAGCTAACAAAACTGGGCAAATCTTGTCTTCAGACCGAGACAAGATCAGTGCTTTCTTCGTGTTTCTGTTTCCAGTTATCAAATCCGCTATTTTCTGTTACCAGCAAGAAGACAAGATCAGTGCTTTCTTCGTGTTTTTGTTTCCAGTTATCAATCCGCTATTTGCTGGTACGAGCAAGAAGACAAGATCAGTGCTTTCTTTGTGTTTCTGTTTCCAGTTATCAATCCGCTATTTGCTGTTACCAGCAAAAATCATTGCACCGACTGCTTCAGCAAACGGCCAGTAGGAAAAAGATGACAACGGATCATTCAGATTATGTATATATATGTATGTATATGCTATGTGCGTGCTGCTATCGTTTAATAGAAGAAGTTGCTGTCTTTGTCATTCACCGCATCCTTGCAGAGCATTGACCGAACTTCCAGAATTGATCTCGGCGGTTCCAAATCCCTCTCTTGAAGTGCATTGCCCAACAGTTTTTGCATGTGGGATGCGAATATATCTTCTAAAATCTGTGCAAGTAAAAAATGTCGATATCTCAGTTATTTTAACAGTGCATCAAAATTTTGCGTTAATGATATCAATCCAATAGAGGTTCTCTTCAAATTTAGGCTAGCATGGTGTACTTACGGATATGGCAACACGAGAAGCTTTATACCAGGATCTGCTATCTTTTCTGTCCTCCAAAAACTTTAGCACGTCCTGGAATGAGAAAGGGAAATTCAGTTAACAAAAAAATGTAAAACGAGGAAAAGTTTTTGACATTGCTATCAAGTAATAACGGGCATCCACCTGTCCCATTCGATCCCAAAATCCTCGACAAATAATTATGAAAACTTGAGTTTCAAATACTGCGTGAAGTTGATCGATTATATTTTCCAGCATATCCTTCAAAGGTTGCATCCTATTACGCAAATCAGATTCCACTATTCCCTCCTTTGCGTCTTGGATTATCTTCTTCAATTTCGTAGGACTCTGCAACTTCGTCTATTTACAGAAAGAGCATAGTTAAAACCCGTATATGATATGAACCGAACTCCATTATGCAACAATTATACCAATGTCCACTCTATAACTATAGAGCGAAAATTGGTCGAGTAAATAAAATCAACTATAAACTAATACCTACATTTTCAACGAGCTTATCCATCAAAGCTTGCATATAACCTCTGAATTTGGTTCTCAGCATTATTGTTATTTCACTGATACGCTCTCCCGGGACCATATTGCTGCCATCAGGAAGACAAGAACCCCATGACTTGAACTGAGCTTCTATCTGGGGCCGTAGAATGTCGAGCATTCTTTTCATGGAATTCAAAAGAATTCCCAACTAATCAAAACAAACAAACAAACAAAAAAGGTTCAACATATCATTTCTTGGAAATCAGATAAAATGAAAACGGAAAAAGGAAAGGAAAAAAGACCAATTAGAGAAACGTTAGCACAAACATAATAATATAGCTCACCTCATTGGAAACGGTAAAAGGGCACACAGTCCCTTTAGTCATTTTCTGGACATATTTCAAACCTATTTTAAACGGCATCCCATTTTCTTTGAGCGGAGATAGAACATCGGCATAATGTTTGTCCAAAGTTTCCATAACAGCCTTCTCGACATCCGCTATAGCCTATTGAAAGACGCAAATTAGAATCAACAAATTAAGACAACCGAAAGGAAAGAGAAACTGAACTAAAATTGTTGGCCCTACATACACTTTCTAAAGGAAAAATATATTCTGGCCAGCGACTGATGATAACATCGTATTCACTCAAAGTCTCCTTCAAGAGATCATAGATTTCGTCAATAAAAGGTGTTGTTGAAAGACTTGCATCCATGCCAGACCACTTTATCTGCAACGAATTCAATACCAGTACAAAATGCATCGTAAGATAAATATATTAATACTTTTCTCACTATAAATACGGCAAATAAAATGCAATGCAAAACAATCGGGCCACACTTCGCACTCATTAAGTGAAAAAAAAAAAAAACAAATATGAGCATATCTTTCCGTTAACAAGGTTCATCGTCTTAAACATGTTATACCTTATCAGGCTTGCATAAATCGAGCAAAGCAAGGCGTTTGTCATGGATCCAGCGGATTATGTATAAGTTGAACAATTCTTTTGCATCGACTCCTCCTTTGACATGACTACAAAAGATGGTTTTCGATTAAGAAAAGATCAGAGTGACATGAAGAACACATAATATAGTAGAAGAAAACAATGGGACTCTGGGGAGGGAAGATCAGCACCTAATATTCCAGGAAATAAGATCCTTTTGAAAATCAGCTGTCGCAATAACGAGCCCTGCCGTGGGAGATGATGGGCCAGTGGGAGGACATGCAACAAGGAAAGCTCGCAATCTGTTACAAAGCTCTGCACTATATATGGCCGAAGAAAGGTTTGGAAGGTCTAAGAAACTGCAAGAGGACAAACACGCACTGTTAAGTACTAAAAACATGTGAACAAACACAAATCATCAATGACTAACCTAAATACAATGATGCCAACCAAATAAAAATAAAAATTAAGCAAATAGGAGCATATGTTTGAGGCCGACATCTGTAAAGGTAGCTATGGAACGTAATTTAGCAGAGGATAAGAAGGAATACCTTGGGAGGACATCTTTACTATGGATCTCCAAATCGGTCAGAATTTCATTTCTGATGTTCTGACAAAGTGAGACCATTTTTTGATAAGCTGTGGAATTTGCCACAGGATCCATCAACATCTTCTCGTTGTTGATGGATACAAATTCATCAGTCTCTGTCAAATGATGTTTGGATCTCTTCTTTGCAGCAGTCTAGATGAAAATTGATACCTCGAGTAAGGAAAGTTCAATACATCCAGTTTTTGTTTAATTTGTTATACATACATACACAAACATATATATATATATATCGAGTATTAAAGATAATAGTTTTGAAAACCTGAAAGTATCGACAAAGCTTCAGTTGTGCCTCAGGAGAAAGTATATCATGCAGAAGAATGTAGAGCTTTAAAGCAGAAGCAAGAGCAGGAGGTGCAAGGCCAGTAGCAGGTCTGAATATATCAATTATCCCTGTTGGCAGTGATTCATCCAGAGACTTGTAGTTTTCAAAAGCTAAAGCAATTATCTCCTCAACTTTCTCGGAAACTTCTCCTAGCATACGGTTCTGGACCATAATCAATAGGACATGCAGCATTAGAAACATATGAAGAAACCTTTAATATCTTAGACTCCGTAAATACTACGGAGTATAAAATAAGACCCAAAAACATGTCCCAAAAGATATCATATCGTATAAGAAATACCCAGAAAAAAAAAAATGTCTAACCTCTTGGTGACTCAAGCTATTTTTCGTTCTGCCTTTCAAGACCACAGGTAAGATCAAATCATGCACCAAATTCAAACAATCCGAAGTTGGTGTGGCAACATCCATGATATATGAAAGATACCTATAAATCAACAGAACTTCTATTTATTAACAAATAAGCTTAACCGCAAATTACACAAGTAATATACTTGGCAAAAGCATACTCTACCTCAGCTTGGTATATGCTTCTGAGACTCCGTAATATGATGCAAATTCAGATACCAGCCACTTCCAAGAACCATTTAGCAACAAATTTCTCTGTTGAAACTGTTGGACTTTCATTGCTGCCTCCAAAAGACAGTCATATGCAATAGTCTCAGCAACAGTCCCACACTATACGAAAAATTGAAGAAATATTTAGGCAAGACTACTCGCAAGATCATACAGGAAATTACAATTACAAAAGCCTACAGCAAAGACTTAACTCACCTTAGTATCGCGATTTTCATCCGCACTGGTAGAATAGTTTATAAACAACTGTACTCTTCCAACAAGGTCATGCTCTGGTTCGTGGTATATGGGCCACCAACGAAGTTTCTCGCCCTGCAATCAAGCTATTAATATAGAGTTCGTGTACCATATTATTACAAAAAATTCAATTGTTTTTTTTTTTTGAGAACACAAAAAATTCAATTGTTGACACTAAGCTCTAGAAAAATCATACCTGATCATCAGAAATGTCAGCTACCTGGGCTATTGCACGGCCACAATAAACTCCTTTTGAATCATGCACTTCAATGATTAAGTCATCTCCAATTCCGTCCGGTAAGCTGTATTCCAAGACAAATCAAGTTTAACAGCCAATATTTAGAAGATACAGATGCTAGCTTATGAAAACGGAGTAAACAGGAAACGAACAATATATGACTTTCTGTGGACCCAGCCTGCATTTTCACAGCATCATCCTCAGGTAAGCTCTTAACCCGCAGCGAACAAGAATAGATTTCTGTCATCAAGAGCCAAAAAATGATTTAGCAATTTGGCCTAGCAAAGTACATAAACTAGCACTACCACAAAATATAGTTGTGCTTTGAGGTGAAGGTTATAACTTATGAGTACAAACTCAGATACATCTTGAGTAGTGCCAGATTTGGCAATTTCCTAAACTGGAATACATCACAATTTCTTTCCATTTTATTTATACGGAGTATTACATAAAGAACATAAGGACCATATTTACATTTCCTAACCATCTATATTACTAAAATTAGATGAAATCAAATTGAGGTCAGACAGCACCACCCCTTCCCCCACCCGCTACCATGAAGGGGAACATTGAGGAAAAAGTATGATAAAGAATACTCTTAATAATTAGTAGAAGACAACAAGAATTAAGCTATGTATCCTTCTAAGTTTGCAGTATACCTGGCACCACTTCATATGATTTTGAACTGCTTCTAAAGGTAGTAAAACCAAGTTTCAAAATTCCGGACACATCTTTCATATACCGAGTACCAGAATGCAAATAAACCAAGCTTTTCTGTGAAAAAGAGGCATTTATAGGAAGCCTAGGAGCAACACGAACTTTCCTTATTGCTTCCCACTCAGAACTGAGCGTAGACTTTATATTGGAAATCTGAAAG
The DNA here is from genome assembly GCA_003576665.1 of Ipomoea trifida. NCBI lineage: Eukaryota > Viridiplantae > Streptophyta > Magnoliopsida > Solanales > Convolvulaceae > Ipomoea > Ipomoea trifida. The sequence continues at coordinate 22,912,833 of CP025648.1, read as the reverse complement.
CGAAGTGAATCAATTTTTTCTTTTGATGGTTTTATAGAAGAAAAGCTGCACCCAGTTGGTGGTTCTAATCCCATTTTCACTTTACGAACTGCAAATGGACAAAAAGTTCAAAATGGCGTTAGAAGACTGAAGGGCATTCTTTTCATTGAAGCAGAGCTTGCAAGGAATGGCATGTCAAGCACCTTGCACTTTCATCTTGCCAAAAGTTTTCTTAGGCTTAACTGCAGCTCCCTCACTGACAAGCTCTGAGGACATTTTCCTCAGTAAATCTTCCTCAGGTTGCAGTAACGCTTGCTTTAAGCTAAAAATTTGAAACAAAGACAAAGAGGCCATATTACAAACAAATAAAAGCAACTAAATTTATCAATACTACATAAACTTCTGGAGTTTTTAACTTAATGACAGATTTTGGCTGCCTTATGCCTATACAGTCATGTGCTTCTAATCCTCCTCAACTCATTGTTCTGCAGAAAATTTCTACTAACTTCAATTTTCAAGGTGATTGGCAAGGTAATGTTGTTCAAGCACAAAATTTGGTACTTAAAACAAGAATAGCCCACAAAAGGCACGAGTACATTAACTTTCTATACAGAAGTCCCACTTAAATATAAGTGATACTTTAGCAAAGTATATAACAATTCTACAAAGAAAAACAGCAGGTATTTTCAACAATCTCACCTAAAGGAATTTCGTAATAAAGCGCATTCATTCTCTAAAAAGACAGGAGCTTCCATGCAGCCTTTAGCCCATGAATGGAGACAAAGCCGAACACATGCCTCATAAGAAACAAAAGTATGCCAAGTACCTCTTCCACTGTATACAATTTCAAATAACAAAAGATTATACAAATTCAATACTATCAGAATCAAATACCTGGATTACATGAAATATAATCTACAAAACAGCAATACAAATGCTGTATTAACTACCTTGCATGGAATGTAGGATACTGAGAAAATAAATGGTTATGCAATACAGCAGCAGTCCTGACAAAGCACAAAGTAACTTTTAACTCTTCACGCAATTCACTGAGAATTACATCAAGAAAGGGGTAAACATGCTGAACACAAATACCTTCCAGATGTATTGGGCAATGTACTTGAGCATGTGATAGGTTCACCTGTGGTTGCAGAACCACGTGAAGTACCAGATATGGAGGTAACATCTGGCTCGGAATTTTTAAACTGTTCAGTAACTCGATCATGTTCATCAAAAGAACCAGCGAAGGGTGGTGCACTTGGAATATCGTCATCAAACATTCTAGCATTAAAGGACTGAAACCACAAACGAATGTTAGAACTATAGCAAGCTAAAGCCACTCCATTAATTAAAGATCAGTGATTAAAATTAGGTTCAGCTCTAAGCCTCCCCAACACACTCTAACATTAACAAACCTTTTTATCACTGCCCCCATTTGTTTGTACATTTGTGCCATATCGATGAGCCCCGAAACGAAGAGAGGAATTTGCTTCTGAGCTCATGGTTGAGTCAGACAATTCACCATCACTAAAAAGTGAGGGTGGACGAACAGGGCCATTAGCATGACCCTTTCGCCTCCCATTCGGAATCTTATCATCCTGGGGCGAAGTTTCCAGTGAATACCTTCCACCCTCATCCGAATCAGACCCGGTATCCATGTCGGATTCACGCTCATAGTTAACTCCAGTAGTCACATGAGTCTTTGAAACGGAGAACCACCCAGATGGCTGATGACCATTCTGAAATTTAAACTGAGATGACACGCCGCCACTCCGGCATCTATTTCTTTGCCCAATGACAGGATCATAAGCCCTTCTCTGAGTAGCCATTGTCAAAAACAAAGCCCTCTCCTTCTTCTTCTCAGCACTACCCTAAAGGCTAAAACCCTCCTTCCTGAAACCCAAATCAAACAACCTTTTTTCTGTAAATCCAAGAACACTAATGAAAAATTCTAACAAATCCAAAATCAACAAAATTACAACAAAATAAAATAAATCTTTCAAAACCCTGAAAACGCCTGACGGCAAAGAATCCAGCTTTACACTCATTAGTGCAGAAAAATCGCCAAGGCAAACACAAAGAATCAAGAACAGTAGTATGAGAAACTTACAGAGTGCAAAAGTTGATGGGGAGAAGGCGAAAAGCAAAGCTTGGATTCTTCAATGCTATTGTAATTTGTTGTAAAAGAGGCGAAGAGAGTAACTGAGTCGTATGGCATTGACTAAGATCTAAGCACACTCAATGTAAAAGCAATTAAGTGAATCCGATTTCCTAAATTACACCGGAAACTCCCGGGATTCAATGCGGTACCATATTTAGCTTCACTTAAACATAAATGAATTTATGAAAGGAAATAAAAAGATAGAAAACGAAACTGGCAAAGGAGAAAAAGTACATTAAAAATTAAATCTTTTTTTAACTTTTATTTTTGGGTTCTTTTGGTGCATGGAAATTGCAGTACTAGCAATGGACAGCTTGTAGTGCACTAAGCGGCAGACCCCTCCGCTTCCCTTTCTCACGCAGAGAGAGACAGCGCTTTTTTATTGTTTTCCTTTTATACCCTCTTCCTAATTTGGGAATGAATTACAGTAAGCTTCGAACTGTTTGTCCAGACTCTGTGGTCTACGGGTACCAAGTTGGTTGTGGGTTCAAGTCTCGGTGAACGAAATTTTAAACACAAATTATAGTTAGAAATTCTTAAGACACAGCGTCTATATTTAAATGACATATTACCATTATTTTATGATGCATTAATTATAAGAAAATTGGATGACCGATCCAATCATAATTTATTACGTTTTTAGTTTTCTTATTTGACAAAAAATATTGAAAGACTATAAACGAAATACGTGATATCACAAGATGCTTAAGCATTCTTTCGCATTTTGTTATGCCAATCCTTTAATCATGGTTTATGCATGTATTTGGTGAGGAAGCAAACACGACACGTTTGCTAATAAAAGATATAAATTGTGACGTGCATATCGATAAAAATGTTGATATATTTAAAAGTAAAAGTAGGAAAATATATAAATCGTATATTTACTATAAATAAATCATTTAAAAATAACTTATTTAATGTAACTAATATTGATAGAGAGAAACTATTTTCTTTCTTGAAAAGATTATAGTGGGAGTGGGAGTTATTAGATGTCAAGCACTCCAAATTTGGTTTAGAAGATTGATTTATGTAAATTAATTAGAATAGAATGTAAATTGCAATTAAAAAACAGTAATGGACAAAAGATGAGTAGAAAAGTAGTCCATATAGAAAACAAAACAGAAAGAAAGTAGAGAAGGGACAGAGAGAGGAGCGTAACATGGGGGGTGACACATCATCACATGAGGCGCCAAACCAATTCTTCTTTGTCTTTTGCAGCGGCCGGTGGTTTTATTGGCGCGTCTTTACGGTGCACACAACTTGTGTGTTACTACTACAATTAATTAATTAATTAATTAAAGGCTAAAGTGTCATCCCGCACCCTGAACTATAACTGATTCTTCATGCCGCACCTTGATCTTTCATAAGTGATTTTTCGATCCATAAACCATAAATTTTTTTTCACCTAGAATTTTTTACAGGTTATCAACAAGTTACCGGTATTAAATGCTGACATGGACTTTTTTTTTTTTTGCTAAAGTGTCATCTAACACCATGAACTATATCCAATTATTCATGCCGCACCATGAATTTTCATATCATATATATCAAGCCACAAACCAAAAAAATTTTTTACCTAGAACTTTTAGCAGGTTTCCCTATCTTCCCGCTGACATGGCGTTTGATATGACATTTCTCTTAACGTTATGTTGTCCATGTAAGCGTTTACATATTTAAAATTAAAAAAAAATATTATATTAATGAGTAACTTATTGTTATATGCAAATTATTCTAACAGTAAAAATTTGGAAATTTGAAAAAATACTGAACAAAAAATTAGCCAAAAAAATATAAATTCTGAGAAAAAAAATTGAAACATTGGAATTGCAAAATTGAAAAGTATACATTATGAAAATAAAGAGAAGAAAATTATGTTTATTTAATATAATATTTTCTTTTAATTTTAAATATGTAAACGCTTACATGGACAACATAAGGTTAAGAGAAATGTCACATCAAACGCCATGTCAGAAAGAAGATCGGGAAACCTGCTAAAAGTTCTAGGCGATTTTTTTTGGTTTGTGGCTCGATATATACGATATGAAAGTTAAGGGTGCGACATGAATAATTGGATATAGTTCACGGTGCTAGATGACACTTTAGCAAAAAAAAAAATTCACATAAGCACATTACCGGTGCCATGTCATCAGGTAACCTACAAAACCTATAAAAAGTTCTAGGTGAAGAGAAAATAGTGGTTTATAGATCTAAATATACGTTTTGAAAGATCAGGGTGCGGCATGAATAATCGGGAATGGTTAAGGGTGCGGGATGACACTTTAATTAAAAATAAAGTAGTCGGTCCACTGGGCACTGCCGAAGTAGGAATGTGTGAAGTAGACTGGAAAACATAACCTAACCTAACCTAGTCTGACTGTCAAAGCTACTTGGGATCTGTGAACACTATTTGGAATCTTTTCCTTTTTCTTAATGTCTACCTTATTCACTAAGAAAGGTCTTGGTCGTAAATTTTACCTTTTTTACCTATTTAACCCATGGAGAAAAAATTGTTATATGCACATAATTAAGAGAAAAAGAATGTCATTTTTCTCAAAATAAAAGTACGGAGTACATAATTTCTGAAATGATCTTGTCGGGAGACAGTTTGATTTTGTTTATGTTATTTCCCCAGGGCGGGCGTAGTTTGTCTACATGGGCGTGCTGGCGGTGCTGCAGTGACATGAATTGCCAAAGCAAAGCGCGAATAACGGGCAGATTATGACGCAATTGGAGCCATTTCCAACGGCAGACTTGAGACTACCATACACACACAATATTCAATTCAACAATTCATTGGATGTTACGTTGCCAATAAAGTCGCTATTACGATGGATGCTCATATATAAATATTATGTACTTATTACTCCGTATATAATTTAATAAATACAACACCCAAACAAGCACATGCATATCCACATGCTAAGAGTTTAAAGTGGGTTCCGCTTCAATTCCAGTTATTCCACTGCCCGGCTCTAGTCCGAGCAAATTATTTGGTGGACTCGAATCCACCCTACCAGATGAATCGAGTTGAAAATACACAATTTACATGCTGAATTTTACAATTTATATACTAAATGTTCACAATTCAAATTATGAATATTCGGGTACACAACGAGAATCCAGGTCCATGGTATAACTATTGTTAATCCTTCTCACACAAAAATTTAACTTGCAAAGAAGAAGGCCTCGTGGACTCAACCGCTAGCGGGCCTGCGGGTTTCTGCCAATCATATCTCTTTGAATTTTGTATAGCCAGTCATCTCTGTTTTTCTGCAAATCCCAAAGGAACAACTCTTATCTTTGGTACATTGCCTTGAATACTAGGTAGCAGATGCTGAACCATATCATATATACAAGACTCCTGGCACCTTCCATCAATTTAGGGAACTGAAAATCATAAATTATGCAGCAGAGAAGGTAACCTTCAAGCCATCAACAGCTCAACTTCAATGTCCATCCTGGGGCTGGGATGTTATTTAACTACACAAGGAATACAGTTACAACACAAGTTAAACAAAGAGGAATAACAGCACCACCTCCAAGAAGAACAGAGGATGGACGGACTTCCACAATCAAAATGAAATGCATTAGATCAAAAGGATTTTATTATCAACAATTCAACATATCATCATGTACTTGCCACATATACATAGTGTATTCACACTAACAGACACAGATACTAGGTTGCTCAGGTAACCGCTCAGGATCAACATGATTGCTGATGTATCATCAAGTCTTTGTAGACTTTCCACATGTTAACATCCTCATCATTGCAACCTATAAACAATTGGAAGTGTCACCTAGACTCTCTTGAATAAATTAGGATAAGCATATGACTCAACAATAAAACACACAAACATATAAGCTAGTGCATTAAATACAACTGCAGAAAAAAAAAAAAGGATCAATTAAAAGGGGAATTTGTTAACTTGTACAAACAGAATCACTACAAAAGAAAAAGGAGAAAGCATTTAAAGTGTGGCATCCATTTGGTGGCAAGGGAAAACCTTTTTAGTAATTTAAAACACAGTTCAAACTTTTGTGTGTGTGTGTGTGTGGGGGGGGGGGGTATTAGAGTTTCAATTACCACTTCTTTTATTAGTTGAGAATGAGAAAAACAATTAGCTTTTAGTATAAAACCCACCAAGGTTTGAATAATATCAGGGATTTTTAAAATAAGGCTGCTCAGTTAACCGCTCAGGATCGACACTAGGTCAATGTCTCATCAAGCATTCAATTTTAAGTCTTTAGTTTCATCACAGCAGCCATTTTTAATTTATTGATGCTATTACTCATAAGAGGTTTCACCAAGGGGCAATACGAAGTAGTATCTATTTCACCAAGTATTTTGCTCAATGTTCAATAAACTTTTAGACTTTTTGAACTCTATGTTGACTGACAAATAGAGAAAACATTCAGGTTGTCATATGGAATATTGGAATCTATGAATAATATCAGGAATGTTAAATGGAATGAAGCTGCTCAGTTAACCGCTCAGGATTGACAGTAGTGTCAATGTTTCACCAAGCATCAATAACTTTCGATAAGTCTGTAACTTCATCATAGCAGCAATTTTAAATTTTCAAAACCTCTAATAGGAAGTTTCATCAAGAAAGTAACTAGATGAGCATATGAACAGTACTTTAAATATATGACATATCAAGTATCTATCTATCTCTCTCTCTCTATCAGCACTCTCAGCAATACATACAAGACTAATTTGGCACCAATAAATATGAAAAAATGTAAACAAAATAACCACGATATCACAGTTCAACTTTTAGAGCCTTCTTGCATCCAATGGATGGACTATGGTGTAAATTTATAAAAGAAAACTCATATTCACTCAAGATCATGTCCAAAATAATGATGTGATTACATCTAAAAGCAATTTAAAAACCACAGGCATAAGATAAAAAGAAAATGGAGAATAAAAACCAAGCCTTTATATCAAGATGATAAAAATAAAAAATAAAGAGTCCATAGGGGAAGCTCCTTGGTAGCCTTGTACCAACATCATATTTTCTACTTGCTTGGGTACTTCATAAGAACTTTATTGGTCATTTGACATATCTATAATAGTTAAAAAGCTAGCCGTTTGTCTTTAACATCTGCATTAATTTACATTGCATTTAGTACCCCTTGAACCAAGAACATTAGCCCTCCCTAGTAAAATATGCACATCTTCAGTATAGCATGAATTTTAAGCAGTTCTGGTTAAAGAGCATATCCCAAAAACATGAGGACATTGATGGCATAAATCATAACAAAGAACAACAATGACACTAGATATTTAAATAGCACCAATCTCTATTTCCCTTTTTCTAGCAGATCTTCAACAAACATAAACACTTCATGGTTTCCTATCATTATATGATGATGAAGTGACGAAAATGATACTTTGGCTGTAGCATAAGCCAGCAGAATTCAATACCTGGGCGAGTGTGGCCACAAGGAGAAAAGATTTCCATGGGAGATTGGGAGGTGAGTGTTGCTGCAGGATCTCTGCATAGTTCCATTTTCGAGCAATACTGCTCACTGCGCAGCCCAATGGATTTGATCATTATATAGAGAAATAAGAAGTGCGCTAGGGTTTTGTTTTTATGCTTTCTAGACAGAAACTTTAGCCCAACCTAAACTGGCAATACTGAAAGAGCCCAAATAGCGATAAAATACAAAACGAATAAAGGAGAAGGTAGGCCCATCCAAAATTTGGTTTATAGCTTCTGCTATTGTATTTCAGAGATCTTATCTTCCAATTGTATGGCGAGTAAAGAGGATCAGAGCGGGAATGGCAATGCATACCTCATCTTCACGTACGGAACGCTCAAGCGCGGCTTCCCAAACCACGCTATAATGGCTAACCTAATCCGATCCGGCGATGTCACGTTCCGCGGCGAGTACACAACCGTCGACGCCTACCCGCTCGTCTGCGGACCCTACGGGATCCCGTACCTGATAAATCTTCCCGGATCGGGCGTCCGGATCAAGGGCGAGCTCTACGCGGTGACGGATAGCGGCATCGTCCCCATGGACGACCTGGAAGGAGTCGAGGCTGGCCATTACGAGAGGCTCCCGCTGAAACTCACGGCCGGCGACGGCGGTGGCCCCGAGGGCACGGTGGCGGCGGAGGCGTACTTTGCGCACAGGAGCTTCGGCGAGGGGCTGTGGAAGAGGTGCGGAGGAGTCGGGATCGGAGATTTCACGACGGAAATGGCGAGCAAGTACCAAATAAAGGAAGAGAGACCTCAGGATTTCAATTTTCTGAAAGATCTCGAGCTTTTCATTTCTGGTGTTGAATAAAACACTTTTTCAATTCTCTCATTTCCATTTGATATGATTACTGTATGAACAATGTATACAGAGTATTCAATCAATATCAATCCTCAATTGTAACTGTTTACACTCCCACATGAATTATGAGAGTGGATTCGAGACTCAGTGAAACTTGACTCTTTATGCTTCAGTAGGTTGAGAAAGTAACTATGAATGCTAACAACCAACTATTTTGTGTAATAGCATATTTACTTATTTGAAGAATCCATAACACTTTATAATTCAATGATTCAATTTCATTGATATGTATAATTTAGTAACTTTATTTGACTTTAAATAGGTTTTATGTGAAAACGTTGAGACGTGACACCATATGAGTTGTGTAATACATTTTTATTAAAATGCAAAATATTTTTTCGAAAAAAATTGCAAAATATTGTTTCCTACTTCCTATATAATTGTCTCAATCCTCATTCCAAATTAAAACCTTATAAATGTAGTAGTGAGAGTAAATATTGTTCCACGAGGAGCGACTAGAAAACCTAGAAAATCTTTTTGTGTTATGCAATAATATAGAGAACTCCAGGCATAGATCTTTAACTAAAAATGGTTAAATGTACACATGTTCCTAGCAGGCGTGCGATCGTCGTGCGTGCCAACTAGGTATATATATAATTTAAACTTTTGGAAGACTTACTTGTGCTGCTTGATGTCATCAATCCAGCTTTCACAGATTGTCGTCGGAATTAGGTTGCGAAATTAATTAGGTTTAGCGAATTTGGGGAATTTTGGAGAATTAGGTTTACTTCGGTTGTTTACGCTGGTGAATGGAAGAAAAGCAAGAAAGTATAAAAGGACTCTAATGCCCTCAAAGTGGAGACTGAGATGACTTTTATGCAATAATATAGAGAACTCCAGGCATAGATCTTTAACTAAAAATGGTTAAATGTACACATGTTCCTAGCGGGCGTGCGACCGTCGTGCGTGCCAACTAGGTATATATATAATTTAAACTTTTGGAAGAAATAGACTTACTTGTGCTGCTTGATGTCATCAATCCAGCTTTCACAGATTGTCGTCAGAATTAGGTTGCAAAGTTAATTAGGTTTAGCGAATTTGGGGAATTTGGGAGAATTAGGTTTACTTCGGTTGTTTACGCTGGTGAAGGGAAGAAAAGCGAGAAAGTATAAAAGGACTCTAATGCCCTCACAGTGGAGACTGAGATGACTTTTACGCAATAATATAGAGAACTCCAAGCATAGATCTTTAACTAAAAATGGTTAAATGTACACATGTTCCTAGCGGGCGTGCGACCGTCGTGCGTGCCAACTAGGTATATATAGAATTTAAACTTTTGGAAGAAATAGACTTACTTGTGCTGCTTGATGTCATCAATCCAGCTTTCACATATTATCGTCGGAATTAGGTTGCGAAGTTAATTAGGTTTAGCGAATTTGGGGAATTTTGGAGAATTAGGTTTACTTCGGTTGTTTACGCTGGTGAAGAGAAGAAAAGTGAGAAAGTATAAAAGGACTCTAATGCCCTCAAAGTGGAGACTGAGATGACTTTTATGCAATAATATAGAGAACTCCAGGCATAGATTTTTAACTAAAAATGGTTAAATGTACACATGTTCCTAGCGGGCGTGCGACCGTCGTGCGTGCCAACTAGGTATATATATAATTTAAACTTTTGGAAGAAATAGACTTACTTGTGCTGCTTGATGTCATCAATCCAGCTTTCACAGATTGTCGTCGGAATTAGGTTGCGAGGTTAATTAGGTTTAGCGAATTTGGGGAATTTTGGAGAATTAGGTTTACTTCGGTTGTTTACGCTGGTGAAGGGAAGAAAAGCGAGAAAGTATAAAAGGACTCTAATGCCCTCAAAGTGGAGACTGAGATGACTTTTATGCAATAATATAGAGAACTCCAGGCATAGATCTTTAACTAAAAATGGTTAAATGTACACATGTTCCTAGCGGGCGTGCGACTGTCGTGCGTGCCAACTAGGTATATATATAATTTAAACTTTTGGAAGAAATAGACTTACTTGTGCTGCTTGATGTCATCAATCCAACTTTCGTCGGAATTAGGTTGCGAAGTTAATTAGGTTTAGCGAATTTGGGAGAATTAGGTTTACTTCGGTTGTTTACGCTGGTGAAGGGAAGAAAAGCGAGAAAGTATAAAAGGACTCTAATGCCCTCAAAGTGGAGACTGATATGACTTTTATGCCCTCGAAGTTGACGGTCACTTAACACCCCAACAGACGGAGGATCACATCGGTCAAAAATTCAATACTTGAAGATTTAATCGGACAAAAATGAAAGTCGATGACCAATTTGGTACTTTCGCTATAGTTGAGGGACCAAAACGATAATTAACTCTTTATAAGTTATGGTAGTTGAATTTGTAGCAATGAGCAGGGCTGAGGGATCTTTAACTAAAAATGATTACATGTACAAATGTTCCTAATGGGCGTGCGACCGCCGTGCGTGCCAACTAGGTGCATCAAAATAAGCTTGTTTAAACTAAGAAAATATTTATAGATGAAGTTTGGATCTATCGACAAATAACTATAATATTTGTCATTGAATTGCCTCAAATTTATCATGACTAGCACAAAGTTTTTTTGCATTAGAACAATTGTAACTAGCTAGAAATAGTTAATATTTTTGTTCAACAACCATTTATATTAGATTATATTAA
>CP025648.1:22701477-22901682 GCA_003576665.1 Ipomoea trifida | reverse complement strand
GGGGGGGGAGAGATAAGAATGTTATATTACAGTTTATGGTAAACTTTTGGAAAATGTTTTGGTTTTTTCAAGCAGTTGCAATTTCAAAATAGTTTGAAGATTTTTATTTTGATTCATTTAATCTTGTGCTTTAAAACATCACGATATATTAAATTCAAAATCTCTAAAATGTTTTTTCTATATTCATACAATTCCAACTCACTTTAAAAAATGGACCAATTTCAAATCTCTATAATTCCAATCACTTTAGAAGATAGCTCATGTTAGGTGTGTTGACAACTCTTTCCAGCTTCTCCAGCCTCAGGTTATTATGCTGTAATAACATACATCAATAATGATCTCTATATATTTAAACTCCAATTGCCAATAATAAAATAATAATAATAATAATAATAATAATAATTCAAAATTCCATAACTAAACTTGGTGCAAAGGATTATATTCTACCATCATTCAATTCATTTCGCCAACAATTAAGTCCATTGACCAAATTTATGGCGTATTTCTCTTATTATTTTTGTTGTTCTTGAAACGTTGAATCTCAAATCCTAAGGTCCTCACATCTTGACTCAACAGAGAATTTAAGAGGATGACAATTTATTGTGTGGACTGTGAATGCAATGTACATTTTTAATATACTAAATACGGAACATTATTTGTGTACTAACGAATGTACATTATTTGATAATATATATAAAAAATACTGTAATTTATGTATATTAAAAATGTATTTTTTATTTATGGTTCAATTCACACAAATGTGTAGACGACCATAGTCTATGGAATAATGATTGTAAGAAGATGTAAATCAGTGCACACAAGGAGCCCCCGGTTAGACTTAACACGGGTCATTGTTCTCAAACTTCACACTTGTGACCAACTGAACTGTCCATGCAGGCCGGACATTTCTCTTATTATTTGTTATGAAGTATATATGCGCGTGTAGTTAATACATAGAGAGAGACATTGAGTTGTGTTATTCTGTTACCGTAAATACATAATATTTTTCTTTTTGAAACACTCATGATTCTTTACAATATAGTATATGTTTTATAAATTTTCAATCTTTTTTTGGTCCAAAAAATCAATGTCCTACCACTGGAGTTAGATCGTGTGACCACTCTTTTGGAAGGGTTATGATACCATAATCAATTTGTAATATTTTTTTTTTTGAAAAGAATTAATTTGTAATATTGTAATTGAGTTATTGTACTTTGGAGAATTTAAAAGGAAAAAAAAATTATACAATATAAAAAAGAATATCATATATAATCTGACACGGTTTTTCTAGGTTTATTTCTTGTTAAATAATTTTATTACATTTTGGACTTAGCTTTCATTATTTTTACCAAATTTAGTCTTCTATCATATATCCTGTATATTTCTCTACTATTAACTGTTCCTGTCTTTAATATTACCCGCAAATCACATAAAATAGGTAAATTGCGCTAAGAAAATCTTGTTTGACGGACTCAATCAAGATAATGTTAGCAAGAATTGAATATATGACTTTTAAATATAATAATCACTCTCTACCCACTTTGTCACCTCTTTCGGCGCATGATCAATAATGCAACAGTAATATAATAATGAGTGAAAAATCTTATAACTTTGAATACAAAATAAAATTAATGGTTAAGGTTCAAATACGATTGACAGTCACTCTATATCAAATATAGGAGATTGCATTTATAAAATTTATAGACTTGCCTATAAAATTAATGGAAGGTGACAAATTACATGATAAAAGAACCAAGTTAAGTAAAATTTTGTGTTTAAAAATACAAAAAGCAAAATTATAAAAGTTATGGTTAAAATTGTAATGAAAGCATTTGTCGATAATTAAATCTAAAAAAAATTACTGAACTTGATAATAACTCTACGATTTAATATAATATAGTATGGGAATCCACCTACAAGAATGTTCTACTTTTATTAAATCATGACAGAACATTTCATGGATGAATATTAATTATTTTCTTAATAATTCTGTCCTTCCAATAATCTACCTCCTAGACAGCTAGCTAGTTACAGCTAATCCAGATAATTAATGGGGTGGAATATAATATTTAAATGCTAACCATTATAACGTCTCAATCTTTTGTGGCAGGTACCAAGTCACTTATATTAGGAATTCAAACCCGAGAAAATAATCATTAATTTGATCAAGATGATCCCACGTATTTGTGTCTCGGATTCGTTTGTTGTTTTTGTTTTATTTTATGTTTTTTCATCTAATGGGAATAGTGGAATATATATATGATAATAAAATTGATCAGATTAAGACCTACTACCTAAAAGGAATATAATTTCCTTTCCAAATATATACTATACTATAATATAATATAAACTCCATTCTTATTTGTCATCACTCCTTCATTGTATATAAAGTTTTCTTTCTTTCTTTCTTTCTTTTTCTACTTTCTTTTTCACATGCATATATCCGCCCATTTTCTAAAGTTTAAAATTATTAAGTCTAATGAACATAAATGTGGTCAGAAATACTTAAAGACTCAACAGCACGTTTAAGTAGATAATGACATTTTACTTAAATCACAATTCATTGAAAACCATATTATATTTAATTTGTTGGTTTTATTTGCTTTGACAAATTCCAATTTGACCTATATATTCGGTTAACCAATGCAATTTATTACTTTATAACATTGTCAGCATAACTAATTATATCTGTCCTTTAAAACAATAGAATAGAATTTTGTCTAAAATTCTTATAAGATAAAGATCATCCAAAATAGGCGAAGGTTATGTTTGGCAAACCTAGCTGAAAAGGCAGCTGAAAGCTGAAAAGTAGCTGAAAACTGAAAAGCTATAAGCTCAAAGCTGAAATCTGAAGAGCTGTTACGCTAGCTGTTATGCTTAAAAGTGTTTGGTAAAATTAGCTTTTTGATAAGTTGATAAATGTAAAAAGACTAAAAAGGACATCTTCATACCATTTAAATAGTTTTAAATTTAAATAGGTTTGTTTATATATTAAAATATAAAATAGTGAAATCAATATATATTAATAAAATATAAAGTAACAACATATATTTGAAAACATATAAAGTAAAACAAAATGTTTATAATTCATAGATTAGTTCATATAAAAATCAATGTTTCCTTTAAAAAAAATAAAATCAATGTTCAAACACAAATGTCAAATTGAAATTACAACCACACATATTGAAGAGAAAAAGTCAAAAAGGTTTAACCAAAAATGTTTTAATTGGGATGGGTAACTGATGTCATTTCTTTAAAATAATAAGGTTAAAAATGGAAAAAAAGTTAGGAAGCTATTAGCTTATTTTGAAACGCTACCTTAAGTAGCGTTCAGAAATAAGCTCTTATTTTAAGCTACTAGCTTATTTTAGAAACATTACCAAACAGAGCTTATAGCTTATTAGTAGCTTAAAATAAGCTATAAGCTCTGCCAAACAGAGCCGAAGTGTAACGAAAATCTCTCCGTTAAATACTCGGGGTTTAAAAATAAAAATTTTAGCATGCAGATAAGGTTTTATTGAATGGGTAAAGAGTGAAATCCCGTGAGATTTGGTGTATTAAATAAAATATGCGAAGAGAAAATAAAATTACTGTAATCATAGTATCATAATGAATCGGATTTGCTCATTCACAAATTTTAACCCTCCTTTTTTTTTTCTTTTTGTTTTAATAAATAAAATTAATATATACCTTCAAAAAAATAAAATTAATATATAACAATTATATCATTAAAAAAATTAATTGAGATCGTTTATTTTTTTTCTATTTTTTTTTAATTTACGAGTACATAAAGCCATTATTTTAGAGATATAAATTACTGTAAGTATATATAAATTTACTACTGTAGGTATATAAAAATACTGCTACAGTGCCAATTTTTTTGCACAAATAGTATTATTTTTATGTATCTAATTTTTTTGTATACTTAAAGTATTAGTTTTATGTATTTAATTAGTTTACCATGCAACATGGATCTTGATTCATGATATAATTTATCAAAATTTTATTAAGACTCTGAATAACTTTTTAAATATGATATGTAAAACCACACAAATAGAGTAATTTGATGAGGGATGGTTTAATTTTACTTTTTTTTAAAAAAAAATCATTAGTTGAAAATAGAATATAAAATAATATGACATTTTAAATAAAAATTAGATAATTTAAAACCTATTATACATATATACCAATTTTGACCTATTCTAAGAATGTTTAAAATTCAATTCATCCAAATTATCGTGTACATTAGCATCAATTACTCAGTCATATATTTGGAAGTAATTTTAGTAGAGAAATATCTTTTTTAAAAAAATTAATAAAGATATTCTACTTGAGTTAATATCAAGTTTTTTTTTTTTTTAAACAGTTAATATCAAGTTTAGTCCTCTACTTGAATAATATTTTTAAAATTCAATTCTCAATAAATAATCTAGTCACATTTTAATTTTGACTTTCATAATTTTATCAAGTTGAAGCATTTAATCATATCATCCATTGTCTCCCTACCATCATTAAATTATAAATATCACAGTAATCACATGTTGAAATTTTTATTATACAACTATAGATTCGACTGAATGACATATATAATATAAAATAAATACTTAGAATTTAAATGAAGTTGACGACGTTCCTTTATGAATGAAATATATGAGATAGCGTTTAAAATTATATATTTACCGATAAAGTTAAAAGTAATAATTAAATTTTGGAATAACAATAAAAGTCAAACCAAAATGTAATGGAATTGTTTGTAGATAACTAAAATTTTGAAAAATCACTAAAATTCAGGATGAAATTTGGGATTAATTTAAAGATAATCATTAATGAGTGAGATAATAAATTATTATTATTTTTTATAATATAAAAGGCAGTAGCTCTCCCTATATATCTCCACAGTCTCTCTTCTCTAATCATTTCACAATTCACATCTCTCTCTCCCAATCTCTCTCCCTCTCTCTCCCTAATCTCTGCTAAATCAAAGCTTTAATTTGTTGAAAATGGCGATCAAAGTGTTTCTACTCTTAGCCCTCTTCGCCACCGCGTGCATAGCACAATCCCCAACTCCCGCCCCCAAAATCTCTCCCTCAGCCACCCCAACGCCGTCACCCACGGTGGCGCCGCCAACACACACTCCGTCGCCGGCGCCGGCGACTCCTTCACCTTCTCCGGCCCCAGTGACCTCCTCAACCCCGGCCCCGGCCCCAAGCACCCCCGAAACCCCATCGCCTTCCCCCGAAGTCTCTTCTCCTTCCCCATCCGTCTCCTCGCCTCCCGCCCCGGGGCCGGTGGGTGCGGGTGCGCCGGCCGATCAGCCCTCGGCCGACAACACTCCGCCGCCGAACGGTGGCTCCAGAGTCGTAATTGGCGGAGCTGCTCTCGCCGGTGTACTATTCGCTTTTGCTTTGATGTAATGCGGATATTTAGATCGATTTATCGGTGGTGTTCATGGGCGGCGGCGGCGGCGACGACTCCGGCGAGGCTACTTTTTATCTCTCATTTATTTATTGCTTAACATCAGTGTTGTGAGTACGTTAGATTAATTTGTCGTGTTTCCTTTGCGTTCTACTTTCGATCATTTGATGTTACGACATTTTCGTATGTATTGAGATTCCATTCGATTCGCCCCATTTATTTGTATGAAAGAAGATTTTTATATTTAATTTCATCATTTATTTTTAATTTGGTCTGGCATTTTCGAGTTTATACATGATATTTTAAAGATATTATTATTATAAAATTTCCTTATGCAAATATTTAATAAAACATTTTAAGGAAAAATGACATTTTTTTCTTCTCCTAATGGTAGTGGCCGTAGTGTGCAAAATGGCTTTGTTCGTCCTTAATTTTATTAGAATTGGATTAAGAACAAAAAAAAAAAAAGTACAAATATAAAAAGATTAAAATCTCTCCTCAAACAATTGAGAAGCAAAAATGTCCTTTAAAATTTGTACAGAAATGGTCTCTTGATTATATAAAATTATCGATTTGGTCATGCGTTTGTTTAACCAATTAAGTTCTTCAACTATACATTTTTTTAACCAATTTGGTCATGCGTTTGTTTTGCAGTAGACATATTGGTAATTTTGCCAATTTGATTATTAACTCTTGTACAGAGTAACATTTATCTACTATGCTTGAATACTAAAATAAACTAAAACAACTAAAAATGTGGAAGCTATTATCTGACTGTTTTTTTCTTTTCTTTTCTTTTTGAGTACCTATTATCTGACTGTTAATAATTATCAGCCTTAAATTATTTTTGGTCTACTAACGTAAATAAATTAAAATACATCATAAAATTTATAATTCATATTTCCCCAAAATTGTTATACATATATTAAAAGAAATCGTTAACATCCAAATTTAAAGATTTGAATAAATAAGCTTTGCCGATTAACTGGCGAATATTATTATTATTATTATTATTATTATTATTATTATTATTTTGGTTTGGGAAATTAGTTTAGTTTTTAATTGGGAAGGACGTGCCACCTGATATAGGAAGCGCCGACGACCGTGGGCGGTGGTGGGGAGAGACAATTGGGCGGCCAGGTTGGATGTGTTAATTATTTATTTTGTGTTTAAAATATAAATTAATCATAGTTGGTAGGTGTATTTGAGTGGAATTGCATTATAAGTAAGAATCTTATAGAATATTTGTGCCTTTCTGGGGTGCAACCTTAATTTAATAAATGAACTTTTAAATGGTGATATATAGGTGGAATTTGGAAGTGTAGGGTAGTGTGATTTCTTTCTTAAAATGATGAAAGATTTTTTGTTATTAAAAAATTATTATAGAATACGCGTTATAATATATTAATATGTCACTTTTGATAAATTAAAGTGCTAAAAAAAGATTTAAGCAATAACCTTAAAATTAAAAAATTACTATAAATTCAATGTATCCGTTCAAAAATAAATAAAAACCAAAATTCCAACCCGAAGTATATAATCCAGTCCAAACACCAAAAAAAATAAAAAATAAAAAAATCACATTAATAGTAGTGATAAAGTGAGGTGTGAGAGGGTTTTCTTACCCATGATATCGTCTCAAGGAGTGGATCAAAAGAAAGTTGAATAGTAAGAGGTTAAGTACAAAAGTGTATAGTGTTTGGAATGTAGTTCGAATGAAGAGATGAAAGTCATGTTGAGATCAGAATAGAAAACACAAGGAAATGAACAATCAAACAAACAATTATCTAACGATTCTAAGTGGAGCGACTTGGATCAGGTTTAGCCACTTTTGTATAGATGTAATAGTGTTTTCTAGGAACATGTAATGCCCCAACAAGGGACTAGAGAGACTCTACTAAATGTCAATGTCACTCTCGTGAAAATTGGACCCTCAATTAGATTTAAGCTCCACTCTCTTGGTGACTCGAACCAATTGAAGTAATTCATCAAATACGCGGACTAGTGAGAGGTCGGTATAGCTATGGTGTTGCTCTATTCTCATAGTGGCAACACCTTATCAATACATGTAACTCTTGCATAATTGAGCCAAAATAATGTAAGAGCCCGTATAAAGCACCAAGCTCACAATTATAATCATCATTGAATCATTACATTATCTAACATTGCAATTCAAATCACATAGTATCTATAACAAAATATTTCAATCCAATTGAAATGGAAATGAAAGCATGAATTGGAATAGAAAACATTGCAATAGCAATTCAATTAAAGAAAGTGTAGAATTTTAAAGATTTAGATATATTTATCATGTGGGAAAATAACAAGAGGGGATAGTATTTTTATATTTTGAATGCTTTTTTTTTTTTTGAAAACTATTTTGAATGCTTATAATTCTACTCATATTTCTTAATCTAATCAAATATCAAAATACAATTTTTGAAGTGTATTAGTTTTCATGAACAAAATAATTGGTTGTTTAGTCAAAGGCCTTGTGGTCAAGCAGCATAGCTGTGACCCACTCAAGTAAGAGGTCAAAGGTTCGATCCCTAATGTTTCAGTATGTATGAACATATATTACATTGTAACAGAATCAATAGTATTAAAAAAAAAAATAGGTTGTTTAGTTCACAGATGTATGTGCATTTGAGTCTTCATACTAATTATTTCAACGAATCAAACAATGATAATATTTCTAGTAATTTATTTTCCTTGAAATTTAAATACAATTTATTCTCAATTCTTTTCAATTAAGACTTCATCCATTGCCTAAACTTCTTTAATTTTCTGAGTTTTTTCTTCCTGTTATAAATAAATAATTTTCTTTTCAAAAATAAATATTATGAAATAAATATAAAAGAAAAAATAGTTTTTATACAAATATTTTAATAAAAGTATTTTTTTAAAACACGTTTATTAACAAAATATAACATGTTTTTAAAATGAAATATTATAGGAGGCAGTATCCCATTCAACAAAAACTATCATGGCCCAATACCAAATCCGACCCAAAGAAAACTCTCATCTTGCCGAGGTTCCTAATCTTCCTAGGTGAAGAAAACAAAGGCAAATTTTTCTAATGGTACATTTTTAATATATTAAAAATATATTATTTGTATACTTAATGTACATTATTTGATATTATACAAAATAATACACTTCCAATACTTAAATAATGAATTTTTCATGAATATAAGGAATATTTTTAATATACTAAAAGTATATTATTTGTATAATGAATATAATGTACTTTCAGAACTTAAATAATGTATTTTGTATATACAAATAATGTACTTTTTTGTTGTGTGGACCATGCTCCATGATAAACATTAAATAAGCCCTTAAGTTATTCCAAAAAGGTCAATTAATTAACAATAGTTATACCATGGATCTGAGTCCACCTTGCAAGGTTGATCCGTGTTCAAAATACACAATTTACATATTGAATGTTCACAATTTGAATTATATGAACATTCAGTATGTAAATCACAATTTACATATTGAATGTTCACACAATTTGAATTGTGAACATTCAACATGTAAATTGCATATTTTGGCCCGAATCCACCTTACTAGATGGACCTGAGTCTGCAGAATAATTTGTCCTTAATTAACTCTCGGCCTATTAGAGCATCAATATTAGTTCACATTTTCACAGTTTTTATAATGTGCCATATGGGGGGGAGAGAGAGAGAGTTGGGCAAGAAATAAGAGAGAGAGAAAAAAATGGAAGGCTGACATTGAGTTAGTAAAACAGAAAGACAAACGGCTAAAAAAAATAAAGCTTCAAGCCCCACCGGGCGCGTGCATTGCACGTGCTCGTGTAGGCGTCTGTTGTGCGCGAAATGCGCATAGCTTCATCTGTTTCTAATGCACTTTTACTATTCCAAAAACTCTATTTTGCATGGAACCCTTTCTTCTCTTTCTTCTATGTTGACTTTAATATTCTAAAAAACCGTGAAAGAACCATTGATGTGCATGTTCTTACAAAACTCTAATTAGACATTTTAATTTATAAAAAATTATAATTAACCTATTTTGACCTATCAACTTCAATAATTTGGATGCCGACTCATTATGCTCTTGGATGCCTAGCTAACAACAGCAGCAGTATATAACACTAATCTAGTATTGTTACACAACTTTAAAAACACTAATCTATCTCTCTCTTAATCGGTGATGGGAAAATTGGTAGTCACAACTTGAGAGTGTGTATTCAATAAATTTTATTGATGTGTAATAACTTACAAATCACATAGGATAAATATATCGCACTAGAATGATCATGTACGATAGACTCAACCGAACAAATGTTGACAAGAATTGAACTTTTTTTTTTTTTTTTTTGCAAGCACAACAATTGAACGTCTAACCTTTTAAATACTAAAATTATGCTCCATTTATTCGGCCATTCTTTTCGGAGCAAAACAGTAATCTATTGATCTAATTACTTCTGGTCAATTTTAAGTTCTAGAGATAATATTTTGAGTGTATCATATCAATCTATGACACATTAATATCAAAGTCTAAAGTAGTTGGCAAATGGCATTATGATCAAGTAAGAATTTTGACCCATTTTCTCATTGTTTGGGTTGACAGATTCCATAATGGGCGGCCTTATGGTAATATATTAATCACCACAGTAGATCACAAACCAGCATGGAAAGAAGCATTGTTTATACCTTATACTGGGATTCTCGTGGTAATTAAGATAAATTCTTGATACAATAAATTCATTTTTAGTATATTATAGGTTGATTTTTAATATACTATAAGTTTATTTTGATTTATAATAATACACTAAATATGATATTGTAATATACATACTAAAAATAAATATGTATCAAAATATAATAAACCTAAGAAAAATGAATATGTAATATATTATAAATGAAAATGCAATGGGTTAAAATGAATTCGCAGCAGAATTTATCGTTGCACGGTATAATTGTGACTTGTGAGAAAGAAGTTGACTGACATTGATATATAAACACCTAACTTGGATTGAGACCGCATCATTTACCCCCTGCATAGCCTTGTCAATGCATTAATTTGTATTTCTGCATATATATGATGGCATAATATCTCTGTTACTTTCCATAAGAAAAGTCGTAAGTTTAAATCACATTTCAATTTAGAAATGATATAATTGTTGAACATATAATATAACAGAAAAAACAAGTTTTTTTTTTTAAAAAAAAATCTCTTCTCATATTTTGGAATTCTACAAAATCTATTCATTTGACATGTTATAACAATGTCCTTTTTTAAAGAGTCATTTTCATTTTTGGTCCTACTGTTATTGGGGCATTATCAATTTTAGTCCACTTCATTAATTTTTGCCACATTGCAGCCAGTCTTATTTAGCCTTTGCCACTTTTAGTCCACCATCAAATTTTTTGTCAAATGGCCGTCCAAAACAGGGTATTTTTGGTCTTTTCATGCTTTGGTCATCTCCTTGACCCTTTGTAGTGATTTTCCTTACACATTTTTATCCAATGAAGAAGTCCGACGAAAGTCATATGAGTCACATTACAAGGCCATGGCTTTCGCCTGATCTCTTCATTAGATGAAAATGTGCAAGGAAAACTACTACAAAGGGTAAAAGAGGTGATCAAAACATGAAAAGACCAAAATACCCCTGTTTTAGACGGTTATTTGACAAAAAATTTAACGGTGGACTAAAAGTGACAAGGACTAATTAATAAGACTGGCCGCAATGTGGCAAAAATTAATGAAGTGGACTAAAATTGGTAATGCCCAATAACAATAGGACCAAAAATGAAAATGACTCTTTTTTAAAATATGACACTAAAGGGTCCGTTTTAAAACACTTTGGCCTTGTTTGGTAAATGGATGTTAGCTGATTGAGTTAGAAAGTATAACTAGTTTATAACATTAGCTGATTTTAAAAAAGTGTTTTGATAAATTAGCTATTAGTTGATAGTTGTATATTATGTTTGAAATTGTTGTTTAAAAAAAAAAAATCATAAACCCAAAATCATGTGGCTTACTCGCTTTGGACTTGTGGTTCATATCTAAAATAAAATAATTCTAATTCAATTTGGGACTGAACAAATAAATAATTAAAAAAATTAGTGGAATCAATTTGTTGTGTTGGGTTCATGAACGTTTAATTTACAAATTGCCACTCGTTCTGATCTGTTGCGTCACGTAATTAAGACCAAAATAATTAATGTGGAATGGGAAGAGTAGCTAGCTAGGGTCGACTCATGACATGTGGTCCAACTAGTCGTCGAACCATAACTTACTCATATGATAATATAAAATAGCACACCCTCCATGTTGGATATTGAAAATTTGCAACAATCTGCCAATGAGGAGTTAGATACATTTTAAATGATTGAGAAGGAGACAATAATGTTGGTGTATGTTAAGATAATAAATTCTAAAATAATAATAATAATAATAATAACAACAACAAATACCTAATACTATATATTGTGATCGATGTTGATACAACTAACTACTATACAATATATAGAAGGAGCTGATAATTGAATTAAAATATCTTATTTAACTAATTGTTTGAAATTATTATAAATATATACTTACTAACCCTAGAATATAGTTTGGATAGGTGGTGGGGTGGAGTGCAACTCAAATCGAGTGGTGCAATGGGTGACAAAAGGTGGTGCACGGGGAGGTATTTGGAGCGAGAGCATGACAGCTAATGGGACATGCGTATGGCGGAGGAGGGTAGAGTATTGTGGTAGGGAGGGGGGAGGATCTCTGTTCCAGGGCATCATCATTAGCTCTCCTTCACTCTTGACTTCTCCCTTAATCAACGGCGTAGCACATCAGTTGTCTATGAGGTCCGCTAGTTAGCAATGGTAGTCCACCCCCTAGTGGTTGGGCTTGGTAGTTTGACCCGACCCTTGGACCAAATTCTTTTTTTTTTTTTTTGTTTGTTTAGCAGCCTATTTGTATTATTTCAAGACCCTTGCGCCCTATTAATCCAATACACTTTTCGAACCTATTACCCATTTACCCGATATCAACCTGATTTTATAGTGGGTCCGACACATTAAAAATCTATCATATACGTTTGAGTTAGAGATATATAACACTATTATGTTAATTCCAATCTCTTTTAACAATTTTTTGTCTCTCGTTACTTCATCATAAGCAAAGATGATATATATCAATACAATATAATATTTATGACCTTATATATGGATATATAAGTTAATATTAATCTTTTTAATATGAAATATTATATTGGCAGGTTTGCATTGTCCATGCCGTCAGAGGACAAAATTTAGTGTCTGACTATTTGGCTAAACATACCTTAGCTCATGATTCTGGGATGAAGGTGATCAACCAACCGGTAAATGAAGTTTTTGAAATGTTAAATGAAGACATCTTTGAGATCCCTCAAGCTTGCACTATTCACACCTCCTTATGAAAAAAATTAATTTTTTTAATAAAAAAAAAATCAAAAACTCTATGTAGTATACACAATAATTGTACAGAAAAATTTTCAATATTATATTAATTGACGGCACTAGATAAGATAACATTAAAGCCACCTGCTCGGTGGGGATATTTCTTTAAGTCTATCCACATCACATTATTTTGATTTTTCACACAACAAAAGATATTAATTTTGTAATAAAAGATATTAATTTATGCATGCTTTATGACCAAAACTAGAAAAATTACATGAGATTACACGAGCATTTTGACATTTTTAACGTTGTTGTGGGCATAGTTTTCAGCATTAATTAGCTGTGAAATATAATTAAAAGATTGCTCAGAAAAAAATATCACTCAAATAAACAAATAATTACAATTACAATACTAATTATAATAATTATTATTATAAAACATTGTTATCGATGATATATTTATCCGATGATATCCGTACCATGTGTTCAAAATTTGCGACTCGGGCTGGGAACCGAGCCGACTCACATTTTCTGCCAAAACTCAGTAACCTTCTCTCTTTACAAACCCTAGTAGACGTCTCAATTTTCTCTCTCAATTCAATCGCTAAACTCGATGAATTTTCAATAGAGGATTTCTGCTCGGCGAACAAAACTGATAATCTCTCTGTGCAATCCTCCAATCTCTTGAGCGCCAATGCCAACTCGACCGAGTCACCGAAACTCAGATAATCCATTCGCTGTTTCAACTCAGTGAGTCGCGATAAGGTTTCGTCGAGGATAGAGAAGTTATCATAGGATAACAAACGCATGATCTCGTGGATTAGTTTGTTGCTTTCTAAGACGAAGGAATCGGGAGCTTTGCAGGATTCTTCGATGAGTACGACGAGCGAGTCGACGTCTCTGATCAAATCGTGGTTCAAAAACGCCGAGATTCTCTCGTCGCGGCCGAGATTCTCGGGGGCGGTTGAGGATGAGGAGACGAAGTAGCCGAGGATTCTGGAGGCGAAGAGGAGCGTTTCGAGGTAGCGCGCGTAGAATCTGACCCAGGCGGAGAGCGTGAGCGTGGCGGCGGACGCGCCGTCGCGGAAGGCGGAGAGTTTGAGGTAGTTGCGGCCGCCGGAGGCGGGGAAGATGGAGAGCTGGTCCTGGAGGATGAAGGGGCCGCGGGTGATGACGTGGTGGATGGTGAGGAGGCACTTGAGGGCGACGGTTGAGTTTCCGGTGCGGTGGAGGCGGTCCATGAGGGCGGAGATGAGGGCGGAGGCGGTGGCGCGTGAGCTGTTGCCGAGGGAGAGGAGAGCGGAGAGGTCGGGCGGGGCGGAGGGCGAGTGAGTGGTGGCGCGTAGGACGGCGAGGTTGAGAGAGGTGGTGGTGGGGTTAGAAAGCAAGGCGGCTTTGGATTGGGAAGCTTTGTCTTTGATGGCTCCCATGATTGCTGTGATTCTTCCCATGGCGGATGAAAGAGAGAGAAAGTGAAAGGAATCAGAGAGAGAGAGACAAACAAGAAGGTTTTTCTGTTGGTTAAATCGCAATGACAAAATATATATCTGCAAGAGATTACTTGTACGTCGATCTGAACCAGTCACCATCGCCATTGACGACTGATAAATTGTGGAAAATTCTTGAATGCAAACCCACGAGGTCAACCCACTAGGGGTTTTGATTAAAATATGTATCTTTTATTGGATCTTATCTTTTTCTTGTCCTCTTTTCTAAACCCATTTTTTTTTTATTGTATTGAATAATGAATTTATATAAAATTCCATACACCCAGAAATCAACATAAAATGTTATATTTCTGCACACAAAGAGCTCAACTCAAACCAAAGCTCTAATTATTGACCTGAATTGTACGTGATCACCTTACAAGGTGAACCAAATTAAATTTTTTCTCCTTTAGTTTTTTTTTTTTTTTGGAAAAAGGGGGGAGAAAATCCAAGATCATTAGCTGATCCTAACAGTGTTCAAGCTTCCAAAGAGACCTAGCTCGTCCTCACGGAGGTGTTTTTGGATGACTCTTGGAGGGACCTCGTACCACTTGGTGGCGTCACCCGCACTTTGAGCTTCCTTTAGTTTATTTTTTTCCTCAATTTATGCAAATGAAATTATATATAAAAAATATATTATTTAAAATTCTAATTAAAATCTTTTAAATGACACCATAATGATATTTTCACTATATTATTAGATTCTTTTCCTTCATTTTTAAAATACAATAAGTTTATTTTTACAAGGGCTAATACAAATATATCATTATACTGATAAATATTAGTCCCTCCGTCCCTGATTGTGTGTCTCATTTACTTTTTGCACGGGTTTTAATGCAACATCACAAATGATACTAACTTTCCAATTTTGCCTTTCAAAAGTAGATGTAATTTGTACAAAGTACAATTGTACTTGGCTCATTAATGGTCTAAAAAGTTGAAAAGTCAAAAGGGTAAATTGGGAAATGTAGAATGATAGTTATGTTCAATTTTAGAAAGAGGACATTATTTTGGGACAAACTAAAAAGGAAAGTAAGACAGGTAAAATGAGACGGAGGGAGTAAATAAGTTCTTTTTTTTTTTTGTGAGTAAAAGAAGGGCTAAGCCTCGAAACCACCCCAGCATCACGAGCAATAAGAGCTACCAAGCTCTCCAGAGCATCTTCAAAAACCCAAGTGCCCCAAACTTTCGTTTGACTCAGGTTGGCTAAGAAGTTGGCACAATAGTTATCTTCTCTAAAGATATGAATGAAGGAGATTTTGCCAACCTGAGTCAAACGAAAGTTTGGGGCACTTGGTATGAATGAAGGAGATTTTGTCAAACTTTGCCGCCATGAGAAAACAATTTTCAAGGAGATGACAACAACCCGTCTCATCTTCGTTACCACCCCGCACAAGGTCAATCACCTATTTTGAATCCATCTCTACAATCACCCTATGAAACCCCTTTTCAAGGCAAAACCGCAGACCCTCCCGCAGGCCCCACAGTTCTGCCTTGAAGTTATCAATATTGCCAATCTTGACCGTGAAACCCCATTCCAAAAGGCCAACAGGATTTCGAACCAGACCACCACCAGAGGCCCGTCCTGAATCCTTTTTCGCCACTTCGTCTGTATTCAGTTTGAACCAACCCATCACTGGAGGAGACAATTGAACCCAGTAGGAGTAGGCTTTAACGACGCTACCATGATTAAATAAGTTCATTAAACAAACACAACAAGTTCATTTTCACAATACTACAAGTTTATTTTCAAAATATGTCACGTTCATTCTCACAATTGTGATGTAGCTACATTAAATGATGGATCTTAAATAAATTCGTTAATGAGACGCTGCAGGTTCATTTTCACAATATTATGATTCATTTTTACAATATTGAATGTTAATCTTCACAATGATAATGCAACAACATCATGATATTGATGAAGGTAAAATATGTTCATTATTAGAATATTAGAGGTTCATTATCACTATAACATGCAATTTATAAATATTGCATGTACATCAATAAACAACTAAGATTCAAAAAATATTAATGTGAGATTGTGAGTATTATTCAAAAGATCTCATAAATTAGATATCTTTAATAATATATTTTAATTTGTAACATTGATTTTATTTATACAAAAATAAAAAAGAAGAAAGAAATAATATGTGTAAATGATAATATGTAAGTTGATGTAATTATTATAATAATGCATCGAAATCTATAGTGCAAGGTGGACAGTTCATGATATAATTTGTCCCAATGTTATTGGAAGGAATTGAACGCCCATCCACCTTATTATTGTGGCCAGAATTAAACGCCACCCTATTATTGGAAGTAATTGTTAAGTGAGACTTATATTTTACAAAATATGCATATTTTAAAATGTGAGCGAAGGTGTAAAATGTGTTTTTGTGTGATATTAATCAAATAATTAGTCCCACATAAGACTGTTTCAAGTCAAATAAGTAATATTTTTCAGTAAATACATACTCTATAATACTTTTCTAGAATCTCTAAAAAAAATTATATTTTTATAAAATAAAATATCACCCATCTCACATCAAAAAATTTCAAATAGTTTCTTAATGTTAATGGATTAATATTATTTTAAATTGAAAATAACAAGAACTTTTCTTCTGAAATTTCTTGAAAATTAATTTGCAATAATGAAAGCATTTTTTTTTATTGTGTATAGAATGGAAATAAAATGTGCTGCTTAAATTTGTTTAGTATACAGTGTTGATTTTTTCTCAAAACAACAATAATTTTTTAATAAACGTTTGCTTGTAATTTTAATTCTAAAAGTAATACATAATGCATTACGTCAGTATATGTAAACATATGTAGTCCCCAACATCTTGGTTATGACTTATGAGCAACTTTTCAAAGAAAATAAGCAAATGCGTGACGTCAGCAGATTGAGCTTTCTTGAGTATGATTATAATTGAAGAAACATGAGCTCCTTGAATTTACTGCATCTAGCTAGCTTAGATTCCTTCAACACGTTTCTTGACCAACTCAATAGTTTATGAAGAAAATAATAATTATGGAAAGAGATTTATTACATGTACTTATTATTTTTACTTCGACAATTTTACTATGTAATGTAGCAATAGATGATTAGTTATTTTCATCTTATAAGTCTCAATTAAAATGTCAATATCAAAATTTTGTGGGAAAAAATAAAAGTTGGGAGCAGGGATAGTATTTTCATAATGAAAAATGTTACACCATTATATCAAAATTTTGTAATACTAAATTAAATATTACAAAATATTAATTTATAAAAAAGTTAAGTAAATACTAGTTAATCATGTTATGTCATTATTTTGAAACAAAAGGAGTACGTAACTATTCAAGTCAAACAATTCTTTAGAGAATTAGAGATACCTAAATGAATTAGAGACGCACACCTCATGACTGTATTGTGTGTGTTTCTCCCTCTCTTTCCTTCTTCTCTTTTTTTTTTTTTTTTTTTTTTTTTTTTTTTTAAATTATTTTTTATTGGTAAGTGCACGGGGTCTTTCCCTGTCTGTTTAACGGGCCAGGTCCACCCACGTTCGCTCCAGAACTGGCCTAGGGAAATCGTCACTTGTGGGGATCGAACCCGGGTAACCCGAGTTCTCCCAGAATTCTTCCCCACAAAGAGAGCTCACTTACCACTTGAACTACCCCATTGGATTATTTTTTATTACAAAATAATATTTGTTTTAAATCTTCTCTATTTAGTTCTTTCTTCTTCTTCTTCTTATTTTTTATTTACTAATTATCACTCAATCTCTCCTATCTATTAGGCAAATCAATTTTTTTTTTAAAAAAAATCTCTAACATTTTTTTTATATAATTTTTAAAATTTAACTTTTTAATATTTAATAAAAAAATAAATTTTAAATAATTTGAGTTAACTTTCATTAATCAAACTAGACACACAAAATGAAGACATACATGGGGTGGGCGTCATTGGGAGACCCAAAACTCAAAAAATTGCTCAAAAGTGATGAAAAGTCCTTATGCTCAGAATGTATATAGGTAGTGGTGGAAAATGAGGACTGATTGAGTGATCTGTGATTAACTTCTTCCAATACCGTTGGCAGGAGTTTTAGGTATTTAAAATTAATCTTGCGTAACTTGGAAACCTAATGTATGCTGATACAGCAAAATACGGGCACCAAGGAAAACCGGAAAATACAATCTTATATAACTCAAGGATCTAAACCCGGTTACAAGTCAAGAAATGCTCAAAGGGCTCGGCGGGTCGGCAGTGGGCTTTCCTACTGTCCGAGCTCTCTTTAAGTCTTAGTCTAGAAACGGCCAAAAGATCCTCTCTCTCCTCATAAATGCGCTATTTATAAGGGAGAAAAGCGCGGTTGCCGGACCTCTGGCATGACGGGAACGTGGCGCACATGCGCCCACCTCACTCTACGCCCAAGCGGGAAGAGGTACGTGGCGGTCACTGGCACGTCGCGTCGGGACCCATCGGGGCACTGTTCGGCCCGTGACGACCGACCATACGGCGACAGGCCGACCTCCCGACCTAACTCTAACCGACCGGGTCCGAGGTGTGTCCGACCGGTCCTGGAGTATATTTACTATCATATGCCTATATACACACACACACACACACACACACACACACACACAGAGCTAGGATCATATGAGATCACTTGTTTAGGTAAGATCGTGAGATCAAATCTTGTGTATCCATGTAATAATTTAATGGTCTAGATTGATTTTAGATTCTAAGTTGAAGTGTGTGCAAACGGTGATTAAATGTGTGCGAATAGAGTGAGTGTGTCAAACAATCTAGACCATTAAAATTCTTTAGATTGATGTACAACTGTACAAGATTTGATCTCAAAATATTTTAAAGGTCTATATTGATTAAGATTCCAAGTTAAAGTGTGTGCGAACGGTGATTAAATGTGTGCAAACGGGATGTGTGTGTCAATCAACCTAGACCATTAAAAAAACATTATATGGATGCACAAGATCTGATCTCACGATCTTACCTAAATAAGTGATCTCATTGTAACCCTACCCTCTATATATATATATATATATATATATATATATATATATATATATAATTGATTTGACAAAGACCAAGCCTCAACTAAAATGGTTACATGGATCAGACATTATCTGATCTTTCATTGGTTAGGGCCCAAATAAAATGGGCCATCGTATTCAATTATTTATGCTTTAGTGTATGTTTTAAGCTCCTTCTTGAGACCAATTGATTTGTCCATTTTGGACAGCTCCCAGCTGGTTATTGTTTTGGACCAGGAGGGACCAACTGGACAATTATGAGTGTAATGTAAACGTCTGCTTTGTATAAATGTACAATGATAAATGACAAGAATACAAGATTTCTAATTATCAGATTGGATTAGATAATTGGTTTGGTAATTGTAAGATGTTAAGTTTGACTCTATGTAAAAGATATTTATTGACTTCTTAATTTGAGTCCGTTAACATACATAATCTAGACTAGTTTATCTCTTTATGGTCATTGGTTACGGCTTTTATGTAAATCAAAGGTTGAATTTACGGCAATTGTACAAATTATATATATATATATATATATATATATATATATATATATATATATATATATATATATATATATATATATATTAAAGGTGATAAGAGAAACTCGTAATCACTACTCAAGGGTATGCACGGGTGAACTCTGCTTTGTGACTCTAGTCTGCAAAAGACTACAAGAACATAAACTAATTTATGTTGCTCATAGTTGATCGGCTCAAATCAAGAAAATCAATAGACTAGTCTCACTTAATTAAACCCTGTGAAGCTAAGGTAAAGCATGCAGCGCAGCTGAGGTAGAACTGATACATATGGTACGTCAGAATTTTTGTATTATATATATATGCCAAATATAATTAATACTTCGTATATGAGTATTGAAATATGAAGATGGGATAGGACCAGATTAATATGTTGTAACAGGTAGGCATATATGCCGGAATCTTAGGCCCGCGATCATCGGATACACACTGGAAATCACAATTTTCGTTCTCAACCAAAGTACAAATATCTTTCTATTTGCCTAGGAAAATTAAGGTTCTCTAATATTTCTTTATTTAACAATAATGACTTTGTACGTACAAAGTCTAATTATTAATAATCTTGCCCATTCAATAGTTCCTACATCATTTTCGCAGCCTTAACACTAATTTTTTAACAGTGTGTTCTCATTGTTAAGGTTGTTTATTTACTCTATATATTCTTGTTTATGTTTAATATGTTAAAAAACATTTTTTTGGAGCTAATTAATAAAAAAAAAGATCTTTTTTTCAATTTTTAATTGGGCAAAAACTGAAGGGACAAGTCCATCATTTTGTCCCCTAGTGTATTTTATTAGTGTTGGGCAGCGGCTTGTAGCATTGAGTTTACCATCCTATTATAGAAACATGTCGTTAATTGCTATAAGCAAGTATAAGAAAATAAAGTTGTGCATTTGATACTGGTTATAATTTTTGTTGTAGTGGCCTGGTAAGCGCTTAATCTTGACAATTGGTATCAGAGCATGTCATTATGCTGTGCAATTGAGGCTAGGAGGAGAATTGTTGAGCGACAACGAGTCTAACATTCTGACATCAAAATGTAACGTTGATTCCTACACAAGTATAAAGATATGAATTTACACATTTATTGCTACATGCTACATAAGGAAAATGCATGAAATAAGATTGTACATCCTAGCTACACTAATTATAATATTTAGCATAGTGGAGTGTGTAGGTAAACTTTTAATTTTAACATCAACTATACATTTTAATGTAATGGTAAACACTTAATTATGATGGCCTTATATTGTGATATTAAAAATTAAATAATTAAAAATAATTTTAGTGAGAAAGAAAATACTACGTATATTTTAAATTTCCAATATTGTAAAAAGAGATTAGGTAGTGCAATCTTGAGAAGCCTATAAAAGCACGGTGGTTAAGGAAAATGACAAGCCCTAATATAGACTAGAGATCCTAGTTTGTCCTCAAATTTGAGGCTACATGTTCCTAGCTATCTAATTTATTACGCTATATTACTACGAAAATAATATTTTTAGAAAATAACAAGTACAAGAAACGAAAGGTTAAGGGTAAGTACGAGTCGAGTGAAACACTCTTTCTTTAAAATCTTATTTGCTATCTTTCAAAGGTCATGTTAGGAGCGTTGTAGTCTAAGTTTCTCAGTATAAAGCATATTTCGACTCAATGTTTGAGCACTCAAACAAGTGAGTTCGACAAACTAGAACAAGGGATGAACACATGTAGGTTTTGGAGGAAGTTGAGCAAAGTTTTGAGAGCTAAAACGTAGAATTTGTTGTATCTAAAATCTGCTGCTCAACCATGCTTATATAGGAGATGAGGAATTAATAGCAATTACCATGGCATTAATCTCTGATTTAATTTAAAACCAGACTGCAACCTTCAACAAAATTAATTTGCAACCCCCCTCCCCTCGCGCGAGAGAGAGCTTCGATCTATGCCAACAAGTGAGGAATAATATATGTCACGTTTGAAAATTGAGGAGCTAACATTTACATTATCAATAATTCAGGGGTGACATTGATAATTGACATATTTGTAAGGAGCATAAATTATAATTTTTCTTTTATATAATTAATTATTATTCATATTTTATGGGTTGCACTAGAACGTATACGTAACCCTACATGGATTTTATTTGATGAAGAAAGATTCTTAGAATTGTAATGAGAACGAAACATTTGGAAGGGAGTGATTCAAAAAATTGATACATGACGTAGATTGATGTAATGTAATTTTTCACAACTGCATAACATATATGTACAAGTCTTAATTAGAGGCAGTAGTGTACACTTCTATTTGTTTTTCTTCATCAATAACTTAGCTTGGGGCCAAGTGCTTTCTACATAGTAGATTGTTTGTTGGGTCCCCTCCTTTCCTATAATCCCAAAAAAAAAAAAAAAATACAAACGAAACATAATAATATATATATTTTTTATTTTTAAAATTTTTTAGAAAGTTTAAACTTTTTCTAACTAACTAACAAATGACCTCTTAAGAGACGAGGAAAAAAAAAATCACAACACATTACAAAAATCATGATCAAATTAGGAATCCACAGACCCTAGACATAACTGCAACGTAACCTTTTGTATTTTTTTTTCTAACTAAATAATTAATGATGTCTGTATCCACCATTATACGTACATAACATTTGTCTTACACTAATTAAGTCTTAGGATTAATTGATTGGAACGAATAATTTTGTTGACATTAGGAAACAACAAGGATACAACATCTCTAATTCTACATTCACATTACCACTTTATAATGGGCACCAATTATATTATATTAGAACAACGATTAATTTTTAATTTTTTATGCATTCACAATGTTGCCAGTTAGGCAAGACAGCCATCCTAAATATTTTTTGTACAATTTGCTTAACTTTATATGGGCAACACGTACTACTTGCATAATTAATTTTTATAGAGTATTTTAATCTAATTTGATTTAATCATATTGGACGATACTAAAAATTTAGTATAAATCATAGTTTTCAATTTATATACACTACCTAGCGTTATATGGTAAAAACTTATGTGAGACTGTCTCACAAATCTTTGTCCGTGAGATGGGTCGGGTCAAGCTAATTACTTATATATCATCTTAGATGGACATATGAAATTAGTTCATGAGAACATGTGAACTAATTTCATCTGTCCATCTAAGATGATCAAATGCTGAAAATACAGGGAAAAATGTGGTGACATTACCGTAATTTTTGACAATGCATTTAAAAATGTTTGATAGTGTGCATGTGGATAACTAATAGTATACACGTGACCTTTGGCATGAAGTTGATTATTATACCAAATTGAAACATGTGTTCCATCACAACTAAAAAGTCTAAACTGGTAGTTGAATTGTACAATTATATTTATATATATTATGCACAACAGGGGAGAAGCCGTGAGAGAGTTTAAGTTTGAGGTTGAAACTTAATAATGGGTGTTTGGCATTGTTCATATATTGTAAAGATATGCAAATCTGGTAATTTGGTAGGGTGAATCATGTTTAAGTACAAACAATTGATGAGGTAAGGTTGTAATTTAAGTAAGATATTGGGATATCCTTTCACATCTTGGACCATACCTTCCATATCTTTGAATGAAGCTTAATGCTAATATTCCTTTGAATGTCACACATATTAAAACCCCTATATCATAAATTTTAATGTTAGTTGGTTGTATTCAGTTCATAGTCGTGGTCCTTTTGTTTTGGTCAATCCGTACGTACATATATAGCACTCGTGAACTAACTATTTTTCTGTAGATAGATGACTTCACACCCACAAATTTAGTTCAATTTAGTTGATTGTTTGTTCTAGAATTTTTGTAATTATTTATTTTTTTAAAATAGAAACAGTAACAATATTCCACCCAAAATAAAATATATATAAAAAATAAGCACAAATATTTGAGAGATAAATTACTGGAATCTATAGGCATTTAATTACCAACTTATTTTTTATGGTAAACACTAAAATATTATGTATTTAAGTTGTAACTATTTAATTTGTTACTAAATCTGTTGGTATTTTATTATTTTATTCTAATCACATAACCTTAATTTATACATATAAGAGCTTTAATTTAGATTTGAAAAAGAAAAACCCTTTTTGAAATGACATTAAAATAAAGATAACTATGCATTTAATGCATATAATATTGGACAAACTCAAAATTTTACCACTTGATTAACTCTTCTGAGTGTTAAATATATACTCCTATAGACTATAGTCTTATTCAAGAATTTCTTGGAATGGTTATTTTTCTAGTAATTAATGTCCCTCTCAATCAATTAACCAATAGAGAAAAGAACGTACGAGGAGGGGAAAATTAGATACACTTTTGTGTTTAGTATACAAAGGAAACTCAAACACCATATCCTAGCTACCAGATTTTGATGCTCATTTAATCATGTCATTTGTAGAAAATTCCCAACTAGATTTCACTTTTTACTACTTTTATATTTAAAATAATAATTATTAATGTAGTTGAGTTGGTATTTAATATTTTAATATTGATAAAATTTAAACTTAAATATTGCATAACCATATGATAATTAAATTAAATTATTACATGTTTTTTAAAATACATTTAACCAGACCTATTAGTAGTATATGTTAAATGTAATGCCAACACGCCCCAACTAGTATTAAGTGTATGTATATATGTTTTAAATGTAACTCCAAAATGACGTTATTTTAAAGTGATATGTATTTTTATTTTAAACAAAATTATGCCAAAATTGTGATTTTGTGAATGCCAAAAATGCTAACTGTGATTTGTGGACAATAGACTCTAATTTCGCCGCTACTTAAGTCAAATTCCCGCCCTGTCCAAGAATCCATGACAAATCTTATTAGTAGTAAACTAACAACTACTCATATTTTAATCTCAAAGTCTTGCCTAATAATTGGCAAAGGTGACTTTGAGATCAAGATGGATCTAATTCCTATCTAAAAAATTAAAATTCAAAAATTCCAAAAAAGTTTTTGTAATTATATATAAATTGAGTTATTCGTTATCTATTATTCAATTAAGTGTCTTACCATATTTAACGAAAAAAAAAGTTCTAAATTTCTAATATTTAATTACCTAGCTAAGAAGAGAATAATTATTGTGTACACTATTCCCCCGCCAAGACAACAACCTAGAAAGCCTCACATGTTAAGGTTGCTGTAGCCCAGTTAAACTTGATATGATTGGTACAATTTTTTTATTAATTGATCCTATTTTGAAGCCTTTAAAAGGGCAGCCAAATACATCCTCTCTTGTAAACAAACAATTCCATCTTGACTTTAAGAACACAATGGATTTAGAAAACGTTACCTTTTTACAAGACCCTTTTGGCTTTGATTTCAAAGATTGTTACGCCATGGCCATGGGGGGATTGTTGGATTGCTATGGCGGTTTTGAAGAAGACAAGTTGAGCTGCGAAGCACTTAGTAGTGTTGAGCAGACTGCCTCGAATGGGTGTTGGGATTATTCTCCGCCGGAAGTTTTGCCGGTGGAGTATTCTCCGGCTGTTGCTCCGACGGAGACAGCGGCGGCGGCGTTGGGACGGCCCCGGAAGAGAAGGCGCGCGGCCAAAAGTTCGAAGAAGAAGGAAGATATAGAGACCCAAAGGATGACTCACATTGCCGTTGAGAGAAACCGTCGCCGGCAAGTCAACGACTACCTCGCCGTCCTCCGCTCCTTTCTGCCGCCGTCTTACGCTCAAAGGGTATCTCCCTCACCCTCTATTTTCTCCTCTCCCTCCAACACAATTTGATTTTTTTTTGAATGACCAGAGAAATATCATAATCACTATTTCATGTGTGTATTAGCTAAATTCTACCTTTTTTTTTGTGCTTGATAAATATGGTTATTTGACTCTAACTAGAAAAGGACCACAAGGAGATAAACCAGTTTATGTTGCTATGATTGCAGTAAGCCCTAAGTTAACGCATAGCGCTTAGACGGCCTAGTCAGTTAACTAAAAAAAACAGTACATGTGTGTGGTATATATATATATATATATATATATATATATATATATATTAGCAAAGTCGAGCTTACAAAATTAACTCGATTGAAATGGACGAGTTAACTCGGCAGCGTTAGGCACTAGGTGGTTGTCTAGGCAGTCAAGTCGGCCGAATTAGTTGCTAGGCAGGCGCCTAGGAGGGAAACCACCATGATCTAAGGGCACCTAGAGCCTAGGCCACGTTTAGACCGATTTTTGCAACTGTGTTCATAGCTTATCATATCAATTGTTCAAATTATGAAGTCAATAGGTCACTTTCACTAAGAGTTCAATTTGTAACATTGTGATTATCAAGTTAACATTCACTTGGCTACTGTATGTGCAGGGAGACCAAGCATCAATTGTGGGAGGAACAATTAACTTTGTGAAGGAGCTAGAACAGCTCCTCCAATTCTTGGAAGTTCACAAGCAACTGAAAAATAATCAAATCTCTTCATCAAATTACCCCAACAACAACAACAATTCTCACTACCCTTTCTCCACCTTCTTTACCTTCCCTCAATACTCAACCCCCAAAACCCACTCTCCCGCCGCCGCCGCCTCGACGGCGCCGCAGAAGTCGTCGACGGTGGCGGACGTGGAAGTGGCCATGGTAGAAAGCCATGCAAGTGTGAAGGTTCTCTCAACAAAACAACCAAAACAACTTGTGAAGATGGTCAAATGGTTTCATGCCATGAGCCTCCAGGTTCTCCACCTTAATGTTACCACAATTCATCCTATGGTTCTTTATTCTTTCTC
Source organism: Ipomoea trifida (assembly GCA_003576665.1). Classification (NCBI taxonomy): domain Eukaryota; kingdom Viridiplantae; phylum Streptophyta; class Magnoliopsida; order Solanales; family Convolvulaceae; genus Ipomoea; species Ipomoea trifida. Next base: position 22,875,036 of record CP025648.1, on the reverse strand, counting down.
CTTAAAGGTTAGACTTTATGAGCATCATTAAAAAAAAAGGGTTTCTTTTATTTATTTAATTTCTTTCTTTCACTTTTTTTTGTGAATCTAATTTAATTTATCTGAAAATTTTATCTGAGACAGGTTGAAGATGATTGCCAGTTGATGTCAGTGAATGAGATAGCCACGGCAGTGCATGAAATGGTTGCCATGATTCAAGAGGATATGATGAGAGGAGACACAATCTAGCTTAATAAGAACCCCCAAGCAAACAATTATTTGCAATTAGGAAAGGAAAAATATAATATTATTTATGGTTGTTACAATTCATGTAATTGAATCAAAATTTCATCACTTTATTATTATATATATTATACGAAAAAATAACGTTCTGCATTCCTATGTTTATATGAAATAATGATTCCAATCCTTTTAATTTATTATTGACATGAGCATTATTATATTATTTCTCTAATTTTTCATGAGTGAGAGGTTTTAATTTAGTCTCTCTCCACTGAGAACCATTAAAGCCAGTTATTTTTGCATTGCATATGTGCAAAGGTTAGTCAATAATATAGTAACAAGATTATAATTTAAATTCTAAACCATTAAAGTGTTTATTAATAGGTTAAAGAATCAAAAATTCAAAACCGTAACCTCATAAAAAGAGGGATCAAAACTGGTACCTTGTGAAAAATTAGAGCCTTAATAATGTTTATGCGAACAATTGAGAGATTGAAATTGCGTATAAATATATATAGAGAGACAAAAAAAAATACTATTTTGTGGAAGACAATTTCATTCAAGTTGGTCAGACGGTTGACTTGCATTGGTAACAACAAGGTTACAAATTCAACTCCCAACAAAATTACTTTTTCTAATACACAATTATTGTATATATAATATTGACAATTTTTTGGTTGGTAAGTTTTTGCTTTTATTTTTATTTTTTTTTAATTATCAAGTATAGATAATATAGTACTCGAAATTACAATGATTTGGTCTAAAAAAACAAAGTTCATGTGAACATGTAAAATTGTGTCACTTTCAGGTTTCAAATCATTGGTTACTTTACGTGTATTAATGCATAGAGAATCTACTTTTGGAATGTTTGTCTTCCCTCTTCCAACATTTTGAATAATATTTCTTTTCCACGACAAAATTTCTCTGTTCTTGTTGTCATCTAAACCTCAGCTCTCTTCATTTCTTTTAAGAAACTCTATCCTTTTCTCTCTTTTGATCCAAACCACTAATTTTTTTAATATTACTATATTAATTGTCCATTAAAGTAATTAGTGCTGTGACGCAATTTTTGGCCCACGTTTAGATGGGTTGCGAACACTAACTTCACAAGCACGCTTTGATATCAATTATCAAGATTAAACGTACGTACAGAATTATGCTTCAATTACCCACTCGAATTGAATACCTCTTTCATGGCAAAGTAAACTAGTTTTTTTTTTTTTTTTTTTTTTTTTGAGTTCTACTGACTCTGTTACAATGTAGTATCTGTTCATAACTACTTTCTCAACCTACTGAAGCACAACGAGTCAACAGTTGCCTCCACTGAGGCTCGAACCCACTCCCATCAAATTCGAGTTAAATATTCAAGTATTAATACACAAACTGTAATTTATTTAATTTGATTATGCATAACAAATCAATTAATAAACAAGTAATTGATATTATGTGTTTAAAATATACACTTACGACATGAAAATTTTAGCAACTCGTTAAACTATCACTTATTATCGTCCAAAAAAAATCATTAGGAATATAGTAAATATATAATTGTATGTAGTGCTGATGCAAACCAAATCAAATTAAAACTTTTTGAGGTAACCCAACCAAGTTGATCAGTTGATTTGGTAATTGGTAATCACAAAGTTACAAATTTGACTCCCAACAGTAGTGGCCTATTGGCCTTATAGGTTTGAGCTAATCAGCTATGGACAACTTAGGATAGTTTGCCTCCATGCAGCCTTTTGTTGGCTTGGGATCAGAATATGGGATTTCTCAGTGTACACTGCTCTCGGGAAGTAACTGCAGATTTTCCTAATCACCCAAAAAATTTAAAAACCTTTTTACTTAATAATAATATAGTTTAAATACGCTACAAGAAAGTCTGCAACCACTACTCGAATAAGCGCTCTAGTTAAAGTCTACCTTCTAACCTTGTAAGGTAGACTAGTCACTATTTACATACTGAATATTCACAATTTGAACTCTGAACATTCCGTAGGTAAATTATGAACATTCAGTATGTAAATTTTGATGGGTCGACATTGCGAGGTGACCCGGGTCCATGGTATAACTATTACCTGTTTACGGAGGTCCATTGAAGGCCCATCAAAAGATTCAGCCAATTTGTCTCCACAATCATCTCTTTCATATTTATGTTCTTGATCTTGAGCCACCACAATGAATGCTTCTTTGCAATTTAGAACCTCTGCAAGATTAGGGCCCAATGCACATTAATAGGCCCAATAGCTAATGTGGGCCAAAGCCCATCACGGAATGGTGACAAAAATATAACATAAATTCTCTAACCTTAGCTTGTTCATACTTCATTAATTTTGAATTATTTAATATTCAGATACCACTAATTTAATCAAATCTTAGTTACGTCATAATTCATATATATGTGTGTGGAGATCGTGTATGATATCAGAGAATTATGCTTGGACTGTAGAAATTTATGATTTATGTTTTTTTTTTTCATGCATTAAAAAAAAAAAGTCAAAGACAATTAAAGGTATATTTTAACCTCTTTCAGGTACGATAGAAACTTATCGTCACTATCTGACGGTATATACTAAGTGTAATAGCTTACAAAAGGTACATGAATAATCCACTACCAACTCGATCACTCATTTCAAGACATTTTAATTTGTTTAAATAGATGGTGATGAAAATTTGTAGCTACTACCCTAGAATGTGCATCGCATAAAATTTCATTTTTATATGATAACTCACAAACAATATAGAATAAATAAATTGTACTAAGAAAATTATACTATGGATTCAATCGAAAAGGATATTTGGAAGAAATATTTTAACCCTTTTTATCCATATAAATGGAACACGTATATTAATGATTAACGAGAAAAACATGGTCACGAAACGTACAGTACACTTTTATAAGTATGCATCGGAAAGGTAATGCAACAAAACTAATTTCTCTGTACTTTTTGGTGTCTGTCGAGATAAAGTTATATTATCCTTTCTTTAACTTTTTTTTTTTTTTTTTGAAAACAGTAAGCAATTAAGAAAGATCATAATACGGAAAATTATAGATGAAGTTCGAGGTTCAAAGAACCGGTTATTACGATTTGCATTAGAAATAGAGTCTCGGACTAACAAGTGGGCAACTCCATTCGCAAAACGTTTAACAAAAGATATTGCAACATTATTAGCAAATTGACTCAGTAAATTTTTAACATCAAGAATGATAAGATCATATGAAGAAGCTGACTTTCGGAATTGAGGGATTGAACCACGGTAAGTGCATCAGATTTCACCTGGTCTCAAAATCTGGCATTTACTCACCCAAGAAAGTCGAAGCTCTAGCAATTTGAGAAGCTCTTAATTGGCTAAAAGCTCTCAATTCCTCAACATGAAATAGAGAAACACATAACACAAGACATATAAATTTATTTTTGTTCAAGTACAGAATCAATATTCTTAAGGTACATAATTGCATAACATACGACACAAAAACGCATTACACAAGACACAAAAAATGCATAGCACAATACACAACAACGCATGTTATATTTATTTTAATTTATTTCAGGTACAAAATTCATACATTTAACGTACAGAATTACATAACCTGAGACACATAAACGCATAACACAAGACACATATATATGTTTTACAATAAATAAAAAATATGTAACGTAAATTGAGCAATAAATAAACCACTGTCAAAATTAAAATTCAAAACTACGTCGTTTAGGACCAGGTCTAGATCACTTGATGGGAATAATTGGCGAATCTGTCATATCGGACAGCTTTTTGGATCTAAGGGCAATTAATATACGGAACAATAAATTAAAACAAAAAAACAAGAACGTGGTACTTGATTTTCCCAGTAAATTATGTCAGATGGTTACACCTCATATCCCATGGAATATTATATTGTAATTAATAAAAGCAAGCTTTGGACACTCCATTTTCTCATCACCCACTCACCCACCAAACCTTCAGAAAGCTCATTGACTTTCAGCTAATCTGAGCAGAAACAACTAACAATGGCCACTGCTAGCATGATCACTTCTTGTTCAGATTCATCCCACAATAGTCTTAATATTCATTCCCACAAGCTTCATCATTCATCATCTTCATCTTCAAAGCCATGTTTTTTGCCAGTCTTGGGAAAACCAAACAAGATCACTCTTCACTCCCTACACTTCTTCAGATCCAACCTTAAACAACAACATGGACATTTTATGTAAGTTTTTTTTTTTTTTTTTTTTTTTTCTTTTGGCCTTCATTGATATTAATCTGATTATTAAGGTTGAAATAAATTTTGAATGTTTTTGGTTGTAGTGTTAAGGCTGCCTCTGACCCTTCTTCAGTTCCACAACCTCCCAGCAAATCTCCTTTCCCTGGATGGTAACTTCAATTCAATTATGTCAAGTAAAACATGTTTTGTGTCAATTTGCATATATTTGACATCTAAAACTATGTTTTGATGTTAATTTAGCTTCCTGAATACATCTATTCAATAATTTTCATGTAGTTTATGAATGAATATATAGTTTAAATAGATTTTAGACCAGGAATACTACTTCGACTTCTAATTTTTGGAACCTACAAAATAAACTCAAGGCTTATCACGCCAGAGGGTAGGGAGTAGAGATTGGGAGTATACATTGGTTTTTTGTTTTTTTTTTTGAAAACAAGTATATTGGTTAATTTTTTCTACATTAATTATTTATCATAGTAGTTATTGATGGAGTTAATAACGATTCAAGTACAAACGTTAATAATGACTTGTCTGGACTCTTGATATGTTATTTATAAAAATTATAAGTTTAATGTTTTTTTTTTAATACTATTGACTCTATTACGAGATAATATATGTTTTATATTTTCTCTAATTTTTAGTTTTTATCGTCCAAAAGATCAATACCCCATCACCGAGATCAATCGCATGGGCCATGACCTTCCATCAAATTTAATGTTAGGAATAGTATAACAACTAAAATATTTTTTTGAATAAATAAATTGACCTATGTATATAGTACAAAAATAGACAAATTAAATAAGCTTTAAAAATCTTTCAAAGTGCCACCTGTAAATCTTCATGATTATCTTAATTTTCTTTGATTTGTTTTTTTTTTTAAATCTATATAAAGTATTGCAGATGGTTTATTATTTATTTAATTATTTTAAATTATTGAGTGCAGGCAATGGCTGATGGGAATACTACTATCAGTAGTTATACCTATTTTGAGGACTAAAGGAGGACCTTTGGCTCTCTTAAAAAGTTAGTATAAATTTATATATGACAAATTTAAATTTAATTTGTATATGCTAGGTAGTATGGATATATAGATAGATATAATATTGTCGTATTTATGGAAATATAATTTTTTTAAAATGAATATATGTAGATAATTTGGACAAGGCACTGGAGACGGTAGAAGAGGTGGTGGAGGTAGTGGAGGAGATAGCGCTCGAAGTAGATAAGGTGGCGGAGGAGATAGAGAAGAAGCTTCCGGGAGATTCTAAGTTAAAGAAAAGCCTCGATTCCATTGAAAATTTAGCTGAACAAGCTGTCAACTATGCCAAACAAGCTGAAGGAGTCATCAATAAGGTATTTTTTTTTCATGGAGTCATGAATATATAATAATTAACCATTATTGAAACTCAATTACTATTAACAATTTGACTATAAATTATTATTGTTTTTAAAAAAAAAACTATAAATTATTATAGAAAAATAACTTTTTTTTTTGGTCCATGTATAGTATTTACACGTACAAAATAGTAGTTTCAATTCCTCAATTTTTAACACAAGTATCATTGATCTTCCAATTTTCTGTAAGATGGTGCCGATTTTGGCCCTTCACCATTGAAAATCGTTAAAAATCTATCACATTTTCATTGTAGGTATGGAGCAGATTAGTTGAGCAATATAGGAAAATTTGTAAAGTAATTTATAATTTTAAACCATTAAAGTCTTCATTAACAAGTCAATGAACCAAAATCTTCACCTCATGAAAAATGGACCAAATTTGTCACGTCATAAAAAAAAATAAAAGATGAGTAATTTTCATGTCAACACTTGAGATACTAAAACCGTTATTTCGTATAATATATAAAAAAATATTATTTTCTCATTATTATATGCCTATAAGTAAGTACTCCATAATAACTAAATAATATCATCTATGGGAATTAAAATAGTTGAGATTATTTTCGACTGAATTGATTCCTTAAACTTTATGTGGACAAGATTCAAGTTGACAATTATTAAAATGTGACAACTATGCATAATTAATTTTTGAAGATTTTTTGAGCTTTTTTATTGGTCTGAGAAGGTAGATATACGTAGGTGTTGTATATGATGATGGGTTTTGTTTTAAGTGAATAAATGATGATAGCGTGCGAATGTGCAATGATACATATATGGTTCCAACAGGTCACGTGTTTCATATTTATGGCGATCGACTTTCTTTAAAAAAATAATTTTTAAAAAAAGTGAAACGAATGTGCATGCACTATTGTATCTAACATGGTAGGTAGGTCATGTGCTGTCTCACCATTTCAATATGAATTCAATTATAATAATAAAAAAATTCCATCATAATAGTAGCGGATACAATTAATGTTAAAATTTTAAAGTTTTAAAATTTTAGTATTATCCCAAAGTGAATGGTCTATATTAAGTTTGAATCATTATTGAATGGACAATGACTCACACAATTCACACAGCTATGTGAATCACAAATATTTGAAAGTACATTATGTTATATAATACCAAATAATGTATATTCAATACATAAATAATGTATTTTTAGTATATTAAAAGTGTATTTTGTATTCAGGAAAAGTATATTATTTAGGTACTGAAAATATATTATTTTGTATAATGTACGTTCAGTACACACATAATCTACAAATTTTTTCACTTTCCTTCCTCCTCTCTCCTTTCAACTCAACCCCTCCTCTCCTCTATGTGCAACAAAAAAAAAAAAAAAAAAAAACTCCTGATGTTGATGCTCTTATATACAATGTTCGGTACAAATTAAAATATTTTCTAAATTTTTTTTTATTTATACTTAGTACAAGCAGCATTGATGTTGATTAGCCCGTAGACTTTTCCTGACTATGTATATGATTTTTTGTTATATCGGATATTGTTAATTTATTTGATGGTCAATATATGAAGGTGGAGGAGATAGAAAAACAAGTGGAAGAGGAATTCTTGAAAGCAAAAAGTACAAGTGAGGGACAAGACACCACTAGCATGGAGTGAACGTAACACTGAAAAGGATTATGTGAAGTTTTAGTGTCTGCGATGTTTAATATAATATATGTTTGGGATTCAACTGTTTTTCTTCCTTAATCGTTTCTTTCTGGGACTGCATATGATCGTTAGTTGAGTATGTATGATATATATCGAGAATTGAAATGATGAGACATCATGCAACATGGATTAACGGCAATGTATTTTTTTGTCGTCCGGAGAGATTTGAGCAAATTATACTATGGACCACAAACTGTCAAACATTATGCCCTAAGCATGCATATGTACACAAGTACTCAGTATGTAGAGACAACAGAAAAATATTCATGAAACAGAAATGCAGTTGAAATTGGAGAAGCATATGTCATATAATGGTGGAATGTACAGACCTCAAGTGATTATAGCAATCATCACTTGTAGCAAAGAACTCCAAACAAACCCAGCAAACATGTTTCCCACACTTGCACTCGATGTGGTTGCAGCCATCCACCTTCTCGATTGTGAACGAGCAGACGGGGCAGTTCTTGACGTTCTCTTTTCCCTTTTTCCATGCTTTCAGAGAGTTGTAGTCTGGGTCGTCTTTAATCTCGCGGTACCTGGCGCATGAAATGAACGGATGATGCTCGAGGTGGCAGCTCGTGCATGTTTCTGCATAACATGCTCCGCAGATGAATGGTTCCCCGGTAGTGGCTGAGGGGTCAGCAGCGCGATAAACTGAAGGGCAATCGGGCGATGGGCAAAACCTGTAAGAACCTCCGCTTGCTGCCACGAAAGCCCCTAATGATGCCCGGAAAAGCTCCTCTAGTTTTTCGATTGATAACAGAGACTTCAAGTCGGCAACGAGGATTGGAGCCTTGCAACCTTTATGCATACAGCACATGGGGAAACCTTCTCGGCTTCTGATGGCAGACTCGCACTGCTCCACCAAGCATGATCGGCAGAAGACATGGAAACAGTTTTCGAGCTTGAAACTCTCCTCCACCTCACACAAGCAAATTGGGCAGTCCGCTTCATCATCATTTCTTTGATTCTGCGGACTACTTGTTTGAGCCATCTCATAAATTACGTCTTCAACTTTTTGCTTCACTTCTTTGGGACCGCTGATAGAGATACAATGGTGTCTGACATTTAGAGAGAAGTTACCCTCAGGAAACATTTGCTTGATCCCATTAAGGTCTGCTCCAAACCTCTGAACCACACTCTTCATCAGATTTGGGGGCAAAGCTTCTCCACGAAGATGGACTTCAAGTTGCTTGTTTTCGTGAAGTGACAGAAGCAAATCCACAAATTTCTTCTCTGCCATATCAATCTTGTTTGAACAGCCAAAGATTCTCAGAGTATGGGTATGCCTGTCAAAAAGAATATAGGTTCCTGTCTCCTGCTGAATTGACCTCATAAGAGAGATCCCTTCCCGAGAAAATAAATGTTGCAGAACTGTTGGAGTAATGCCATCATGGTCTATTATTTTCCCTTTCATAAGCTGCTCCAATGGCTTTCTCACTTCTGTCACAATTTTCGTGGCGCCAGCACATATGGTAACTCTAAAGGAACCATTCTCATTCCTAACAAGATTGCACTCAACACCTGCAAACAGTTGAAGTATTGTCAGCTGCCAATTATACATTATTCATTTGCAAAACTTGAAATATTGTTTCGGCAAAGTTATAATTCATTCAGCACAAATGAAGGGCAATTTCTAGTGCTACAGTCTAGTGCTACATAGACCTTAATCCCTCTATTTTTTAATCTTCATCCATGACAGACAACAAAAATAGAGTCCTTGCAAAATGCAACTTTACCATTTAAAGTTACTAGAACCAATATATTAGATGGGCACATGGGGGGTGGGATAATCATACATTCTTTCGATTAAGCAATAGGAACAAAAACCTATAATAACTATATTTGTTCAGGAAGTAATATTATACACATACATAAATCAGCCTAAACAGAAACAAATAAGGAATTGATTGTGAAGTATTATTAAGATAAATAAATTAGTTAGTGCACCTAAAATTGATTTATTTGGTGAGAAATGACAATGCACACATATAAATAAGCTTAGTTAGGAACAAATATGGAGTTGGTTGTAACAAATACCCTTTCTATGACGGAAGCTTGCAAGTAAAGTATCCAGCTGAGTCTTAATGACATGATATACTGCTGCAGGACAGGACACGGAACTAGAAAACAAGTGCTGGCATTGTATCTTCTGCCATGGAAGACATCCAGGCAATACTTTCCCATTCATCTCTTCCAGAGCCCTTGCAGCTTCTAGATATAGACTTCCATCGAATGCTATAGCTGCTTTCATGAATGTATCCTTTGGTTCAGGAGGGAAGACCTGGACACGAGTAGAGTTACCATAAGGGTTCCTTTTAGGCATGAAGGAAGATATTTCTCTTCGAAGTGCTTCTTCACAAGCAACTAATGGAGGACCTTCTACAGCATTTCCTCTGAGTAGGAACAAATCCAAAATTTTTCTGTCTGTCAATGCAGTTAACACCTCAAAAATCTCAGCTTCAGAAAGCTCTCGATCAAGTCCCTTAATCACTATGTTGTCAGAACATCTGATGCTTCGTTCACATCGAACAATGCTTCCTCCTATTACAACACTAGAGAAGACATCAACCATAAAAGTAATGTCCTTTGGATGACATTTCACAATAGCTACCCCTTTACTGAATCTGCGAGGCCAATGCACTTTTGCTTTGAGCAAATGAGATGAGATCATATTTTGATCACCATCATGCATGGTCTTAGAAGGAACTACTTTGACCACCCCACCACTAAGTGGGACGGAGTTTAGTGCAGAAGCATGCTCAGCAGCATTGGGGGTGACAAATGTTACCCTGCCCCATCTCTCCATCTCCTCACTATCTTGTCCCACACCTGAGAACCTGTGGACCACACAAATGTCACCTGCATTCCTTTCCAGAAACATCAACAGTTCCTTATCATCAAATGAATTTCCCTTTGAAAGAAATACATCAAATGTCAAACATCTCTTCTCAAGCTCCAAATGTTTTATCTCAGCACCAGCTCCAAAAAGGGCAGTAGGCACGGAAGAAGCAGATCCTCCATTGTACAAACATTTCTCCAGACATTCATTTTTCAACAACTTGTATTCATAATCCACTGCTTCATTCAGATTCTCAAAAACCCTCTCCATGTCTCTGGAAGAAGCATACATTGCAATCTCATTCCGATCAACATTCACTTCAATGCCAATGCGTTCATCCATGCACAAAGATCTCATTCGCGAAACAAAACGATTGATGTGACAGTTAGATTTTCCACACAATCTCTTCAGCAGCATGCTTCCAAACCCTGTCAAAGACTTCTTCTGTAGCTTTTGAGCATCCATCTTTAAGAAATCAAACAATGGAGGAGGAAACAAAGTGGCCAGGTCGCGAAAGTCAAACGCCGTAACACAGACTAGATACTCTTTAGCTGATGCCAGGATATCACCAAAAACTACCCAAGTGGGTCGTTGACAAAAATTCAACAACGAACACGATGGGTGCAATTTGACATGCTTACCTGCCAGTGCTACCTCATAGCCAAGTTGATCAGAACCAGAGAACATTGCCACATTTTCTGAAAGGGAAGAGAGAATAATGTGTTTCAAACTTTCATCATGCTCAGTGTGCATATGTGGATCCCAATGCCAGTAAGTTGGAACAACGATACTCAGTTCATTTTGAAGACAGGTTTCCAGTTCTTCAACAGTCTCCTGGCACCTTCTCATGGTTTTGGCATTGATGCTATTATTCCAACACCAGGCATTTCTCTTTTCTTGAGAAACAGCATCCCATTCCTTGTAAACGGATAGTAGAGTGAAGAGATCACCATCAGGATGGGAAAACTGAACCTTAAGGCAATCAGATTTTAGTTTATCTACTTCAGTACCAACTCTGCAGAAAATGCTGTTTGAATTTGCCATAACAGCAGCAAGAACAAGACCCTCTTTACCCAAACGGCGATGGAAACAACTAAGGATTATCTTACCCAACCGAGGCTCGATACCCAACTTCACTAGATAATGTCCATCTGCAGTTAATTCATAACCATCATCAACACATGCAATAGCTCCTAAGTGAATCAGATTTCTTATAGCCATCTCAATTGCTTTAGGACTAGGTGCATCAACAAAATCAAAACTCTGCACGTCCTTGATGCCCAGGGCAAGAATCCTTAGCACAGCAATACCAAGATGAACCTTACGAATTTCAGGTTCCGGATGACAAGGCATATTCTCAAAATCATTTTCAGAGTAGATTCTATAACACCTTCCAGGTTCAGTTCTACCAGCTCGCCCAGCTCGTTGATTTGCTGAGCTTTTGCTGACTGGACAAACCTTGAGAACATTCATGCCAGTTCCAGGTTCAAATCTGCTTTCTTTCACCCTCCCAGAATCAACAACATATTTGACACCTGGAATTGTCAAAGATGTCTCAGCAACATTCGTAGTGAATATTACCTTTCTCTTTCCAGGGAAATTCTGGAAAACCCGGCGTTGGTCTTCATAGGAGAGTTTCCCATGTAAAGGTAATGCAATGGCAGAGGGGATTTGAAAAGTCTCAACAGCCCACTCTACTTCCATCTGAGAAGTCAGGAAGGCAAGAATTGTTCCCTCTCCCTCTGTTTTGTGGATATCAGTCACAGTCCTTACAACATCAGAAACATAAGAAGGAACCGTATCAGAACCAGAAACAAAACTACCTTCATATTCACTGGGTACATACTTAATGTCCACCGGAAAAGTTCTGCCAGACACATAAAATGTTCTACAACCAAAGAAGTAATTTGTAAGCTGATCTGCATCAGCCGTGGCGGACATAATGATAAGCCTTAAATCATGCCTCTGATGAAGCAAATTCCTTAGCAATGCTAAAAGAAGATCCGTGTTTAAGCTCCTTTCATGTGCTTCATCAATTATAATGCATGAAATCTTACACAAACTTTTATCTCTCATATAGTGCTGCAGCAGGCAGTGATCTGTCATAAATATTACCTTTGAATCAAACTGATGAATGGATGAATATGATGGGTAACAGGCAATAGATTTTTCTTGGTAACAGCCAATACTTTCCTCTTTAACCCTATCTGCCAAAGAGATGGCAGCAAGTTTCCGGGGTTGAGTGCAGACTACAGCACCATTTCCAGCAACTCCTGAATCAGCTAGGAATTGAACCAATTGTGTACTCTTTCCAGAGCCAGTCTCCCCAATCAAAACTGTAGCCTACAAGAAGTACATGCCAAACACAGAAATATTATTTACATACAGCATGAACATGGTTGAAAGTAAAAGCAAATTATGCTAATGAACAACTGAGTATGTTGAAATATTCTGGATAGGGAGGAGCCAAATATTAGAACTATCTGTACTGTGACCCTTGTTTGCAACATCAAATTCCAAGACTAAGTTTGGGGGGGAACAAAGTTCAATCATCAAGGATTCAGATTTAGACAACAGGAAGGCAAAATCCTATAAAGAGGTCTATTTTGGCAGTGCACACAACATAAATTAGAGAAAGCAGTCCAAAACCATGAGCAAGAAGATTTGAATAGGTGGTTTAATCAATAGGCAAAATTTCTGCAAGAGAACACATATTTCTGAGAAAAGGTACTAGTTTTTCTGTATATCTAGCTTATTGCTAACAATAAACGTTGCAATACACATAAAATGAAGCAAATTAAATAAATAACCACCTGTTCAGAATCTATTTGCTTAAGAATCTCTTCCCTGGAAGCAAAAATGGGCAAGCCATCCTCAAGTCTTCGGCATTCCCTCTTAATCAGATGATGAATGTGGTCCCAATTGAACTCTTCTGTCTCAAAGGTAAACACTGCCATACTGTCTCCATAAACATCCTCCCCGGAGTACTTCCCCTCCAAATGAAGCAAAATACAACTCACTCCATTCTTAAACTCCGCTATCCTCTTTGCTATCAAGTCCTTCTCAGCCACAAAAGCCTCTTTCTTATTCAATAGTTCATTTGCAAGAGCGATACGTTTCGGCCTTGCAAGCAATTTGGAGACCTTTTCAATCTCCGCCTCCAGAAATTCTACCTTCCGCCTACATTTTTCCACTACTTCCCCTTCCATTAAACCCTCTAGCTTCTCAACAAACACCTCTCGGACCCGATCCTTCAATTCCTCCTTCTTCGACGACACCTCCGCGTTCTCCACCAGCGACGGCGTCATCGGAAGCCCTCCGTCGAGCCGGATTCTCCATAGCTCCACCACGACCTCCACAGCCTCGCTCCACTGCTCATAAAACAGAGTCCCTACAACACAACCCCTCTCGAAAACATGGGAACTTTGCGGCGGTGACGGCAATTTCTCGATTAGCTCGTCCAATTCGATTCTCTTCAGGCCCCGGCTGCTCGAACGGAACTGTATAACGAATTTCGGCAGCGTCTTCGGCGGCTCAGGAGGCCGATCACGACGGTTGCTCAAGTGAGACTTCCACTGATTCTTATACGGCTGCCGTGGACGATAACAGTATCCCGCCTCCATATAAGGAAGCTTCTCCGACGGCCGATTTCGCCGGGCGGTGTCTGAAAACCCTGGTCTCTGCATTCGTACGATCAAGGTTTACCAAAAAACGAAAAAACGAAGAATACAAAGAATACTCGTACTATAAAGATTATACAAGGGTTTTTAGTTTTTTAAGCGAGTTTGAGAATGTCCGTTGGAGACCTTTTGGCATGTAAAATGTTGGGCACTTGGGCGTACTTCATACTCCATAATCCATATTATATATTACAGTAATTAATTTAATGTCTATTTATTTCAGAATTTTCTTTTCATATTATTTATCGAAAGAAAAATGGTCAAATAGACCCTCCAACTTTACACCAAAGTGTAATTAGATCTATTAACTTTTTAAAAATGTATTAAACACTTCAACTTGTTAAAATTGATCAAATAAGTTCAAATTATCGGTAACCAACAAGTCATCGGTAAACACCGAAAATTATTGTTGACCGTCATAAACCATCGTTGACCTCATCAGAACAGAAAAATCGATGATCAACAAATGGTCACCGGTTGCCCTCTCCGACGGAGAAGGCGATCAAACTGGTTGCCTTATCCAGGCAACCGAGTGGTTGACCTCTCCAACAGAATATTTATATTGTAAGTCTAATATATTATATTCACATTGTAACTATCCTTCAATCATTTCAAGTATCTTTTATAATTATTGATAATATATTTACAACTTGCAAACATTAAAAAAAAAAACTGAAAATTTATAGCGGCCAATTGCAACTCAAAAAAGGGGATAATAAACATGTCCATAGCTTGCATGCCTCTTGTAGGTGTGTGCCTGTACATCACTTACACACCTCTAACAAACAATTGCAGTGTGTTGCAATGTGACAAGGTACAAGTTGCATAGGAGAAGCTCACTTGAAAATAAATTTTCTAATTTGGTATGTCATACAAATCTCAGTTAGCATTGCATATTTGCATTGCACATGTTGCTGAATTGTCACTAATTTTCACCTTTCATTTATTTATTTATTTATTTATTTATTTTTTGGTTTAATGTGAAAATATTAAAAATTTTAACTGAGTCACCTGCCCAATAAACCTAATAACTTGAAGTTTTAGGATTATGGTCAAAATTTTTAAACTCTGACCAAAAAAAAAAAACGATACACCATACAATGCAGCAAGAACTCTTTATTTATAGTATATGAGAAAGTAGGACACTTAATTACAGTGAATAAAAAGGATAAACTAACAGTAGTACTGTCCTAACCAAAGCAATACTACTGTACCAGGATTTCATCACTAGAGAAAGCACCTCCATTGACATCTTCCTCAAGCAAATTTCTTCTGAAAGGAACAATTGGCGATTCAGATGGCACTGTTGGATGCTTCATCATCGTTCGCTCTGTTCGGGTGGCTGATTGACGGTGCTGTTGGCATGTGCATTGGAATCTATGTGCCTTCTATTCTCCCAAGTTATGGGAGTCAACAATGGAACTCTACCTGCAACTGCCAGGCCATACCCCTTGAGCCCGACATATTTTGCAGGATTGTTTGTCATCAGCTTCATTGTGCGAACACCCAGATCTTGCAGTATCTGCATTGATTAGATCATGTTTGGTGATGCATAGAGTGGATATCATATAAATGAAAGAAAAATATGGATCACGGAGAAGTAGAATGGAAATTTTGAAAGTGAAACTAAGTGAGCAAATGGCCTAAAGAATGGGGAGGATGGGTTGATCGAAATATCATGAGATGAAATGACTAAAAAACAAAATTCATCTCCTTAGTGGTGACTAAAACCTACATTTCCAAGGCTGAAAGAGTGAAAGGTTCATTAGTAGCATCAGGATCAAGCTTTACATATGCAGTTTTTCTACATGTTCATAATTTAAGCTGTAAGCTGGTATTCATTAAAAAAAAAAAAAAAAAAAAAGCCAGTACCTGTGCACCGATACCATACTCCCTGGAGTCTACGGGTAGTCCTAATTCCTCATTTGCTTCAACTGTGTCATACTCTTCACTTTGCAAGTTGTAAGCACGAAGTTTGTGGCCCAAACCAATTCCTCTTCCCTCATGTCCACGGAGGTACAATAACACACCCCTACCAGCAGCCTCAATTTGCTTCATTGCAATGGCCAGCTGTGAACCACAGTCACACCTGGCTGATCCAAATATGTCACCAGTCAGACACTCTGAGTGCACCCTGACAAGAACGTCTAGTCCATCTCCAATTTCACCCTGTATAAGCCATACATACTGATATTTACAGCAGATAAAACTTGGAATGCAGAGCTCACAAAAATTTCCCAGATAAGCTATAAGTGGGTAGAAAATTTGCAAATTAGCAGAAAAAAGGATATATACAAGTGAGAGCAGGCATGTATGCATGGTATAGATATACAAAATAATTTTGAAAAACAAAAAAAAACAAAAGAAAGAAAGAAAGTAAGTGGTACAAATAAACATTTGTAAAGCATCGCAATAGATACAGAGCCATGACTTTTATATTCCTCCAATTAAGTTTCTTGCTTACTTTAACCATGGCTATATGCTCCATTCCATCCAACAGAGACCTGAAGCAGTAAGCTGTAAAAGGTCCCCACATTGTTGGTATGGGTGCAGCAGCAGCTTTCTCAACCAACTTGTCCCTTTTCCTCCTATACCTGCAAATATGATATTGCATAGAAGTTGGAATAATTATTTTTCATCATCTAAGAAGCATCCATTAGTACAAATGAAACAAAGTTCTACTTTGTATTACTTAATCTGTTCAATTTTGCCCTATTTGAAGATCAAACAAATTCTTTTTTTTTTAAACAATGATCTTTTATTATTTTTTGAACACTGATCTTTTACTAGCAGGTTACGGGAAATGAGGCAATAGTACAAAAAGGTCATAGTAGTACCATTGGGCACTCTATTTTCTATTTGGACACCCAGCAGAGGGGTTCCTATATACAAGATATCATGCAAGCATTTACGCATAAATCACTTCACCTTATTAAATCAGCAATTGATATAATTTTCAAGTTCTCAGCCTTTGCAAATTGACGAAGCCTTGGTAATCTAGCCATAGAGCCATCACTATCCACAACTTCACAAAGAACAGCAACAGGATCTAATCCAGCTAACACAGCAAGATCAACAGAAGCTTCTGTATGGCCAGCTCTTTTTAGTACCCCACCTTCTCTATACTTTAGAGGAAATATATGTCCCGGTCGATTGAAATCCTCAGGTTTTGAATCTCTAGATGCCAGAGCCAATATGGTCTTTGCCCTATCACTAGCTGAGACACCTGTTGTGGTACCATATTTTGCATCCTATGAGATTCAACTAATTAATGTCAACCTATGAAGAGGATACAGATTGTAGAAATGCTAATACCTGCAAAGTAGATTTTTTACCCAGAGAAGTATCAACTTAAAATAAGCTTCTGTCATGAAGGATAGCAGCAAGAATTTTTCAAGCCAACAATCCCAGTTAAATCAGAAGAGTGGCAAGACAGAGTAGCTCCAATTCAACATTGCCATTGACTCAGTAATATATGTTAAAAATAAGCAGAAAAAAAAACTATTCTGTAGAAAGTTTCTTTCACTTCAGTCTTCATATTAGTGACAATCAATGGACTTAAGTATCCCATAATTGATCTACAAAGAACTTATGTTGATTTCATATATTGTTATCTTTAGTTCATATCCAATCAATATGCATGGCTCCATGGGTAAATGACAAACCAGGGGTTAACCTTTCTCATTGCTTTTGCAGTGAAAGGATCAGAGCTACAAATGGAGGTACTGTCTACAACATGGTTTTTGGTGGTTCAATCAGATAAAACCATTCATCAATTTGATTTATTTATCTTACTGTACATCACTAAAGCAATACTGAAATAAATGAACATTAGGATTTCCAATTATAGCTTTTAGAATTGCCAGGAAAAAGTATTAGACATACCACAGACACTGTGAAAGCAGTTCGGAGTTTATCTTCATTCTCTTTCTGTGACACCATTAATGGAAGTTGCAACCTTTCCAAATCTTCATCTTTCATGCTCACACAAACGATTCCAGTGCCATGCTTTACAATGAAAGCCATAGCTTCAGGTGTCACCAATGATGCTGCCATTATTAAATCCCCCTCATTTTCTCTGTCTTCATCGTCTACAACAATTACCATCTACAAGTCATGTCTCAAGTTAGTAAGACATCCAATAGTAAGTTTCTTAAGCTCTAAAACCATATAAACTTGAAACATTTAGAAAAAACCAACCTTTCCCTGGCGAATGTCTTCAAGAGCCTCTGTTATGGATGAGAATCCGCCTGTGGGATGGTCCAGATCAAATTCATCATTAGATGTGAAACATCCACTTGTTTTGGGTATAATTTCTGCTGTCAATGTTCCAAAAGCTATAACATCAGGTTCCATCTTAATAGCAGCTCTTTGCTCCCCACTTTCATTGAGAAAGGATCCTTGTTCTGCACCCCCAGACACAATAGTGGCTCTTATCATTCTACAATAGTTTTTCAAGCCAAAGGAAGATTTTCTTGCAATCCCAGTTGAGAGCAAACTAGAGGGATTGCTGTTTACTGTGATTGGATTGAGAAAATGCAGTCCATTGTTGTGCCTAACAAAATAAAAAGGAAAATTATAAACAATTGATAAGCTAAAGAATACTAACACCATATGGAAACACAACAAATATGTTATAAACTATCTGAACTTAAAATCTTTTCAATGCCATCGAGTATCATAATTTTCATTTCATGGTCAAAATCCAACTGATAACTTGGCCTAAGTTTTCAAACATGGTCAGTCACAAGCACAGACAAAAGGAGGGTTGCGAACTTGCGAATGGTTGCCAGCTAGGGCAAACTTTGTCAGCCAGCTAGGGCAAACTTTGTCGCGTAGCATGATTAGTTTTTTTTTTTTTTTTCTTTTGGGAGTAACCTACTTGTGATGTGTAGTAGTGGCACCATGAAGATAAGCTAAGAGAGAATACATTAAGATCTATGCAACTGATGAGAAACTATTCAGTCCAATAATCTAAATAAACAACTGCACAACGGCCACTGAATTTAGTGCCTTTTACATACATAGATGCAAATGAAGAAATGTTAGCCTCCATGGTTGAGGATTCAAATTTGTATCGAGTATTGACACCACAAGTCAATTAAAATGTCAATTTCTATCAAAATAAACCTACACTCTTATACATATTGCAGTCGTTGATCCCCCAACCAAAACTTCACCATTTTAATATAACTAAAGTTTGCCATGAAATGATGAAACCAACAGCACCAAAACCAATGCAATTCAAATTTCGACGTATGCAATAAAACACTCAAAAAAGGATAACAGAGGAGCGAGCGGCAAATGAAGTTTGTTGTATGCGTAATCTGAGAATTGCAGAGACATTCGCATGAATATTAAAGGGAAATTGAAAAGGAAAAAGGACGGGGGAGAAATAGACATACTGTGAACGGAAAAGAAGCATGGAAGAGTTGAGCGAAGCCATATTGGAGATTGAGCAGAATTGAATTATGAGGTTTTGAGAAGAAGTGAAATGGGTTCTTCAGCTGATCGTGTGAAGAAGATGGGTTGGTTGGCTGCGTTTCGGATCGGGATCGGATAACGAAACATTGAAAGCCTTCTAAAACGGTTATGCCAGACGGGCCATTGTGACCTAGTGACGTTATGGCGGTTTGAGTTTTTTAATTTTTTATTTATAAATATTATATACGTGGCAAGCCAACTACTAGAGGGGTCACAAGCCGGTTCGAGGTCGAATCAACTTTGAATTGACTCGAAAAAAGCGAATTCGGACCGGAATTAGTCTAAATTTGAACCGATTTATAGAGGGTCGATTCAGGTCCTGTAAAAAGTAACCCGAACCCTAACTCAAAACATGTCTAAGCCCAGGCTCGGGCACAACCCAGGTCCCTAACGGACCCAATCACGGCCCATGTCTGGACAAAATTTAGTATAAACTGTATAAATTATAATACATTTTGTTATGCCATGAACTTGAGTTCACCTTGCAATATAGATCCAGGTCCATGTTAACAATTTTAAAACTCTATGTTCACAATTTTAGAACTTTATGTTCATAATTTTTAAACTTTATGTTCACAATTTTTGAACTTTATAGTCACAATTACAGAATTCTATGTTCACAATTTCATAACCTATGTTCACAGTTTCATAATGGAAACTCTTCAACTTGTTTTTAGAGGAGAAAAAAAAACTTTTTTTTTACAAAGTGTAATTCTTTGTTTAAGATTTTCATATAAAAATTGTATTTTCCAACTTAATAAAAAAAAAAAAAAAGAAAAAAAAGAAGAAGGAAAATAAAAACGCACTTGAACACAAACTCTAATTTTTCACTTTATTGCTCTTCTTTAATTTTTTTTTTTTTTTTGAATGCTACTGACAGTGTAGTATCTGTTCATAAACTACTTTATCAACCTACTGAAGAACAAAGAGACAGCAACGCTCGAACCCATCACCTCCCGTATACAGGGAAGGGTTTGATGCCACAGGACCACAAGGCCCTTGGCTTATTCCTCTTCTTTAATTAATTTATTTGTTTTTTGAAAAAAAAAAAATTTCCCATTTCTACTACACATGTCCTGAAGCCATCGAGCCAATTCAAGATCTAACATATATGAAGTCCAAGTCCAACAAGGAGGCCTATTTTTTTACGGAGTATTTTTTTTTTTTTTTTGAAGAAAACAAGGAGGCCGGCCTATTAAATATCCAATTGGCCCAATTATGAGATTTTAATCCTAGAAAATTTAACAAGCTCTTAAATTCTTAATTTGATTGGTTAATGATAAAATTTATGTACCATTTTCTTATCGGATAATCAAAATTGATATTAATATTAATTCAAAAATGTAAAAGTAGTTTACAACCATTTTATTAGTTAATAGTAAAAAATGTTTTATTTTTCCTATTATTAATTTAAACGTCATTATTAATTATTTACTATTGGTTAAATTTTATTACTTCATAAGTATTGGTTGTATTTGGAATTACATAAAACATGATGATTACGAAAAAATAAAAGAAAAAAATGATAGTTGCTAGTTTTATAAAGATCGTAAACTTGAAAATTTGTAATAACTACAAAATTGACCTCACATTTTCTTACTAAAATCCTTAACCATCACTCATGAGATCAACCTCACTTTTTATTGGATTGGGTTATTCTCATTTATTAAATCCTTTCCTATATATAGAGATATTCAAATCCGAACGTAACAAGATCCTTTTGGTAAAAAGGTAGGATGGGTTACAGGTACTCAGATCATTCGATCATCAATGATTGAAGATTTTAGTAAAAAAAAATACTATGTCAATTTTATAATTATTGTAAACTTTCAAGGTTACAATATTTATAAACTTATCCCCGCTTATTTTCTCCTTTTTTTTTAGCAATCCTCAACTGTTAATGTATCCAAATTATTGATAGATGGATCAGATTAATCATCACTCTTTAGCTGGAAGCTGAACATGTTGTTACCTAAACCCTTCCCTATATATATACACTAGGTAGCCCCGTTTATGTGTAATAATCCGCAAATTATACAGGAGAGGTAAATCACAAATGATATGTGTATTATATGGAAACAATGGGAAAAGCATAGGGCACTTACCACATTCACACGTAGTGTTGTCAACGTAACATGCACAAAGTCACAAAGTATATGTAACACACTTCAAAAGTGAATGTGCTTTTACTTTTGTTTCCATTTGCAATGGCATATAGTTGCCATGGTGGGCTCAAAGATTATTTGTTGCGATCCCCCTCCATACAGCTAAAACCCACTTCCACCTTTCAATTCCATGTCTACACTTGAGGGATTATTATTTTATTTATTCATTCATAAAGGGAAAAAAAAAAATGTAATGGGTCAATTTTACCATGCATGGACTTATCCACCAAGTGTAGAAATTAGGGTATAGTGTAGTCGTAGTCTGATCTTATCACAAAGAAAGTTTGATTTTGCATGCCAAATGCTTCAATTTCATTCCTCAATTTAACTCTTGGGAAAGCTGCCACTCAACAACTGGGTTGGGACAAGATTTGAGTTATGATATGGTCATTTATAAAGATGATAATGAGATATGCGACATTAAATCACATATAAAAAGATCGATATTGAATCTTAAGTTTATTTTTTGAAATTCAATAATGTCACTATTATCATAGTTCTGTAATTAAATAATTCAATAGTTAGTAAGCATATTACCAATTGTAAAATCATAGTATATATCAACTCTTGTATATCACCTGACCTACCTATTACCACTGAACTTTTCAATTTCACAATTGAAAAGCAAATTTTACTTGGCTCTTTTTATTTTTTTTAATAAAAGATAAAACTGTACAAGGTTTCTTCATATTCCCAATCATGCATGCTCTTCAGTCTTCAGTACCAATTTGGCAAAGCGGCACAATACTATTGGTCATAAATGTAAGGGAAATGTACACCTAGGTCCTAGGATATATAGCTTACTATACATGTTTCTACGCCTACAGAACAAAACAAAAAAGTAAGTAATTACGTACTTAGCACTTACAACCATTTTCAATGTTGTTCAACGTCATTGCTCCCACAATTTAATTGATATTCAATTCCAATTTGATCTGATATATGGTTTTCACTGCTCCTATCCTATCGTAAAGACTAGAATCAATCTTCGAATTTCCCATGTCAGCTACTTTGTGTAAATAATTGTAATGTTTAATTGTGTAACGACTGATGCTACTTAATTATGCAACTTAATTGCATTGTAATGAATGATTGCATGTAATTATACATGGCTGTTGCAATAAACGCTTTCATATGTTAACAAAATAATATTTTTTTTAATAAAAAAGGTACTATACAATATATGTGCTCTTGTATCATTACATAATACAGTACTGGATTCAACCTTTTGCTAAAAAAGTTGCACTTTAGTGAGGAGGAAAGTGTGAAGGTTGAAGAATGGCCAAAATTTGAGAAAAAATGTAAACTTTGTGATGATGGGTAGCTGGTCCAGAATTGAAGATCTTGAATTCTTTATAGAGATGGGGAGGGCCAGTTTTGCATGGATTATGCACTCGGCTTTAGTGACCACCATACTCTCCATTCATCAGATGGTTACCTTTCATTTGCAGAAACAACTCCAAGCCCCAGCTTTTGGCTGCCACATACACCCCACAAACATCATATCATATCAGACCTCAGCCTTTTTGCTGCTCATCATCAATGAATATGCAATATAATAATAAACTTGTATTAGTATTGGTCCGTGTTGTAATGTAAATCATGGTTCATAGTATAATTTGCCAGCTAATTAACCAAGCTAGGACGAGTCATGGGCTACGATGGAGGATGAGGTTCGGTACAAGAAAGATAATTTGTTGACAAGAATGAATATATACTACTTGGAAAAAGATAATTAAGAATCAACACACTTAGTTCGAATAAACTTGTATTAGTATTGGTAATGTAAATCATGATTCACAGTATAATTTGCCAGAATCATATATAGATCTTCATTCGTATGGGATTAGTTCCTCATAAGTATCACACTTTTTTTTTTTATATATATAAATACTATATTTTCTCACATATATAAGTAACAATCAATCAATTTATAATTAGTGTTACACTTTTTTCTCATGAAAGTATTATACTTCCTCCATAAGTAATTTTTCAACTCATAAATACTATATTTTGATTTAAAAGTATTACATTTACCCTAAAAAAATCACATGCATTTCCCCTCATAAGTATTATACTTTCTATCATCAATAGCAATCAATCAATTATCGTGTCTCGTGTCTCATGAATAAAAATCGGTGAAAGGATTTTACAAAAGAATTACTCTATATTCATAACTAGTTCCTTGATTGCTTATAATTCATAAATTTTAATTGCATAACTTACTTGACTATATTTAAAAATGAAATGTTATTAAGGGTGTGTTTGGGAACCCGGAAAATGACTTCTAGAAGTCATTTTCCGAGTTTCCCATGTTTGGCAACACTTGGAAAACCCAGTCAACGGAAAATGATTTCCGTTGACTGGGGAAAATAAGGCCAATTTGGGGGAAAATGGCTTCCCCCCAAAAAAGTCGGAAGTCATTTTCCCCCCTGGTTAGGAATCAACGCATAGACAGCAATCACGGCATACAGGCACAATCTATGGTTTCCGCCGGAAACCATAGCCGTGCTCTGGTTTCCGGCGCCGGAAACCGGAGGGGGGGGGGGGTTTTTTATTTATTTATTTATTTTGTTATGATTTAAAATATTATTTTTATTTTATTATAATAATTTTAATATTTTAAATAATATAAAAATATATATATTTATACAATTCTACCCATTTTCCAGAAAACGAACCAAACACCCAAAGACAGTTTTCCAGAATACATCCAAACACGAAAAATGAATTGATTTTCCGAAAAATAACTCATTTTCCAGAAGTCATTTTCATGCTTTTCAAACGCACCCTAAAAGTAAATGTTAAAATTGAAAATGTTACTATTAAAAAAAATCAAAAGTCAAATAAATTCACGATTGTTATTGGTGTTACGGAGTACTACCCAAACAAAGAAATTAAAAACCATGAATTAACCCACGTAATTTTCTAATTTTACTCCATACTTTGAATTGATAATGAGAATGGACGGTGAGATATATTTGCACGTGCAAAATTTAATATTTAAAAGAATCAAACACATAGTACAATGTAGAAATTTACATTATGATGTTTGACTGGGTAACAATTACAATTTGACCAAAATTCAGACCTCTTAGCGCAATATTCGTTTACTCGCGATTACTTAGCAGTTTGCACCGAGTCACCGACCACGCCGTAGTAATTGGAAGAGTAAGCCGCCATTAGAGTAAATTACTAAATTTCACTAAAGGCTAGCTATCCGTTTTGATCCTTAACTTATAAATTTACCATAATACGGTATCCAAATTTTTTAAAATTACCCCTAATGATCATTTGAATTTGAGGTACTATCAATTTCTCTAATTATTGTTGATATAAATTATATATATCTGCTAATATAAATAAATAAATAAATAAATATATATATATACTTACATTTTCCTAGAATCCATTGATAGATAAAAAAAATTACTTCTCCATCAATAGACTATTTCTCTATTGTAGATT
This sequence comes from Ipomoea trifida, assembly GCA_003576665.1. Lineage (NCBI taxonomy): Eukaryota > Viridiplantae > Streptophyta > Magnoliopsida > Solanales > Convolvulaceae > Ipomoea > Ipomoea trifida. The sequence goes on along the minus strand of CP025648.1, from coordinate 22,849,875 downwards.
TTGATTTTAAGGTTATCCTTATCATGAGTGGAAAGGAAAGTGAATATTACTCAAAAAAAAAAAATCAATGAAGGACTATTAATAGTAGTTTTTTTCGAGATTCCTCAAAAAAAAATAGTAGATTTAGACAAGCTAGAAGACTTATTGTGGTAGGCTTGTAAGTTGATGACCAAAGCTGATAGTGCTTCAAACGCAAAGGACCTTTAGTGGAAGAAAGACTACTAGTAGTAGCTTTGGAGACGTTTGAGGACTTATTAAGGTAAGCTTGTATGTTGAAAATTGACAGTGTCTCAAACTTAGATAACCTTAATTGAAATTGATTCACCCATTATACACCCCATCCAGCTCCGACTCCAACCAACAAGTTATATTAAGCCGGCCGCATGTTAATTATTTTCTAGTTATCACATCCCATACCTTATACTACCTCCAATTAAGAGGGAAAATAATAATAATAATAATAATAATAATAATAATAATAATAATAATAATAATAATAATAATAATAATAATAATAATAACATAATAAAAATAAAATTTGAACCTTACATTTTAAAAAATTCTCTTATTTTAATCTAAAGGTCTTAGTATATGAGTAAATAGATATGATAATGTGGCAGGGCGAGGGCGGGGCGGGGAATAATCCCTAAAACCCCATCTGGTCTTAGTTGGGAGGGGGGGGGGAAGGGGGGGGGATTTTTCATAATCTTTTTCTTTGAAAAAAAAAATCTTGATGAGATTATTCCATTCTAATCAAATTAGTACAATTCTTACTACTTCACCCATCTCATTTTATGTGTCATTTTAGTTAACAAGACTAGACTAAAAGTTATTTACAATTCAATTTTTCATAATATTAACTTTAATTTTAATATAAAAATTTGTATATTAAGCCTTCCAGCTTTACCTCAAAGTGCAATTAAGCCCTTAAACTTAAAAAAAAATACAATTAAACACGCGAACTTGTCAAATAAGTTTAATTTACCGGTAACCAATAGGTTACCAATAAAATTATCAACGTTGACCACTGTTAACTGCCGCTAAACACTGTTCACAACCATTTAAAAAAAATAAACAAACGATTTTTCCGGTGACAGTCGTCTTCTCCAGAAGAAGGCGACCGGACTGGTCGCCCTCTCCAATGGAGAGGACGACCAGAGAGATCATCTCCTTCTCCTTAAAATTGAATTGTAATTACATTCTACCAAACAAACCCCTATATTAATAAGTCATTGAGCTAAAGAAAATATTTAAAAAAAAAAAAAAAGAAAAAAAAAAAAAGAGAAGGGGCTTGTTTGGTTATCAGCGGTTAGCTTTTAGCGGTAGCGGATTGTGTTAGCGGTTATCAAATAACGGATTGTATTAGCGGGTTTGACCAGTGGATTGTATTAGCGGTTTGTAAAAAGATGTTTGGTAAAATTAGCTGTTTAGATTAGCGGTTAACATGCAAAATGACCAAAAGGGTATACATACATAATATAATATAATATATAATAATAATAATAATAATAATAATAATAATAATAATAATAATGATTAACATTACAAAGAAATTAAAGCAAATATTTTTAAAAATAAACAATTAATAAAAACAAAGAATAAGGGGAGCGGTACACTTCTCCAAAAAAAAAAAAAAGAATGATGTAATGTATGATATTAAATTTAAGAATTAAATAAAGGGGGGAAAATAGTTATTAAATTTAATTATAGGAATGCAAAGTTGCATTTTAGATGAATGGAGTGAAGCATATAGCAAGTCAGCAGCCAATATGAAAAAAAAGAGAAACAAGGGCAAAACTGGAATTTAGAAAATAAAAGGAGAAAAGCTAATGCTAAACGCTGCTCCTATTAGCGTTTCAATTTTGGCGGATTGGATAGCGATTCGCTAAGTGAAAAAGCCATTAACCAAACGTTTTTTTTAGCGGTTTGACTTTGTCAAAACGCTAAAGATGGTCAAACCGCTAAAAAATGGCGGATAAGCTGATAACCAAACATGGCCAAGGTCTAGACTCCAGATTACCTTCAATAGCCGGTGAGAAGAGTCAATTTTTGCATTTGGCATGAATTTAAGTTTCATTTCATTTAGCCCCCACCCCACCCCACCCCAAACCTAACCACAGTTACTTTAACCCAACAATTGACCCGGGTCTGGATTTATTTAAAGACAGAGTGTGGATGACTAGCTTGGTTCTGAACTGGTTTTACACTTTCTTTTACTCATCCCCTTCTTCTATCTCTTTCTATCCCTGTTTTTCAAAACCATTCTTCAACATCAATACTCTCCAGACCCTTAAACAAGTAATGCTGTCATTTCATTTCTTCTATTTTGCTTCTCTTTTTCATGAGCTGTGAAGTAGCATTATTAACACTTGAAAATGGAGTCTTTCTGTTCAAACCAGAGGGAAAAGGGTTGCATAATTCCACTGTATTTAAGCCTCCCTGCCCCTTTTGGTAACTGAAACCAAAAACCATAATCTAAGAAAGCAAGGGTGGTCCGATCTGAACTCTTGAAAACTTTTTCATTGATTTTTTTCCCAGTAGCCATGAAGAGATCACTGGATAGCTCTGATTCCCTGGGCGCTCTCATGTCCATCTGTCCACCCACTACAGGTGTTTACCAAAATTCCCCACTCACATCTTTTATTCTCTTTCAATGGTTCTTGTAACTTGTAACTTGTAAGCTGTTATTCTGATCTATCCAAGATTAAAAAATGCCCTCATTTCATTAATGAAATTCCTTTTTGTTTCTCAAAATCATAACAGTTTGTTTCCAGTTATGGCAAGTTTTGGGTGTTTCCTAAAGTGTTGGGAGCGTTTGAATATAATTGCAGATGATCCCAGTCAAGGGAACAGTGTGTACGGAGGAGAGTTTCAGTCGATGTTGGAAGGGCTTGACGAGGAAGAAGGCGGCGCCGGCGGCGGCCACGTGGCGGAGAAGAAGCGGCGGTTGAGTGTGGAGCAAGTGAAGGCTTTGGAGAAGAATTTTGAGGTGGAGAACAAGCTGGAGCCGGAGAGGAAGGTGAAGTTGGCTCAGGAGCTTGGGCTGCAGCCTAGACAGGTGGCGGTGTGGTTCCAGAACCGCCGTGCACGGTGGAAGACCAAACAGCTGGAGAGAGACTATGGAGTGCTCAAAGCCAACTATGATAGCCTCAAACACAACTATGAAACTCTCCAGCTTGACAAAGAATCACTCCTCAAAGAAGTATGAATCTTCTTTGTCAGCTTAATATATAATGCAATCTAACTATCAATTTAAATTTTTAGATGGAACACATGCTTCAATTTAGATTAACTGATTTTTTCTGCAATTCTGCAGATTCGTGACCTGAAAGCAAAACTAAACGGCGAGAGCAAAGGATGGGTGAAGGAGGAGGGAATGGAGTCGGAGGGCAGCGATGGAAACCCAAAATCCGATGAAATAGAGCTGAATTTTGACGCGGCGGCGGCTACCGCCGGCGCCGGCGCCGCCGCGGTTACGGCGGATTTCAAGGACGGGTCATCGGACAGCGATTCCAGCGTAATTCTGAACGAGGAAACCAGCAGCTACCACTCGTCGGAGGCGTTCTTGATATCCCACGAACCCTTCCCGGACTGCTTCAAATTCCCGGAGCATTTTAAGCCAGCGACGCCCGTTCTCGCCGACGCCGCCGTCGCGTATCCGCCGCTTCAGTTAGTGAAAATTGAGGAACAGTTCAGCGGCGAGGAATCGTGCAGTACTCTGTTTTCCGACGAACAACCTCCTACCCTCCACTGGTACTGCCCTGAGAGCTGGAATAACTGGAAAGAAGACGAACAATAAAAAAAAAAAATCAATCAATCGCCGTTTAGTTTCTTGAAACTCCGACGTGCCGGCGACGGTGGGGAAGGTGGAATTTTTGTATAGTAATGTTAAGAATTAAGATTAGTGTCTGTATTGTAGAAAACGAAGATGTTTGGCACTTTCGCATCTCAAGAAATCTGAAGAGATGAAAAATAAAAATTGGAAAAAAAATGGCGGAGTTGAGATGACGTAAGGGGTTGTGACGCGGTGGCGCGGCCGCACGGAGCACGGCGGAGACAGGAAGCGTGTGGGTAAGGGAAAGGGATAGTAATTTGAGATGTCTCGCACGTTTGCCTTTCACTTTTTACTGTCAAAACCATAATAAAAAAGCTTCAACCAAAAACAAAAACAGTAATATTTTGGAATGGTAGCTTTCCAAGGTTTCAACTTTCAACACTTTATCTTCTTTTTTTCTTTACTAATCATTTTCATACTTTATTTAATCGCCGTCACCACCACAGTTAAAACTGAATTCCTGTTGGTAGTATTTATAAAAAAAATTAAAATTTAAGCATTCACAGTCACAATATAGAAATTATATTTAAAGTGGACAGATCATCATAGATATTTGATCTTGTCTATTGAACTATTGAGTCACTGTGAATTACAACCTTTAAAATATTGTGTTGGGATCTTTGGGATTGTGGATTCAACTGGTTGGGAGAAGAAAGTGAATTCCTTTCTGAATTTTACATTCTTCCAATAGGACAAATTTAGCTTAAATTATTTTTGTTTAATTGGTTGCACAAAACTTTTAAGAGTGATTTAAAAAAAAAAAAAACATTTTGAACACCTTTTTACATGATAGCAAAACTTTTCGAAAACATATTCTCAATTTATCATATTGGGACCGTTTTCGTAATCTAAAAAGTTTCAAGACATGCTTCAAAGATCTAATTTTAGAAAGAAAAAAAAAGTGTAAAACAAAACACAATTTCATTAAAAAAAAAAATAAAAAATCTTGACCCTTATATACTGTTACATTTTAATAAAGAATATATAATACTATAATGTGTTATTTTTAATCTTGAAACTAGTTGACAATTAGTTACTTTCGTCCCGTTTTATGTGTCTAGTTTGGTTAATGATATTTAATTAAAGTTATTATTAATTTAATACTTCATGCTGTTAAGTTTGGTATTAGTATATAAAATTTATATATTTAGAAATTATATTAAAATATTATTAAATACAAAAAATTAAATTTAAAAATAATTCTAAAATAAAGAAAATAAATAAGCAAAGAAGAAATATATATCGTAAAACTACATTCAACTATATATTACTTCAAAATTATTTTTTTCAAAAAAATGAAATATTAAAATCTATAAGAAGTGGAAATAATATTGTCAATTACTTTAATTATGTGAAAAAATAGTTATTTTTCTCTATAATTTATTCAACATGCAAACATTTAATCACCCATTATTACTTTAAATTGTTGGTTTTGCCCCTTGCCTGAAATTTAGTAACTCCATTTGGTAGCAACAAATTTATGAATTTAGAAGGATAAAATTGTAAAATGCCACATTCTCCTCAATCCCAATTTTAGAGGGGGTATCACGAAGCATCTTTTTACTGTCATCTGCATGTGTAATTCTGATACTTCCCAGCTGATCAATAGAAACACCACACGCACATAGACATCATCAAATATTCTTATAGTACTTCAGTAAAATTTTATCAGGATTAATTGATTAAGGATTTTAGTAAAAATAATAGAGGTGATCAATTTTATAATTATTACTTATAATATTTATAAAATTAATTTCGACTTTTTCTTTACTTTTAAGTAACCTTCCATTGTTGATCTATCGAAATTGATTATATCAATCCTTTTTACATGGAACTATGGAAGCATGATACCCCATGATATCTTCATACTGATGGGGAATATACCTCATGATACACGAAAATCGTATAGAAAATCTTTGTTGAACATACTTAAGTCGATTCGGTCGGAATTCAGCAATTCTTGACCCTACTATGGTTAGAAAATACCCTATGTAGCTAACGAGCACTCTACGAGCGCGTAATATAGACTCCTCATTTGTTTGTACACAATTGAAAAAACTCCTAAACCGGTCAGACACCAAGCAAGCGATATATATAACTAGTCATGCCACCACTTACCAAGCGAGAGAACAATCACATCATGCCCCTTCAGAATTTTCAGCCTCGTGAGGACACTTTACGCAAATAAAGTAGCTGCTGAACCCACACGCGACACGTGAAGAACATGCAAAAAACTTGACACGTGTCTCCCTCCTCCGCATATATAAAGCACATTAAATGCTATATGGAGGAACTTTTTAGTATAATTCTTTATACCATTTAAGGACGGACTCACCCGATTAAATCCAACTTAGTCTAACAATAATACAATATCCTAACTCCTAAATATTAGACTTATCACATACCTTTGATCGGTTGAATGGGTCAAATAGAAAAATTATTATATTTTAATTAAAATTTTAAATTAATAATTAAATTATGCATTTATTATTTATTTTATTGTAGTAAGTGTACCTAAATAAGGAGTGATCTTATAATCCTACACAGCTAGACTCGAAAAAAAAAAAAAAAAACAGAAATTAAAATGGGGAAAAAAAGACAAAGATTACAGAGTAAATCGGAGGTACTAAGAAACATCATCAAAACAAAAGCGGACCGCATGATTGGATCCCTCATCCCCTAAATATGCCTTTGTCTTTTGAAAGCCGCAACTTTTGACATATCATTACGCTATTAACCTTTTGTATTAAAGTTATAACCTAGGGGCTAGGGCCTGCAGTCTAGGGGTAGACCAGGAATTTCTTATTTCATTTTATTCATTGAGTTGTTCAATGCCTACACCAAAATTTTACTCCGTACTATGTTATTTTAATTAAATTATGTGTTTCATCTCAACTAAAAGTCTAAGCTGATAGTTGGACTGTACATATTATATTTATGCTCACAACTAAAAGTCTAAGCTGATATAAATGAAGAGTAAAAGTTGAAAATATAAAATGAAAGTTTATCAAATATTTTTTTATATGTGCATGTATTTTTGTTTAACTATAGACCATATTGAAAAGTACTAGCATGTATATAATATTTGTTTTGTTAATTTGTTTATGTGTAGTAACATATATGAAAGTATGAAACGTTAAAAGGAATTAGTATATAACTTTTAATTTCTAAATATAAAGGTATTATTATTATTTTTAGTTCATAACTATTAATTTATTGCTTATTGTTGTTGCTACGTGATAGTTTTATATAAAAATTAGATTTGTCACTTAAGATACATAAAAATATACTTCTATATATGATGATTGAATGGTTCCGCAAGCCTACGGGAGTGTATTCAATTCCAATTTTTATAGAATTTTAAAGATCTTTTATAAACCTTAAAATTTTTAAGGTATTTTACTGAAACTTTTTAAAAAGTCTTTAACAATGGAGTGTTATTTAAAGAATTTTTAAAAGTCAAGTGATATTCTATTTAGACTTTTAAAATGCCTTTAAAATTTCATTTGTATTTAAAAAAAAATAAAATTATAGACTTTTATAAACTTTTTCATCATATTATGACTTTTGCAAAAAAAAAAAAAATAAATAAATAAAAATAGTTGGAAATTGGAATCCATCTCTCAAACTCCAAATTCTAAATTTGATGTCCAGCAACTCTACCGACTTTGTCTAGCATTTTAATTCTACATACTTTTTTCTCACTATTTAACAAATTGAATGCTTTAACTCGTACATTAGAATTGATATTGTGCTTAAATACAACTAAATCTAATGTCTTTTCCAACTGTAATATAAAAATTTAACTTACATCTATAAAAAATTATCTTATTTTTTTGTAAGAAAATTAATATAATAATTATCAATATAAGTATGTAGTAAAACTTTGTAAAAGTATATTCAAATTAGGTTTTAATGACTTTCTCACCGGAAAATTAGTCTAGTGGATGACAAGTATCATTTAAGACATGCTTCCGGGGGTTCAAAACTTTTTATAGACTCATACAAACTCTACAAGTTTGTAAAGATTCTATAAAAAGTTATTTAAAATTCCTTAAAATACATCATTTTAAAAGCTTACAAAAACTCTTGATCGAATACATTCTTACATTTCATTAAATTGATAATTGAAAACTAAAAATAACAATAACAATATAATCAAAGAACTTAAAGTGATATTAAGAAAAAAAAAACCGTCATCTTATAAAAAATTAGAGTGTTAATAATATTTCTGCCAACAATTTAAGAGACTGAAATTGTTACCTTGGCTCCTTAAGTTAAAATTTAATCAACAATTAATTAAATAGAAGAAATGAATTGGGAAGGCATGAGTAATAAAGTGGGATAGCATGCAAAAAATGTTTGAATTGAAATGGAAAGGCGAAGAAGACGAAAAGAGTGATAAAAAGTTGACCCGGGCGGGGTGGTTGGCGGTATGAAAACGCACATGGTTTTCACACGCCTCCGGTTGGGATGTCTAATGTCGGGTTATGCCCCCGCGCTCGCTGCCACCTCAACCGTCGTATTATCACCAAACATTGTACGCACGTAGAGACACGAGATGTTACTTGTACACCGTGTTTTGTGGGAAGACAACGCCACACATGAGAGATTCCCATTGTCCTTTTATATATATAGAAATAGGTTCAAATGCGGCTACTGCTTCTCATACTGTCGCGCAGACCTGTTAAAATCGTTAGATGAGATTAGATCAAACAGATGGAAATCAATGTAGACGAGAAAATGTACGTTTCAGTAATGTATTAAGTGTTTTTGAGTGGTACATTTATGAGTGCTTTATGGTGCATTACTTTGCTCTGTGGTGTACCAACAAGTGGCTGAAATCAAGTAAAAGTGAAACAAAATGCGGTAACATTTTTGTAATTTTGTGTACAATGTATATTTCGGTGGTGCATTAAGTGCTGATGTTGGGTGCATTTATGAGTTCTATGTGGTGCACCACCAAAAAGGAAAAAATGTCGTGAGTTCAATAGACCCTTTGAGTAGTATCGTTAGACCAATGGGTCTATTGAACCCGTTGACGAGTTTGACACCCTTGTTGAATGGTGCATTACAGATCAAGTGCACCACGTATCACTAAAAAATGCACTACGAAATGCTTATAAATGCAGCACACACTAGCATTAAGTGTTGCGATATGGTGCAGTTTTATATTTGTGTTTAAAGATTACACCGTAACCTTGAGGGATCCATGTGTTCATGTCTTGAAGTTTTGTAGGAAAAAAAAAAAGAATTATTGTATTTTTTAATCATTTACAAATTCTTCACAGATACTTGTACCCTGATATTATTTACAATAAGGTCAGCTTAATACACCCTCACTTATAGGAATCATAAGTGCATTTTGCAATCACTAGTACAATAAAACTATCAATTTTTCATAAATTAATCAACTAATTGAGCTATATATGTTTATATATTTATTTTTGTAGTATATTGTGGAAAGACATGGTCACACGGGAGAGATTCCTATTGCCTTTTTATTTTCCCCATTTCGCACTAGGAGAGGTGTGGTCCACCCACCCCACTAGCGAATACAAATAACGAAGTCTTGTGGTGGGGCATGTGATGTGGGACCCTCCCTCTATGCATGCTAATCGATAGAGATGAGAGATGAGGATGAGGAACGTAACAGCTTATCAATCCTCGTCAACTAGTTCAGATCAGGCCGTCGCTTCACTCAAAACAACGTTGAAACCGATCCTCTTCAAACCTATGAAAAAGAATGTCAAATAGACAATTAAATTTATCGTTTTTGTGTAATATTTAAATTTAAAAAAGTTTGTAATTAAATTATTAAATAATATTTAATTATAGGTATGTGCTAAGAATAGTCATTTCCCCTGTCATGATGTTTTGAATGAAAGATTCAAATATTTTCAACTTAAATTGCAAAGTAATCATAGTACTATCGATTCTATTACAATGTAGTATCTGTTCAACATACTATTTTTGTCTGTAGCTCAGAGAATCAATATATCATAATCACCGGAGTTTGATCATGTGGTCTTCCCTCAAGGAGAGTCACAGAGGTGTCAACTAAATACAAAGAGCTTAGCACATTCTTGCATTTAATCATACTATTTTTAATTTTGTCTCGTTTCATTCTTAATTTTTATTTGCTTGCCACAATAATTCATACTTTAAAAAAAATTATTCCACCATTTAATAAATATTTATATTATGTAATTTAATCATTCAATTAAAATAGTTTACAAGAGGGGGGGAAAATTACATGTGGCCGGGGACAAGAATGATAAAATTACATGTTAGTCCCCTTTATTAAATAATTAAATTAAATGACAATTTTAAATGGAGAACTAATTGTGAATTTGTGACAAACAAATAAAAATCAAGAATATATGCGACAATTTTTTTTTAAAGAACTAAATATAAGTATATAACAATATCACAATATTCTTTGAAAAATTTTCTCCATATATATACCTAGCAAAATTAATTGCTACATACGACGTACTCCATATTTCAGCTAGATAGCTAGCTATGATATGATAATGGTTGAAATCTTTAATTACAAAATTGATGTACGCAATTGTGAGCCTGTGATTCAGTAGGCACTGAGAAAAGGGCAGATTTAAAATGAAGCTAGCTAGTCTGCTAGTGGAACGTAACATTATATATATATATATATATATATATATATATATATATATATATATATATATATATATATATATATATATATATATATATATATATATATATATATATATTCAAGTTCTACACTCTTCAATCTTCATACAACAATATCTTTGCTTACGCTTTCTTAGCTCGGATATTATCTTCATGGTGGAGTCTGCATGCCCCCACTTAGCCTAATCCCAACTTTAATCATCACTTTCTTGAATTGTTTAAGTGGATAATACTACTTAATTACAACATAACTAATCACTTTTTCCTTTATTATTTGGATTGTTCCATGTAGCAGCTAGCTAGGTTATAGTACGTAGCACCCAGGGTGGTTTAAATCAAATATATAGGTATACTATATTTGGGCTTTTTATAAGTGGGAAAGTGCACTTTTTCCATAAAAATTAAATATTGATTGTGTGCTTTTGCTTTCAACTTTCTTTTGTCCCCCTTTATCTTTTTCATGTTGAAATGGCTTGTATTCCCTATTCCATACATGTTGCATCTCAGAATACAAGCTTTCTACTTTCTACTATCATGCAAACAGCAAGCTCTTCTAGTGGTGTATATATGTGATCAAGATTTTATTAATTTCTTTTAAATTGGAAATTAATTTGAACCAGTCAATTCAAATTTTATCAATGTTACAAAAATCCAGCCTAGACACCGATTAATCAGCGTCTAGGCACTAGGCACTAGCCGTCGCCTAGATTATCACCATAATCGGTGGTGTACACTGCTGACGGGCTAGTAGGCCGCCTAAGCGCTGACTGCCTAGGCCTCCTAGGCACCGACTAGGTCGCCTAGTCGGCCGATTAGCTATTGTTCCCTTCTTTTTTAAATGGATTATTTCACTAATAATGACATCGTTTTGAGCAAAATAACAATAAATTGTTCAAACTCTAGTTGCTTTCTATGTTAATATTTAATATTTTAATATTTTAATATTTTAATATTAACTATTAGAGTATTAAATAGTTTATAATTATCAACTCTTAAAAAAATAAAAAAAAATAAAAATAATTTTAAAAAATAAAATATACACGGACGCCTAAGTGCCGATTAATCCCCGCCTAGGTGCTAGGCGCCCTCGAGCGCCCCACGACTTTTTCAACCATGAAGCAACATTCTAAAACATTAGAGTGCATTATATCGTGATCCCTTATAATGTGTTTTTTAATGCGATCAGATGAACAGAAAAGAGTGTCTCGATAACAATCTAAACAAATTTATTCATTATTGTAGATCAATTGATTTGATTTTTATCTAGTTTAGTAATTCATTCATCTTTTTAGGTATGTTGAATTGTTGATTATAATTTCAGGTTGAAAGCAACAAATTAAAGATCAGGTACAAAGAAACATTATCATTACGTTCTTCAGATCTTAGCCTTAGGGACATCCCAATAATAGCAAATTGATGAGACTTTGAAGTGGATGCTCCATTATCGTCCTTCTCAAGTTCACAAGTTGGTCAAATGGTAATCATAGTTATTGCCTTATTAAAAAGTATGTGAAATTTTAGTAACCCCTAGGTCCATATTATTTAATCCCCTATATATTCTTGCCTATAAAAGGCAAAATTTTCTTCACCCCAAGGTCTTCGGTCATTTACAGCCCCAGTTAGACATTATAGAGAAGAGATAAATAATGGTGACTGAACCTCACGTTAAGCGGGTGAACTGTACCTGGTGCTCATAATACGAATCCATCACATTGGGTGAAACTTCTACACTGCGACTATTAGAGTATCAGGGCACACTTGTCGCTACATATTCTTGCTCAATCAAGGGTTTGCTCTTAATGCCCATATGCAAACTTTAATGGCAAATTATATTGTGGACCATAAATAAATGCTTTTAAGTATTGAAGGTTCATTATTTTGTAATATACAAAACAATGAACCTTTAGTACATGCATACACAAATAATAAATTGAACAATAAAAAAAAATGAACATTAAATTAAATGTATTAAAAAATGAACATTTAATATATTAAAAATTACTTTATATCAGTAAGGTGAACCATGGTCCATAATATAATTCAACTTTAATCCTAACAAATAGATTACAACAACGCAACTCGTCAATAATGAAGACTAATATTCATAAAGAATATATGAAACAAAAATATCTTATTAGTATGGTTTCTAATGTAATGTACATATATATTTAATCTTGTTTTTTGGTTAAGAGATTTAGCATCTATTTGAAAAACTCAAAAAATTTCAAAATTTTATAGTGTTTGGCTATCTGTGAAAAATATATTTAACAAAGATTCAAAGATTATCCATTTTGGTTATAGGATGGAAAAAAAAAAATAAAGAAAAAAAAAAGATATTCGGTTGAATAATATCTTTTGAAATTTTAATTGGAAGATATTTTTTGTCCTCTTTCATACTTAGCTCTCTCTATCTTCCTCTAAGTTATTTGAGTGGTATTAAATGAGCAGACCAACCTATCATTTTTCAGGTTACTATTAATTAGTATTTAGATTGCACTAGTAGTTAAAATTTCATATTGAGTTAGATCGAGTCAAATAGTAAAAAAATATTAACCTAGTCCTACGCATGACTCAAAACAGTAAAAAAAAAATTAAGTTTTTATTTTTTCAATTTTTTTTTTAAAATTCGGAGTAAAATAACTAATATTTTATAAGAAATAATTTTATAATATACTTATGTTTATTTTTTAGAAAATAAACCAAATACAAAAGGATTTTTTTCCTAATTTACAAATAAATACCAACAAATGAAAATAATTTTTTTAAAAATAATTTTTCATTTTTTATTTCAAAAATCATTTTCCAAATTCCAAATTTCCAACCGGATCCTTAATCTTAGAATCTTTGTCAGCTAAGAAAATTAATCTTAAGTTTGGAAGAGCATGATTCCCGTGGGAAATGGGGGCCAACAGGTAAACGGAAAGATAGATCCAACGGCTACTTATCTACGAGAGTAGCGTGGAATGACCTGCAACGTCGGATTGAAAGTGACAGTAAAGCTTACAGATTCACAAGTGATGAATACGACGTCGCAGTGCAAGACAAATCCGCGACAGTGACGGATATGGCTTAAGACATTAGAATAGCGCGTGCGAGTAAAAATGATAACATCGCCATATGATATTTATTTTTATAAATTAAAAAAAAAAAAACATACACCTACCTTGGTGGCTTGGTGTATTTATGCTCATTGTCAATAATTTTGTGCTAATCTTAATTATATTGCTTTACTTGTATATTTAACTTAATTAAATGAATAAAAATTGTAATTCTTTTTATAATGTTGATTAATTCTATTGAATTACAAAAAATTTGATAATATGTTTCACAAAGTACATACATGTTTGTCAAATGGGGCAAAGACGTGTGCTTCAAGTTTAAAGTGAAAGTTTGTAAATATCAAGAGTCGGTGTTGTTAACAGAAAATGTTTTTTTTTTTTTTTTCTAAAAAGTATTTTAAAAGGAAGGAGAACAACATTTTTCTAATTAGTTGAAAAAATTATATATCATCTGTTTGGTTCAATTTTAAAAATATAAATATAAATCAATTATAAAGATATTAGTTACTCTGTACAAAATATTATTTATTTTACTAATGATAATAATAATTACTATTATATTAAAATAAAATTTAGAATAGATATAAAAATTAATAATAATTATAATAAAAAGATGTAAATTACTATAATAAAATAAATAATAAATATAATAATTATGAACTATAGAAATTAAAGAAAATTTTAACTTTTTTTTTTTTTTTTTATGTGGGTCAGTTTGGGCTCAACAACAACTACATATATTTTTAGTGATGATAAAATATTTGCTGAATTGATATTTGTGGTAAGGGTTATGCTCAAAGGTATCCAGAAGGTCCTACTATTTAATTTGGAAAATGATTTTTGTATTAAATGATATGTCTTGTTATCAATATAATTATTTTTATATTCGTCAGTTAATCACAATTCAGGTAATTAGATAATGAATAGTCAATAAGTCAAATGAAGTCACCGTGTAAATGATATGCAACTTGGTTTAATTTTTTCTAAAAAAATATTTTATGATACAGCTTATGTGAAAATTTTCATACAAGGTACATTGTTTATTTGATTTTTTTATTTTTTTAATACAAAAAAAGATAAAAATAATTTTAAAATTTGTGGTCTACTCCAAATTTCCCTTGTCATACCCTACTTGTTCGATCTTGCACTGTCAACAAAATGTCTAATCCTGAGAGGTTCTTTTAAATTCATCGAATAAAATACTAATGACATGTTTGGACCGTCAAAATATTAGAGGCACGCTTAAAAGTTAATATATGCAACGTGACAATTGATTAATTAAATGAAAGTTATGAAACCATATCAAATTATACAATTTTTATATACAAAGAATTGGTTACAACTTACAATATCATACTCCTTAATTTAAGTCATTTTCAAGTATTTTTCAAATTTTAATTTTTGTGCACACAAAATATTATATCCCTAGTGGGGGACATCACATTTGAAAAAGCTTGCAAATAAAATATTATTAAATTAAATTTCACAATAAAGGGGGATTAAGATGGGGTTGCTAAAGATGAAAACAACACTAGGGTCTTAATCTTGGGCGTCACATATATGGTGGAGAATGGAGATTATGATATGTATGTATAGGCTTAGCCGGCCATTATATTATCTCACCCAAACATATATACTTCAAACATTATTACATAATATAATCACATAATTAATTAGGCCGACAATTACATTCTAGAAGCTCCATTAAATTGTCATTCTTTAATTTTTATCCATTTATTTATTATTTGTTTTCCGTGGTGGGATTGAGAGCTTGTACACCTATAATATTTCAGATATGTACTGCCCAATTTCCCATCCAATAAAAGAGATTTTTTTTTTCTTTTTTCCCGTTGACATACTGTTTATTTAAAGTCTTATAACTTTATTATATACAAAACATATAACTGATGGGATAATTAAACAAGGATTCTTAACTTTAAACAAAAGGGTGCACATGCGATATTGTCTAATGGCACTCGGTTACACTCACATATGAAAGGGAGTGCATTCGAATCTCAATGAAAGCGATATTGACTCTTTATGCTTCAGTAGGTTGAGAAAAGTAGTTATGAGCAGATATTGCATTATAACAGAGTCAGTAGTACTCAAAAACAAAATACGGTAGGTTTTGCCGAATAACGATAAAATTCTGTACTTACAGTTAATTGTTTTTTACCTGTGAACAAAATGAAGGCACATCACGCAATAATTATAGACACATAACATAATAACTACAGATATATAAACTGATAATTACAAGTACATAATATGTTAACTGCAATCACATAGCATATTATCAGGTGAGACTTGAGAGGACTAGTGGACAACTGGACACACTGAAAATTTTAATTTTTGTTTCTTAAAGACACCACAAGGCCACAATTCAATATCCATCGGTTGCCGGAAAGTGGCTGGAATCACATGAAGGCGCCGGGGATCCATGGTGGCATATATAATCCTTGAGAATATAATATCATGTCGGAAGAAATTAAACACAAAGTGACAGACCACCAAAACCTTATATCTTTTAATTATTTATTAACAAATATTTTATTCGTGTGGACTATATAGTGTCACGTACCCTATTTCTTAATTTTCTATTTTTATTATATATATTTAAATTCATTTATACCGAATATACATTTTTGCTTGTGATGCTAGTTTGGTTAATCCCCCATCCCATGTTTCAAAAAAAAAATCCTTCATCCCAATTCCAAATACTACACCAAAAAAAAAAAAAACTAAAAAATTGAATATGTCAATATCGGATAGTGATTGTGGATTTACTCATCATCTCAAAATATAATGAATAGCCCTAAAAGGAGTGACCGAAGGTGTAGAGCATGATTTTAGTGCCAGAAAATCATGAGTCTGATTCTTGCCAACACTCTCTCAGTCAAGTCCGCCGCATAGAGTCTTTCAAATATGATTTACCTTTATTGTACAACAATGTCGTTTCCTTAGTTCAATAGTGCACACTATCGGGTAATTAATGACTGCGGCGGGTCTATCTTCACCCAAAAACAACAATGATTCTGTGGGATTAATGGATTATATAATCAAACCTTATAGCACTAAAATATTAGTCATACCTCTAAATAAATTAAATGGTCCTAAAAGGCATATGCACTTCTTCAATTTTTAGTAAAAAATATAGAGTTAATTATGCAGGCTTAGCTTTGTGATGAAACCATTTTTATTATGATGTGCACTTTTTTTCTTTCTCTTGAGATTTTCTTTTTCTTTCTTTAAGATGCAACTTTGGATAAAGATGCTATACATACATCTCTCTCACATGGTTGAAAAAATCGCTAGGCGCTCCCTAGGCGCTCGGGGAGCGCCTAGCGCCTAGGACGCCTAGCCGGGGATTAATCGGCGCCTAGGCGCTCGTGTATTCTTTTATTTTATTTTTTATTTTTTAAAAATTTGTATAAGTATTTTTAAATTTTTAAAGACTAATAATTATAAATTATATAATACTTTAATAGTTAATACTAAAATATTAAATATTAACCTAAAAAATATCTAAAGTTTGTACAATTTAGGATTATTTCGCTCAAAACGATTTTGTTTTGAGTGAAATAACCCATTAAAAAAAAAAAGAACAATAGTTAATCGACCGACTAGAAGGCCTAGTCGGTGCCTAGTCGGTCTAGTCGACGCCTAGGCGGTCAGCGCCTAAGCGGCCTAGGCGGTGCTTTTGCGGCCTAGGCGGAGCTTAAGCGGCCTAAGCGGTCGCCTAGCCGGCCAGCCGCCTAGACCACCATTTAATGTGATACGCTAGGCGGTCAACCAGCGCCTAGCGCCTATGCGGGGATTAATCGGCGCCTAGGCGGGATTTTTGCAACATTGCTCTCTCAATTCATATGTATCTATGCAATCACTGGTCAATAAGTCCTAGGTTAGTTATATAATCAAAAGCATTTAAGTGATGATCAACCATTGGACCTGTTTCATATCACCAACTTCCCTTTCTTTATATTAAGACAACAGGAAATATAGTAATAACAAAAGGAGAAAAAAGCAAAGCATATAACACCAAAAATAAATAAAGGTGAATGTAATAAATAACCTAGAGAAAGATTGTTGATACATTATAATTCGAACCCTGCACTCAGAGATTGCTATCAAAGCAAAACGTATTAACTTATTTAGAATTATAGTTGACCAGCTGAATTGTACCTGATGACTAATTTTTATTTTTATTTTTTAAAAATGACATATGATGTTATATAAAACAGATACTACTTTGTAAAGAGTAATGAGTATTTAAAAAAAAAAACATTTATTAAACTGTTTAAACTTTGAACCAAGGCCCCCTTAGCGTAGAATTTTAACACCCAGCCTCACAAATCTTTGGTCTCTCAAATTTTTTAATTTTTTTTTTTAATTTCTTGTCTTGATTACAATTAAAAATTACAAGTTGAAGTGAAAAGGAAATGCATATGCAGTTGCAAGTTGTTAATATTTAAAATCTTGGTTTCCAGATTATTATTCTCAGACATTACGGATCTGTGTGTCTTATTAGCAGCTGATCCGAGGTTTATTCCTCAGATTATGTAACCTACTCTACACTCCTTGTCATAATCAAACATAAATAAATTAAATTAAAGATTACAGTATCTCAGCATCCAATTTGCTTAATTTAATTTCTACTACTTTTTTTTTTTTTAAAATCCAGTATTGATTTTAAATTGTAATCATAATCGCTGGGAGAATCAATTAAAGAAGTGACAAAATGCAATGTATATTAAACTAGACTAAAGTAGACTTGAAGCCTGTGCCTGCTGGTCTTGCATACATTATACGTTTAGTCTTTATCCAATTATTATTTTTAAAGATAGAAAATATAATATATACACGAAATTTATCCAATTACTCCACCAATGCACCACACTATTCCATCATTCGGAGAGACGTGTGGAGACCTTGTGGTGCATTCGTGGAGAAATTACGGTGCATTCTCTCAGTCCGCACGTTTGCATGAGAAGAGCAGTCTACATATGATCCTGATTATATATATATATATATATATATATATATATATATATATATATATATATATATATATATATATATATATATATATATATATTTATTTATTTATTTATTTATTTATTTATTTATTTATTTATTTATTTACTTATATATGGTCGGAGAATAAAATTGGTTTCATGCATGCATGTGCAATGTTGAACAACCTCATCAGCTTACCTGTCCTGCATTGTATGGTTTGTCAATAATGAAAATATGTATAAAATATGAATGTTGGATGTTGGGTGTTTGTAATGCTACTTCTACGATGAGGAATTTTTTTTTAAATATTAATAAATAAACTCAATTCCATACGACTAATATTAAAGTTTCCAAACTTTTAACAATTTTGTACACCGCATAAATGTACAGCAATTAAATAATAGTAATAATAAAAGTATTGAATATTATTTTTATTTACAAGAAAATGGGTAGCTGCTATGCAAATGGGCGCTTTGGGTGAAACACATCTTATAACCCTAACGAACACAGAACCACAATGCGTTAACCAGTCTAGGTCGTCCATAATTGACCGATTCAAACCAAGAAGGCCCATAGGTTTCTCCCACTAAGAGACAGACTTAGTACTTTGTGGTTATTGTGTAATACTAACAGTATTTTGAGAGGTTGTTTGACATTTATTTCCCGACTATAGTAATGTTTTCGAATTTAACTCTTTCTTAAAACTTTGATCACATTTTGCCTTTAACTTTGATGACAATTTCAAGTTGAGTATTATGTTTTCAATTTCATCTCATGTTCTGGAAATTTAATCACTAAAATGATAAATTGTTATCTTGTCAACGACATATTCATCAAAATTAGCAAAATTTTGGAGTTTGAAATAAATTCAGAATCAACTTTTATTCTGATTTTAAAAAAAAAAAAAAACAATCAAACAAAAAATAAAAGATTTGGATGTGACCCTAGGATTTAATTTGGCTGTTCTTAAGATTTTGTTGCGCACTCATTAAGTCATAATAACTTTTTAAAAAATTTCTGTTTATAAAACATCAACATTTTATCAATAAAGTATGACTAATTATTTTGGATGCATTTAAACCTCCCATCAATAGAAGCCTTGTAAAATACTCCAACTCCAAGGGCAGAATTATTATGAATAATTACTTATAGTTTTGACTTTTGATCTAGAACTTCCGCAATAACTACTCGATAGTGTATACTGGACAAAATTCACTTTGTGACCTGCACAAAAAGGTAAATTAGCAGTTTAGGTTATTCATAGTAGTTGATTGTCTCAGCTCAAACCAAGAAGGATAATAGATAGCTCTAACATATAGTAAAACTCGGAACCTTGTGATACTAACTATCAAGTCAAACGGCCGACCAACTAGTTTAGGATAACCCCCTAGCTAGTTCAATATAACTTGATATAGCCCCAAAATGATGGGTGAGTGGGTAGAAACCATAAAATATAATTATCATACTTGTATGGTTACAGCTTACAAGTTCAATTCTTGTTAATATCCCTTTGATTGAATTTGGTCTACGTGATCTTTGTGATGAAGCACTGATTGCTGGTTTCTTTTATTGCCCAAAAATAAATCGATACAACATAATTTGATTTAATAAGACAAATTATTGTGATACAAAAATTACCAACCATAGAATTTTCTAGGTGGATCACACACATGATGAGTTACCACAAGAACAATGTGACATCATTATTTGAGCTTTCTTCTAATGTGACACCTATAGTAGAATACTTTGAGTAGGCAAAATTAGCAAATATAAATATGTTTAGGGTACCTAAATTATAATGTCTAGGAGCTAGAACAAGACTTGTTAATGTTTATTCCACATGAAATTGTAGGCCTTCTAGGAACATGAGAAAATAAGGGAGAAAATTTTTAAAAATAATAATAATAAAAAGATAAAGGTGACAGCTTTGGTTTATATAGAGTGGTAGTAGTTGTTTGAAAGGGAATTGAGGGGACCCACCAGGATTCCTTGGGCTGGCCCACTAGGAAAAATAGAGAAAAAGAGGCTCTAAGAGGACCCACTAACTAAAAGCAGCTTTCATTCTGGGCCCTACTTGCCAGCACCACTATTAAACGCCCAAGGAGCCCGGACAAGTGGGGCCCATGAATGCGACGCCTAACACGCCCTATCGCCTATCACTCTATCATCAACGTACACTCCACGAGATTTTTTCTGTTTATTTTATTCTTGGTTTTCTCAATTTTTTTTTTAAATTATTTGCTCTAGAATAAATGATCACTATATATATTATAGTTGTACTGATTACTATTAACATTAATTTTTACTACGACTGTTAATTCAGGAGAGTTGAGCTGAACTAAGCTAAGCTTGAATTGACAAACCTCGAATCTCAATTCGATTCAAAAATTTAAAATTAGAGCTCAATTAAACTTTAAATTTTTGAGTTCAAACTCATCTCAAATATGTTTAATAGTTTTTCATTTTAAATTATTTACACAAAAACTATACTAATAAATATTTTGCAATCATATATCATAAGAATATAACTAACAGAGAAAGTATATTGAACCGATATTATATTATAATAAAGTTGATAATTCTCAAAGTATTATGTATATGAATATATATGTATGTGGCGCGTGGCATGAGTGCTGTGGGGGTGAGTGACACACAGGAGTTGGTGGAAAGTGGAGCCCACAATCACATATCATGTCAAAAGTTGGCATCAACGTAGAGAATGGGGTGCAAATGACATGACAGGGTGGACCCACTCATTAAACCCTTTCACCCACCCCATTTACTTATCTCCATTGATAAGCGGACCGATTTTAGTCGCAAAATTCAATTTTTTTTTACTACTCCTAAATTGTAATTAAATTTATTTTCCTTAATTTTATATTAAATTTTTGTGATGATTAAATTAAATAGGCACTCGAATTTAGAAAATAAAAATACAATTAAACACTATGATGATGTGATTAATTCGATGGATTATCATATTGACATGTAATAATAATAATAATAATAATAATAATAATAATAATAATAATAATAATAATAATAATAATAATAATAATAATAATAATAATAATAATCCTTTTATTTCAAGGTTGTCATGGAAATCATAGTCAAATCTGTGTCTTCAAACAAATTGGCTCGTCGTCCTTCGAGGTCCCAACGGAATTGTCTCCAGATGGAGATGTTTGAACCAAAAACCATGAAAGATTGGATTGCCATGCTGGTCTTGGAATTTTGTTTTAAATAAAACTTTTTAAAAAACAATAATAAAAGTTTGCATCGCCCCTCATGACATGTAGCAAGATGTTTACGGACTACAAACAATCTAAAATTAGTTAGTTGTAACGCTTTTATATGTTCAGGTACTTATTTAAAAAAAATTAATTAAAGTGTTTAATTAAAATGAATATTTGTGACGATGTCAGACAAGAGCGATTGATAATTTTTCTTTGAGTTTTTCCATTTCTTGATAAAATCAAATAATGTTTATAAAGTAGATTTGAAATAGCAGTCCTTTTTAGATTAAGCTTCTTTGATACTAGACCAACAAAAGCAACACTTCAATATTAATTTGTAACCAAAAGGAACACAAGTGTTGTTTATCCTAATTGTATTTTAAAAATTGTATGTTTTATATTTTGAAGACTAGTTTTATACGCGCATTGCGCGAATGGGTTAATGCCCAATTTTTATATTTAAATAAATATTTGGAAGTATATCAATGCAAGATTATATAGGAGAAGTTAAAGAAATACATATGTATCATTTTTTGGTTAACTACTAATTTATTTAATTCAATAAGAGTAAAATAGAGTGATTCCGCTTCAATGTGTTGGGTTATTATTTGTGTACTCTCTTTGTCAACCCATCCCCAAGTAGTTAATATAATTAGCTTCAAATTATTTTATATTTTTTTTCATAGTATTAATAAAATACTTGGTAAATAAATATATAACATTATTTTGTACTATAACTTTGATATTTAATTACAAGATATTGTAAAAATAAGATAATGGACAATGTAATGAATATCAATTGAAAAATTTGAATGTAAAGAATCTTTACATGAGAGAAAATAAAGACAATATAACTAATGAAATTATTTCTCTTATTTAATTTAATTTTTTGACAATGAATAATTTTTTTCAAATAAAGGTATTGTAGACACATAATTCTAAATTTAAAAAATACATATGTATCATTTTTTGTTGTAGCTACTAATTTATTTAATTTAATAAGAGTAAAATAGAGTGAGAAACTTAATTATGTCAAATTTGATTGAGATGAGGTTCGAACCTAAGACATTTCTTATAGAAATTAATGCCTTAATGGGTAAGTTAAAAGTTAACGGAATATTAACGGAGAAGAGAATATTTAACGGAAAACTTAACGGATAATCATAAAAGTAAGGTTAAATTAGGTAATCTCTATTAATAATATTAATCTGAATTATCTTAACCATCTATTTGATTAAATAATTCATCTGAACCATCCATTTGATTAAATAATTTGACCGCCATTTTTTCTACCCATTTTAGGCCTAACTCTCTTTGGCTCTTATTAGTATAGTAGAAATAACGCAAAACAAAAACATCAAAACAAAATCCATGGGCTGAACTACGGCGCCAACTGGGCAAGACGCCTTGGCCCCCCAAAACATTTTTTAACAAAAATTAATTACCCCACACACACGCACGAACACGATATAAGATGTGATTAAAATTGTGCTTAGAAATGCATAACATTATGCATTGAAATTGTGTTTTTACATTTTGTTCAAATCATTGGAAGTATACACTCTAAAGCATAACAATGTGTAATTGAAAACACTAAAACGTATACTAGAACTCTATAAGGTCAAAAATAAGATTGAGATTTTTTGTGAAAAATGAAAATTAATTGTCCCAAATAATATGATATGTTGATTCAAACTCAAAGGAAAAGAAAGGTAGAATTTTTTTGTTGGAACCGATGATCTGGACATATCAAAGACTCAGAACTTATCCTATTTTTTACTTGGGAGTTCCTTTGCACATGTGTGTGTGTGCGCGCGCGCGCGCGCGTGTATATATATATATATATATATATATATATATATCCTAATGTGATAATTAGGTGGACCTAAGTGCACCTAGGTGCATAAATGTTAACAAGGTAAATTATTTGCGCTTATAAAGTTATAAGTGAAAATAAGTGCACAAATGCAAGTAAAATGTACACTGAGCATCAAAATTGAGGGCCGGAACGATGAGCATAGTCGTGTTTGGTTGCCAAGCTTAAGTGTTGCAGCAATAAATAGCCTAAGGATGGTTGTGCTTCACATTAATTTTAAGAAAAATATGATAATTAAAGCGGAATGAAGGGAATATTTGCCTTGTGTAACCGGGGACAAATACATTGGAATCTTTTTTTTTTTTTATTAAAAAAGAATAATTTGTATGTCAAGTTGTCAACAAAGTCAAGTGAATAAATGTTAAGTAGTTCATCATAAAAGTTATTGACTAGCATTTTACTCCTTCAATACTCCTTCCATCTAAAAATGATTACAAAACGTGAATAAATCTATTTCATTTAAAGTATTTACTATTCAAATTTTATAATATTTAATTTATTTTTTTGAGAACAAAATGTGTATAATTAAAAATTAAATTAAAGTTTATTAAAAAAATGCATTTAAGTTTAAAAATTAATGCTAAAGACATTGCAGTCAAGTGACATAATTGTGACTCTCCAAAATGGAAGTCATAGGCGTGGTGCATTTGGAGGTTATAGGGTCGATGGTTGAACACTCGAACCCAAAGTATTAAAAAAAAAGTTTTAAAAATATGAAAAATGAGCCTTTTTAAGAATAATGATGTTTTTGGTAATTAATTATACAAATTTTCTAGTAGTAATTTTTATCACTCTGGTAATTGTTTTTCGTACTGGCAATTTTCAACTAATTTTCACTCAATAAACAAATAGAAAAATATTATTAAATATAAAATTATATAGTTAAACTTGTTGATTTTGTGCCGTATTTCTATTTCCCTCCCTCCAATCGATTATTGTCTTTCACCTAAGTAAAAATTAGTTTAAAATCTATCAATAATCTTTTACATAAGTAATCTTATATTACCTAACCAAAAGCCCCTTAATTATTCATTAACTTTTACAATTTTTTCTTGATAAAATACTATTGATAGATTACAAGTTCAACCTTCTAATTTTAGCGTTAATAAATTTCCTATTTATTTGTTAAAAAAAAAACTAGTTGTAAAAAATTAACTATGAAAAGAATTCAGAAATTAAGTCAATAATTATGATATAATTCAAATATTAAAAGCCATATTTTTCTAAGAATTTATTAAAATTTAATTAAATTAGTAAAGACAGAAGTTTCTATATGTCATTTTCCTTTTTTTTGTGAAAGGCGAATAGGAAGTAGAAGGCGAGTCACGCGAGTAGCAGTAGGAAAAAGCAAGGGGGATAAAAGGGGTGGGGGACCCACATACGAAAATAACGCCTCTTTTCTAGGTGTGGGGTCCCACTTTAACTCAGTCTGTCCTGTGGACTGTGGAGTCGTCATCCATCTTTGACTCTTTTGCCATCCCCTTTTACACTATCCCTTTCACCTCTCATTCCCCGGGGGCCATATTTACCACTATATTTTACTCACTATTTTTATTTTTAGTTTTTACTGTTCCATTGTCTAATTTTATGGGTTTGATTTTATTAACAAAATTATATTGAAGTCATTTTGTTTTAAATTTTTTAAAATATTAAATTTAATATTAATATATAAAATAAATATATTTATAAAATATATTAAAAGTATTATTAAAAGTTAAAATAATTTCAAAATATTGATGAAAAATAAATAAAGAAGAAAAAATTAGTTTGATTAATGAATAATAAACAGAACAGATAAAATGAGACTGAAGGAGTACTTCGTATCAGTGATATGTTTTACTATCATAAAGACATAATTCATACTTTTTATTTAAAGTTATATTAAAAAAATAAGTGTGATGCAATACATTTCATGAGCAATGCTACATTTCTTATAAAAATTACTGCGTAATATTTCTTTTTTGATGAGTCGTTGTTTTTAGTGTATACTATTTTATATTTTATATACTATTTTATATTTGATTGTTATATAAAACTTTTTATTATTTTATGGTAAGATTTACCAATTGACTGATAGTTTATGAAAATCAGGAAAAGTATCATTTCTTTTTCATGTTTTATTTTTTTACTCCCAATTCAAACTTCCTATCTATACCTATTTTGCAAAATAAACAAGTAAAAACAAATTATAGCAAGTGTCAAGTGTAAGCCTAATAATCGAACATGAACAAACTGAGATTGTTTGTGTTCGTTTGTTAAGATTTTTGGAGTTTTCGTGTTTGTTTGTTAAAGTTTTTAAAAATTCTGTGTGTCTTCGTTTGTTGTTCATTAGTGTTTGTCAACGTTCACGAACATATACGTTAAAGTTAACGAATACATTCACGAACATGTTCGTTAATGTTTGCCAATATATTCATGAATACGTTCATGAACTCTTTAATAACTAAACACATGCACATGTTCATGTCACAATTCGTTTGTGAACAAGAAAACCAAACAAGTTTGTTCATAAAGTGCTTGCTTATGAACATTATTAAATGAACACTAATTTAGTTTGTTCATGAACATTTTTAAAACGAACACAAACAAGATTGTTCATGAGCTCTTAGCGAGCTTACAACTGTTCAGACTACGTTTGTTTATGAACCGAGCTATAAAATTTGTTTATTTATGTTCCTTTACCTTAATAAACGAACACTTACCGAACACAAACACGAGTAATTTACCGAAAACTCTATTCGCTAACACCCCTATTAGTGCCCCCTTGGAGTTTAGCCTGAGGAGAGTTAAAATTAGGTTCACTATTTATGCAAATGAAATATCAAAGTAAGGTATTAAAACCATCAATTAAATTACTTGTCCAACATCATAATATGTATTACAAATTTTATTTTCTTATTGATTGGACAAAGAGAATATCTTTCTTATCGTCATTAATTACACAATTCAGTTAAATTTAGCTAAACCGTTCTTCGAGTTGTATACAAGCACACAGTACATATGCAAATACAGAGACTCAGAGAGAGAGAGATAGAGAGAGAGAGAGAGAGAGAGAGAGAGAGAGAGAGATGGTTATACATCATCTTCATAGTTGGGGACCATTCTTAGGTGAGGAAATTAGATATGAATGGAAGGAGCTTTTATGAGAAAGCTGACAGGAGCAACCACCATTGACTAGCCGCATACAAACACACAACTCCAATGGCTAAAAGTCGAAAAACCTTTGCAGTGCATCCATGCAGGCAGGGCTTCCATAACAATACAACAAGGATACATACATAGATTGATTGATTTTGGTTAGAATTGGACCATTCAACCATGCATCAATAAACCCTTTTCTGCTTCTTAAACTCAACATTTCAATTTTCAAGTACACCCCCTTTTTCTTGTTTCCTTCCTCAACACAATCTTTGGTGGTTGTGGATTGAAAACGATATTCCGCCCCCCGGCCACACCTTTCTTCTCCAATATACGTTAAACGACGTCCCAGACAGCTAAAGACCTTATAGTTCAGTGGTATAAGAGTCTGTCCCAGACAGCTAAAGACCTTGTAGTTCAGTCTTCAGTGGTACAAGTGTAAGACTCTGCATAAGAAATAACAAAAGCAATGTTTCCATACATGCTAAAACTTGATCAGTTAGACAAAAGAGAAGACAAAAGAGAAGACAAAAGTGTTGTACTACCAAGCATTTCAGTGCAGAAAGCTCCTGCTTATTATCTGCAATGGCAATAACTGTGTGATATCTCAGGCCGGAGGCGCAATCAACACCCTAAACATCAATGTTGACAACACAAGACAAAGGATAAATTCAGCACACCTAGATAGAGGATAGACACAATTACTCTAAAGGGACTCTATAGAAAAGACTTGATTAGTCGTGGGCCAATTAGCTAACACCGATATGTATAATAACTTCTTCCATTTGATTTCGGCCATTTAATCAAAATGACATCGACATGTAGGTAACGCCGAGTAGCCCCCATGCATACATTTCAAGACAACTACCGCGTTTACGTTTTTCATCATTGATTTTTGATAGATGATGCTGATAAAACAGGAGGACAGATGGCCCTACACCAATATGAATGGTAAGACTCAGGACTGGTTGTAATGTAGTGACTGTTTCTTGTGTTGAAATTCCGTATTCTGGAGCTGTGGGCTATAGACAAAATGGGACCATCATGAATAAACAGGACCTTCATAGGCATGGGAATAAAGTTATAGTACAACAAATTAACCTGTTTGTTGAGCCAACTGAGAAGTACCCATTTAACCGATCTCAGTGCAGCTCTGCTACTGCACCATGAACTGGCAGTATAACAGCATCTTGTGACCTTGTGGGAAGTGGGCTGTACAACAGCATCTAATCTTTAGACTCAGTAACCTGTTTCACACCTCCTGCAACAGCTTTAGAGTTCACCGAAGTTTTATGATGATGGGAAAAATACTTTCCTGCATAAAATCATATATACAGACTAACATCTAAGAAGTAGATGAAAAGAAGACATGAGTGCAAGTTAACATCTTGGACCAATGCAAGTACTCGCATAGTTATCACGTTGAAGGATTAGTGATAAGTGATAAGTGATAAGTGTTAATGCATACCTCGTAATAAAACATCCAGGGAAAGCTCTATTCATATGACAGTTGCTGCAAAGAGATCTAACACCACAAAAGCCATATAACTGAATTCCCAGCTCTCTTGAATGTTCCAACTTGATTTCATTTTTTACCCGACAGCCAAACACATCTGTCTTTGACTGTCATCATAAGTTTCTTTATGCTTTTATTCATTCAGCCTAAAGTATTAGTGACAACAATTAATCTCAACTGTCAAAAGAAATTAGACAGTGTAATGCAACATTTTGTGGATTCATTTTCACACTCAATTTAATACAGTCAAAGCTGAATATTATGAAAATAATAAATAAGGTAGAGGGCTATGCATTCCCTAATACAAATCCCCAGTATGAAAGACACTTAAAATCAGGCATAACTATACATTGGCGGACCAGCAAAAGTTTATTTCAGAAGGGTAGATATGCATGTAGTATTAATCAATTCAGTAAAAAATTGCACCAGGGAATAATGAAGTTGAACTAAGATACTTGACAAAACATACTAAGACCTCCAGAAGCCCATAAAAAAAAAATACAGAGCCAATACTTCAAATGGTAATCAAAAAGAGCTCAACCAAATCAATTCAATCCAGCATTCTGATAACACATAAATTTCAGTTATGTATGGTCACCTTACAAAAGGAAGTATTCTGAACTTAACACAAGCTTCACTCTCCAGGCGTAATGCTAGGTGCTATTTTGACCACTGGTGACTGGACTGCCGTAGGAAGGGGAACAGGGAGGTGGCAAAATTAGAACATCTTGCAATCTTTTTAAGCACATTTTTATACATTATTAAGATGCAGAAATTCATATCAGAGTTCTAAACAATTTTTATTTTTCAGTGAAGGGGTGGTGAGGGTGGAGTTTCAGTTCTTCTAAAGGGTAAATATAGCTGAAAATTGTCCCTAAAAAGCCTAGAACATGTTGAAAGTGAAGCAAAAGGCAATCTAACAGTAAAAGCTGGTATGATAAATGTTATTCTTCTGTGAACAAGTAACAGTTGCCCTGTTCCTAAATAAATCACTGTAGGAGTTTCTCTGCAAAAAGCTGCCCAACCTGTTAGCTGTGCTCACTTTACAGCACTTGTCAGTCTCTCCATTGCAACTATGGGTGGAAGAGAAACACAATTTTTCCTTAAATTTGCAGCCAATCTTTTGTTTCAAGTCATGCAGTATTTTTTTTTCCTAGTTTGTTGTAGAACATTAAGCATTACCATATGTTGCCCTGTTGGGAGGTCCATTGGGCCAAGCTCAGTGAGGCAGCCCAATGGTCATCATGGTATTGCATCAGGCAGGCCAAGCAACCAGCATAGCAAGGCCAAGGGTCATGGACACACACTTACCTAATCTGAGAGATATGTTGGGCTAGCTACATTAACCCAGCACCATGGCACCACTATTATTAAGGAAGTAATATTAATCATGAATCTAAGTGTTGTGCACTGCCATCATGAATCAACAATCAAAACATAATAAGAGCTCAACAAAGGAACAGTGAACTGAACAATCTGATGATTGCTTTGATTCAAAAGTCCAGCAATAGGTTTTCCCTTCGACAGAGTTAAAGTGTTATAGTTAATTTGTTATTACATGTTCTTGTGTAGAAGATATGATAATGCTAGTTTAGGACATTGGTTTCCATATCCACGTATATCTATGTATACAATGCTTCTTGATATTCTGATTATTCTCTTCCCTTGAACGAAAAATGATCAAACTGCAAATTAATACGGAGTATATATAAATGAACGTCTCAACCATTCAAGTACACATGTAATTCCACAAGTCAGATTCTATGAAACTAAAGTTATGCTTGAATAGTCATGCAATGAGGCACCATTTGGTATAATAGTATTATTGTATTAATATTGCTTGAGTAAAATCATCAATATTAAGCTTACTAGTTTAGGCAAGTTCCGTGTTAAGATTATGACTTCTATGTAGACATATTAATTGAGATTTCAGAAAAATTATCACATGGAACAACCGAACAAGATCAAAAGAGTAAGAAGGTATTACCGTTCTTTAAATCTGTTATCCAGCATGTGAACTGAAAAGCTCCATAATCTCCTTCACTTCCAAGCCACCTAAACCCTGAACCTTTCAGTATTCCTCTTACTTAACATTAATTCCCCATTTCGTTTAAACTAACCCGTCTATCAACCTTTCCCAAAGCATTGGATAGAACACAGACGCCCCCTGACTATCTGGATTTAATTTGAAGAGCTCATTCAAAGCTAAATTAGCCATTTTAATATCACAATGCAGTCTGCAAAACTAAGCAAAGGTGCAAAACATAGAATTTGCCTTACATCAATTGCGCAGTGAATGCCATATCTTCTTTATACACTGTTTTCTTGAATACATCCTCAGCATCCTCTATACATCCATGGTTCATGTTCATGTAACCTGTGGTCATTGAAGAAGAGCAAACCACATATTTTGCAATGTCAAAGTAAACACTCTTTTTTTCTTTAATTTTTTTTTTAAAAATAACAAGCTCAGTGTATAACATTCAACAAGTGAGCAGAAAATTGGTACAAGTACACTACAAGACAGGAATATGAACTACAATCCCCAATAGAAGTTTCTTTACAGGTGTAAGAATGTGAATTCTGCAAAGCTGCTACGGCATATCAGTCTTCTTCAGTTGATGTCCTGGAAGCCAAGCCCTTGATTACATGCCGACATTGAAACCAGATAATATCATCAGATGCAGAGTCCGAGAAACTGATTGCATTCTCAGCTTGATTATCATCATCATGATAAGCAGTTTTGCCAAGCCCATCATTGCCTCTGCCCCTGAATTGCAATTTGATGGGTGCAACCTTCTTGTTACATTTAAAGTCACGCTTGGGAAGAAAATGCAGAGGCAAACTGAGTGAAGAGGGAGCCCTGACCAGCAGATAGAGCTTTGTGGGACCAGGATACGAACTGGAACCAGCTCCCCTTGATACTAGCTCCCTTATGGCCTTTTTGCAGAGAGTTTCCACCACTCTCGTCCTGGTATAATCCCCTGAAGAAACCCTAGCTCTGCGCGAAAAATGCAGTTCATAGATATGCATTGGGCGAAGAGGGCTAGGTCCGAGAACTAAAAGCACACTCTCAATACACGGAATCTCAGTGATAATCAGTTGAATAGCGGTTTTCATACTTGAAACCATGTTCATTAGCTTTTCTAGCCTTTTTATGCCGATCCTCACCTCTCTCTTTCTAGAGGCATGCTTTCTCCTTAGCGATCCCCTGGTTTCCTCTTGAGCAAGAGCCGTCTCCAAATCCTTAAATTCCTCCTGCAATTCATCGAATTCGAATGTGAGATCCTGCAACACAGAAGGGATTTGCTGGTGCATGAAGAGGACGAAGCCGACAATGTCGGCGACGACATGGAAAATGAAGGAGCCGTCAAGGGAGGCTGAGGCAGCTTCAATAGTCGTGAGCTCCATATTTGAAATCCCTCCGCCTCCTAACGCCGCAATCGAACGCTCTCCTCGCATCGTTACCCTTCGAGTCTTAACATACCAATTAACCAGCGCAAAACAAGCACATAATCTCCCTCTGCACCGCAATCCAAAATCCGAGCACGAT
This sequence comes from Ipomoea trifida, assembly GCA_003576665.1. Taxonomy (NCBI): domain Eukaryota; kingdom Viridiplantae; phylum Streptophyta; class Magnoliopsida; order Solanales; family Convolvulaceae; genus Ipomoea; species Ipomoea trifida. Next base: position 22,817,971 of record CP025648.1, on the reverse strand, counting down.
CTATGAACCTAAACACCCTACTGAGTAGTAGACCCCTGAACCTGAAGAATGAAAAGCATAAAACCATTCACCATTCCACCGTAGAATCTCATATTCATAAACAAATACAAAGACCAATGGGCCTGCAGTAATATTACCTGAAATCATAAAGCTATAGGCCGACAAAGTTGGTTGAGGCTATTCGTCGAACACCTGGTGACACATATATTGGGCTCGATTGCTTGAACCCAAGTTTCAGTTTTCTGTAGCACAGTACAATCTACAATGCTAAGCGCACCATGGTTTAGCTCTTCTGCAATGACTCTTGGCCTGGTCTTAGCCCATATCCTCTCTCTTTCAAAGTGTAACAATAAGCCCAACAAGTTTCATCTAACAATTTATATCATAGACTAGAATCCATATAATATTATGGACCATGAATTAAAACAATGTCGTACAAAATTCAAACTTATAAGGTACATAATTTCATAACACAAAACACAAAAAATAAAAAATCACAACACAAGACACATAGCATAGCACTATGGACCCAACTAGATTGAAAAGACGAAGTACAGAATTTCATAACACATGAAACAAAAAATTATAACACAAGACACATATACATATTATATATTTACTTATTTTTTAAATCTAATTTAGGTACATAATTTATATTTAGGCACAAAATTTTACAACACAAGACATAGAAATTCATAATATAAAACACAATTACTAATTTGTTACAGGTACAGAATTCATACTACATAATTTCATAACGCAAGACACAACAAGTCATAACACAAAACACAAACAAATGAACTAGGGTCCATAGTGCAGTGTAAGCCGTGTTCCATTGTATAACGATTGGTTTCATCTCACCCATATACAAACTATTTAAATAAACATTTGTGAAAATTTGAGAACTCACCGAATTTAGAATGATTAACATTCAAAACTCATTAAACATTCAAAAGTAAGAAAAAAATATAGTAAATATCTCAAAATTTAAAATACATTGAGCAAAATTATATTGTGCAATCTGTGATATATAAACTTGCATTGCACATAACAAATAACTCTCAACTAAACATATTACTATTACGTATCCATAATATTAACTAAACACATTTTTAACAATCTAAGATTCTTATCAATCTAATAGTTTTTAAGGTAATATATAATTTTAACCAAACGTCCGCTTCAAGTACCATACACTTATAAATATATATATAAAAAAAAAATTGGAGAATCCTATAACCATATGTGAACATTACTAGAGGTATTATATTATGACAATACATCTTTATTCTTTGTAATATTGTAGTTATATTATAACTCTGTATATCTGGTATATATTATATTGAAGGATGATAAATAAAATATTTGAATGGTTGAACTCAATGGGATATCTCAGATGACAAGTGAACTCAGGGAAGAATTTCGAGAGAACTCGGATTTAATTCCCACACGAGTTCGCTACGGACAAAGAGAAAAACTCAGTAAATTTACCAAAAAAATAATAATAATAATAATAATAAAATATTTGACAATGGTCTCTGTGCGAAGATTCATCCGATTTTACAATAAATAAATTTGACGAGAAGTCGAATTTGATGGCATCAAAACTTATTTTGGAATATCCCTTAATCTAATCTTAATCTTAACAATAAGTACACTGAATGCTGCGGCGGCGGCGGCGAGTCACGACACCGCGATCATCAAATCAAATTAATTTAATTTAATCATTGAAAGAAGAATAATAATAATCAAGTTCAATTTGCCAACTAGGAAGCTTCGATATTTCTCTATTAACCAATTGAAAAGGAAGAAAATTTTTAGACGTTAATTAGCCGCTAATAGATGAATGTTTTAAATAAATAAAACACTTGAACTTAGATTAGTATTGTCAAAATACGTTGTTAGGACCCACAATAAATTATAGATGTAGGAAATATTAGCTCGTTCTCGAAGAACAAGTATATGTGATCGGTTACTTGATGAGCATCTAAATTCATATTCGCTCTCCGTCTCATTAAGTAACGGAAAACTATTTTGGAGGCTAAATTCGTTTTGAGAGTTCTAACTTGAACGTACAAAAGAACAATAATTTTTTTTTCTTAAATATCACAACTCTGGTATATACTTGATGGTACATTGAATTATAAACAATTTATGTTTGAATTAATTGTAATCAATTGACATAATCATTTTTTTTTTTTGTTTTCAAAAAAAAAAAAAATTGACATAAGAAAAGAAAGTTGCAATGAATGGTCATTGGTGGAGGGGCCCCCGCACTATGAAATAATTGAAATGGAGTTGCGTCAATGCCAGCATTTTCTTGCCGTCTATGTTTACTCTGTTCTTCCTACAAATAGGGAATTATCTTGTAAACCGTAAATGCAAACTAATAAAGAATTTTAATGATGAGTGTTAACTTACACACATATACGATGAGAATCGATCTAAATAACTCTTATACAATGTACTCTTTGGTAAGGATGAATTGTAATTTATTTCACTTAATTTCAAGAAGTGAAAAATTTTATAATTTGGTTTGAAAAATTGTAATTCTATGGAATTACAACGTTTCAAACTTGAGGAGTTGTAAATATCACAACATCTCCATAGGAATTCTAATATAAAACTATTACATTTGTCCTCAAAAGTATTATATTTTATCTTATAAGTAACAAACATTTTATTCCTGACTTAATATTACATTTACTAGTATAAACATTACATTTGCATATTGATTTGACCCGATTTAATTCGTCTCTCGGATAAAAATTTGTGAAACGATTTAACACAAATGTAAACTTTTTAAAGAAAGTTGGAAAGTAATCAAATTTGGATGAACATTACTTGCGTGTTATTTGTCTTGTCTGCTTTTTCTTTTGTCTAATCTCTCTTTTTTACTCTAATTTTCCACTCTCTTTCACCACTTACTAGGAGAAGTGCTTGGCTTGCATTGCACTTTCTTGTTTCAAGATATCACCCTTTTTGTTCCTATCAAAATGAATTTCTCTTTAAGCTTTAAAAAAAAAAAAAAAAAAAAAAAAAACCCACTGCCTTAGGATATGTAGAATCTTATATTGGTATACAAATCAAATCCGTTACCTTTTATTACAAAAGTCATATTTCACCTACAGGCGGTTCTCATTAGGAGGTCGGACTTATAACTTTGTGGTTATTAAATCAACAAAGTGACCAACTTGGTTGGATTATCAAGAAGAAGATATTTGACCTATGTTATCAAAAGCCGAGTATAGTTGAATCAAGAGAACTTATTTAATTTTTTTGTTTTTGAAAACAAATGAAAACTTTTGTTATATGTTGAAGGAGAAGTGTTTCTCTTTGCCACTTTTGGAAGAAGAACATGGTCTGCTTGTACAAGCCAAACTGGACTAACTATTCCTAACTTGACTTTAATGGTCACGTGACTCTCGTGACCAAAAAATTGATGGGCATTTAGGTATGATTTGTATTTGGTCCAAACATAAAAATTAGTAATCAAGAAGAATTTTAAAAGAATTAGTAGCCTGACTATTTTGTAAAAAATTAAAATACAAAATATTACTAAATTTGTTGTTTGGATATTTATGTACAAAAATGGAAATAGAATCATTATTTTGGTTCAATCAGATATTTTCTCAGCCAATCAACTAACAATTACACACTGAGATTAATCCAATTCGTGATAAATAGGATCTCAAAGGTGGCAAAATATTCTCTCATTAAGACCTCTTATTAAACAAAAAGATATTCACAACATCTCATCTACACCTATTGATAATAAAATTATCTTTTTAATAAAAATATTTTTTGTGCTCTACAATAATTTTTCACAAAAGCTAAATTATTGTAGGAGAGAGTATAAAATTTGTAGACAACACAAATGAAAAATACAAGTGTGTTGAAAATAACTAACCAAAATTTTCATTCTGAGAGGGTTGGACTGTATTTTGGGTAACTAGAGAAACTTGTTGCAAATTATATGCGGGTGTGGACAAGAGTATTAAGGTTTGACATAACTAAATTTAGCAACCAAGAAAGCGTTGATAAGAATTAAACTCGTGACTATTTAAATACGAGAATTATGTTTTACATACTCAATCAGTACTCCTTCTAAGACCTAATAATTATTTATTTTTTAAAAAAAAATTGAAAACCAAGCGCTATAATAACTTCTTATTCGAATTAAAAATTTTAAAATTAGTGAATCAAACGCTTTTTTAGTAACAGTTAAAGGGTCAATTCCAACACTCTGCTTTTAAAAAATGTGGAAATAAAATGGTGTATTCACTGTTAATTAGCTACCGAACCTGATGGTTTGGTGCAATTATTGAAGCATTATTGGCCCTACAAATTCAAGAATCAAAGATCCAGATAATTCCAGAGGCGATTTGAATTGATTTTACATAATGATTGACAATTAATTTAAAATCAACTCTGGTAGTCATTTCATTTCATATTTCTTCATTTGCATGATACACAAACTGGCCGGCAAAAATATCTACCTGTTGGTATGACCAAAACTATGCTCCTACGTTGTATGAGGACTCATCTGATGTGATAAGGTTAGCTGGTTAGGTGATATATAGCCACAAAATTTTGAATTTTGATATTTAGGCGTCGTAAAAGATCGATTAGAACATTTAAACTGTTAAATTATTATGACATTTAGAAATATATATGGGTTGTGGACTATACAAATTGCAGATGAGTTTGGAATGAGGTGTCAAAAAGACGAAATCACCCTGGGGATTAGTCCATATATATAAGAAAGTTGGATAATAACGCGCCGAAATCGCAATCCAATTCCAGTCAGCATGGCATGGCAAGGCAATTCTGAATCGGATACAGCTAGTCGGCCTGTTCATTATGAAGCAACGGATGGATCTGCCACTGCCGCTACGTGGCAGCTACGTGTATCGCCTTATATTTACTGCTCAAAACTGCCCGACACATTCATTCATAATAAATAAAACACTAATTTTATATCATCAATATATATATATATATATATATATATATATATAGTAGAGTTCAGGTGCAGGCGCCTTCCCGTGCAGTCGGTGTGGTTTACACCACCCAATGTTAAGAAATGCACCACACAAATATGCACTATTAGGTACACATCACCCCAAAACACGTTAAGTATAAAAAAAATACACCACACAGTGTTCAGAAATGCACAATTAGAAAAAAGGGAGTTATGATATGTTTTTATGTATTTCCATTGTGGTGCATTTCTTAACATTGAGTGGTGTAAACCGCACCGACCGCACGGGAAGATGCGGACATATTTGAATAGAAATATATATATATAACCAAAAAACAAGCACATTGTGCTCAATTAACACATATGTGCTCTCCTTAATAGAAGATCACAGGATTAAACTCTAGTAGTGGGTATTGACTCTTTGGATTACGAGTGATATAAAAAGTATATTGAATAGATATTACATTATAATAGTATTGATAGTACTAAAAATACCACAAAAAAATATTTTATAAATTTATTATATCCGCTGCCGAGATCTTTAGGCCACATCTTTTCAAGAAATAACAGGCCACCCAAAGTTACAAGGTCTCTATTTGGCGATGCCAAAAGCCACTCATTATACTAGTTGCATGGTGTCTGACGAGGTGATTTTTGGACACTAAATAACACCATCAAAATTTCACCATCGTTCTTGACTAATAACTATTTTGATTGAAGCATTTTCAACGTTTTTCTTTTTCATTTAATTTATTATTATTTTTTTATTTTTCGTAATTGGATGATGTATTTTATCTTAACTAAAAATGTAAACTGAAATGTGGAGATGGATCCTTTATGCGCATAGTCAACAATAGGAGCTAATTAGGTGACTCGCGATTTACCTCATCCAATTCAACGACTCTTAAGCAAGGATTCTGGTGGCTTAAGATTAGTCTAGTGTAAGTTATGAAACTTAATGTATCAAAAGAAAAAAAAAAAAAAAACCGTACGTGATCATCATCGTTGTTGTTGCTATTATTATTATTTTTATTTTTTTTTGAAATAATTGCTATTATTATTATTATTATTATTATTATTATTATTATTATGTTAGAAAATATTTTACAATGAGTAAATTAATAATAATAAATAGCTAATAAAATATATATTTAGTTACTAAAATTTGTACAGAAATGAAAAATGATAACTTTCAAAATGTCTTGTTATATGGTACAAGGAATAAATTAAAATATATAAGTTATTAATTCACATTATTATACTAATATAATTTTTATTTCAGTTATAACCTTGTCAATATTGACTATTATTATATTGAGTAGATATATATGCTCAAAATGCGTAGGGTATTTCAATATGGATTGGTAAACAAAACCGGTGCATCCTGGTGTAGGCTACGACCTTCCAACAACTTGTATGAGTTTATTTCTCCACACAAAAAAAAAAAAAAAAAAAAAAAAAAAAAAAAAACTACTTGTAGGAGGTATAAGGATGTTTTTGTCATGTTGCAGGGGAGGTTCATATATGATATATACCTCGCCTGGCCTCACCTCTTCACGTTCACCTTTCCCTCCATTCACGACAGCACAAACGTCACTCTCCTACTCATTGCTCTGATCTGCACCCCAATGAGTAGGATGCATGTTATTTGGATTTTTCTATATGACACAATCGCATGCATAATCATATATAATATTCTTAGTTGTGTACTTGTGTTAATAATAATATAAGATACATCATATCAATAATAATAATAAATATTGTTGGTTTCAAGGTCACGGATAGCCGATCAGCGAGTCAACACAATCGTAAAACAAGTTTAAAAAATATTAAGATGCCAAAGTGACAGTTTTATTGCGAGAGAATCAAGAGCTCAACCCCGTGCAATGTGCTTCAAAGGAGTATTTATACAAGGTCTACATGCTTTGAGAAAGGAAATGAAAGAGTTAACAATTTTGATCTCAAGAAAGTTTCCTAAACTAACTATCAGATTTCTTTCCTAACGACGAAAAGGGAAATCTCGTTCAATATCTGGAGGAGATCTCAGGGACATCTCCCCTTTGGGTTCGACACCCGGTCAGCCTCACCGACCCCGACTGCTTGCAGAAGAGTGGGTGACTGGATTTGGACACAGTCCCCGGGCGAGGATCCTGACTTCCTATACTGCTCGGCGCCTAGTCTACGCCTTGGGCGGGTCGGCTGTGAATGATTGAAGATCGCTTACGCTTGTACATGCGCCCGAGTCTAGGATCCCACCGGTCTCTTGGATAGGCTGCAAGTCCCGAGTGTCTGGGAATGCTCCTGACTAGATACCCCACTCAGGGGTATCCACCAAATACAATACACAACATAGATAAATCACCTTATACAACATATTCAACCGAGAAAGTTTCAAAAGAATTAATTTGTGAACTTTTAATACAAAAATCATGTTTTACTCATTTAACTACCCATTATTTCAGAGCAATTACATCCTTTTTACTCGATGGATGATACTATTATATACTACAGTGTAATGCTTTGGTGTTGCATATGGACTAATGGATGTAGATATTCAAACTAATTAAAAATACTATACATAAATATCCCACAACTTTTTATATTTAATTTATTTATAAAGTAATTGACCCTACTATAAGACTTGAACGATTAATACTCTTCTAAAATTAAAAACAGTGTACATACACATGTATTCAATTAATCATTAAACATAAAAATCTGTGACACGACATATACAATTGTTGCGGACAAAAATTCATTAGGTGACCCGATTGGTACAATATGTGTCATATCGAGTGAAAAAATAGGTAAGTTTTTGTTTTTTTATTTCTTTAAATTAAATAATAAGAACATATGAAGGAAATTTACGGGTTAAAGTACAACGGGCCTTTTAGATGCATATGTGCCGGGGACAAATTAAAGCATATATAAAGGGAGGGGCATTGGTACTGGAAAGTTGTATAGAGTACTTAGCTCTGTTCGATCTCTCTCTCTTCTTCTTCTTCGTTAGGATCAACGGCGCTCATTTCATCTTCTGAAGCTGCTCAGATAGCTGCATTTCAGGTTTGTTTCTCCTCGCCTTTTCTTCATCGATCTTATATATGTTCTTCATTAGTGTTGTCTTCCGATTCCTGATTTCTGCAATTTTTTATTTTTTTGTAGTTTAAGCTTACAATTCTTCTGCACTTTTCTTGCTATAAAACATAAAATTCTTTCGCAAAGTTGCAATAATATAAAAATTGCGCTTAAAAATTAATAGGTGTTATTATTATTCATGGATTGAGTTGGAGGCTCTTTTTTTTTTTTCTTTTTTTCTTTTTTTTTTAAGTTTAAATTATTTTTCAGGTGTAGTTGTTTGGCTAGTTCAGATGGGTTTAGATCAATTCTTTCATTTTTTTTAAATTTTGATTTTTGTTTCCCATTTTAATTCAAATGAGTTGTTAGATGTGTCAGTTAATTTGTTAGGGGACACCGTCTTTTAGGTATTCTGGCAACTTTCATTCATCTGTCGTTAAAATTGATATATATTCAATATTCTTCTCTCAAACAAAAATGATTTATATGTCAATATGTGCCAATAATCAAGGGACAAAATATAACTTTCATATATAAATATCTATCATAGGTTGATTATTGCTAATATTTTTTTTATTAAACCTGTTATATAAGGTCTTTTTAATGCAATTTGTTTATGTCCAACAAGTTCTCATGAGGAGTGGTTCTCGTATAATTAAGATTGATATTATATATATATATATATATATGAGATTGAATATATTATTTAAATATTTGGCTTGATCATACAAAGTATTTAATTTGTACACGTTAAGAATGTTGAATATTGAATGTTGAATTATTAATATTTGATCTGCACATGTTTATATATATATATATATATATATATATATATATATATATATATATATATATATATATATATATATATATATATAATATTTTACATTTTTTTTAGTTAAAGTGAAGTGTATCCTCAACACTATGTACATATCTTGAATATGTTCGAAAGGGACATAAATTAAACCTTAAATTGTCATTATTATTAATTTATTATTATTATAAACTAATTTCCTCTGGATTGGCATTGGAATGGGCGGCCACGTAATATCTTGAGTTTGGAATGTGGTAAAAGTTAATAATATTATTCTCTTTCACTATTTTGTCAATTTATATGCCACATAAAATAAACTTAATATATAGTTCACAATTTATTAATAACTTTATAAAGGTGTGAAAACTATCAAACTAGTAGTGAATTAAGAAATTGAAAAATTCAAAGAATTTAAGTTTCGGATATGATTTCAAAAGAATAGTACTCTGTCACATTTTATTTGTTATATTTATTATTCATTACGCAAATCAACTTTTTATTCTTTGCTTATTTTCTTTAATATTTTATTTTTCGTGCTTAATAATACTTTAAATGCAAATTTTTATATATAATTTTATATACTAATAATATACTTAATATTATAAAAAATTAAATTAAAAATAATCTCAATCAAGTTTTATTAATTGAACTAGACACATAAAATAAGACATATGAATTTATTTTCTGTTAAATAATAAGTTGAACGTATGATAAGAGATACTCCGTAATCCGTACTACATAAACTTATAAATATTTACGAAAAATGCATTCTGTGCCTTGTGAAAGTTAAGAATATTGTTGAATGTATGATAAGAGATACTCCGTAATCCGTACTACATAAGAACATGAATTTTCCTTGAACTTTCTGGAGCATTGTCATTACATACATGAAATGTTGAAGAGTGGGCCCAACCTGTCATGTTAGCTCCACATAAGGTTGACAAGTGTGAGGCCCTTTCTGCCTCCACATTTCATGGAATATTCTAATTTTCTTTCCCTTTTCTGTCAAATCATTGTTGCTTTTCTACTTCGATTTTAATTCCCCAAATATTCCCATCATAATTCTCCTTCAAATATATCTATTTCATTGACTTAATTGTCTGCAATAATTTAATTCATAATATTTATCACAATTTTTGAAAAATAATCATATGCATATGTGCTTGATTGATCTAGTAGTACAAAGTGACTCTCCTATATAAAAGCTCATAGTTCGAGCTTTAGTGGAGCGGTATTGACTCATTGTGTTTCAGTAAATTGATAAAGTAGTTAGGAAAAGATACTATTTGTGATTCAGCAAGTTGAGAAAGTAGTTAAAAACATATAGCATATTGTAACAAAGTGAAAACGGAGTAGTACTAAAAACAATTATATGTATATGTAATTAAATATCGGCGGCCATAGCTTATGTCAAAGCTTTGACATTAATTAAAAAAGTTAAACTTTAAAGGCACCTCATGAGTCCACAACCAGAAAACTCAATCAAATTTGGATTCTCTTTCATTACATCGTACTTTCAAAATTATACAAAAATAAAATAAAAGAAAATTAGGTTAAGCTATTCCTAGGTTAGGAGTACGTAAATCCCAAACCATAACAATTAAATTATGCGAACTTGGGCAGCCAGGTTGGTGATTAGTCTTTTTATTCGTCTTATAAATTAAACTCAATTCTGTTCGTCTTTCTCAGGTTGAATTGACTGAAAACAATCTTTCTTTTGCCACCTTTTTGCAGCTTCTTTCTATATATATTTGTTGAATTGTAGAGAGCAAAAGAAAATAAAGAAAGAAAAGATTTTGATTTTGTAATTATTTGGCAGTGATTGCAGTTGAGAAATTTTGGGCAAGAAGAAGCTAAGGAGAAGAGAAGAAGAAGAAGAAAAAATGGGGTTTTTTACGTTGTTTGAAGTGGCATCCATGCCAATATTGCAAGTGTTGATAATAAGTGTATTGGGAGCTGTAATGGCCACTGACTATTTCAAGCTTCTTCCTGCTGATGCTCGAAGATCCCTTAACAAAGTAAGCTTATTATTACTTTTTTTTTTTTTTTTCAATTCTCGTATCTTTTGTACAATATACAATCACGCATATTACATGGTATATCTGATTGTATCAAGTGCTATAAGATTAATACCCGTGATAGGTAATACACGTTATAATCAGACCATACATGGTTGTATTGGATTCTAATCAATGCCTTAAAAATGTTGTGTTTATACTCATGGCATTGCAGATAGTGTTTGTGGCCTTTACACCGTCGCTCATATTTGCAAACCTGGCAAAAACTGTCACACTGGAAGACATCATTTCATGGTACGAACAATACCAAAGCATATATGGTTCTCAGATACTACATGTAACAGGGTCAATAGTACTCAAAAAAAAAAAAAGCATATATGGTCTGAAAAACAATGAAGTATTTAATCCACAGAAATTGGGAAATAATGGTTTTTGTTTTGTATGTTTACTTAATATGTTGACTGCATATATGCAGGTGGTTTATGCCCATAAATATTGGGTTAACCTTTTTGTTTGGAGGAGTTCTGGGATGGATTGCAGTAAAAGTACTGAAACCAAAACCACATCTAGAAGGCCTCATCATTGCCACATGTTCTTCTGGGAATTTGGGAAATCTTCTGCTCATCATCATCCCTGCAATCTGCAATGAGGATGGAAGCCCTTTTGGTGATAAATCAGTTTGCTCTACTATTGGAATGTCATATGCCTCCTTCTCCATGGCGGTAAGAATGAATTAGCTTGCTCTTATATAACACATAGGCGGATCGATTTTGAATTACTGCACCAAAACATGTCTATTTGCAAGAAGCTTTGATCTAATAATGATTTTGGTTGAAATGGTGCAGCTTGGAGGTTTCTACATATGGACATATACTTACCAATTAGTAAGAAACTCATCTGTGAAGCTAAAAGCACAGCTAGCAGCAGAAGCTGCAGCAGAGATAGTGAAGGAGCCAAACAAGGACTACAATGCAAATGAGAAGTCTGGCCTCCTTGAGAATGAAGCTCTTGCTGTCAGTGTCCTACCAGCTGGAAATGACCTGGAAAATCCCAATGTAAGATATGTTTTACATACATATGTACATATATATAGGCCATTGTTCAGGTGAGTCCACCATTTCCCATGAATCCGTGTTGACAAATTTGGGCCAGTAAAGTGCACAGTTGCACAATCAGTGAAATCTAAGTCATTGATCTCAAACATTCAATGGCCCAAATCTATCCATACAGACTCATGGGAAAGGGTGGACTCATTTGATCACGAGTCTATATGTATATATTCTCATCTGCACAATTGAATGTTAGAGCTTACAGGATAGTGTTCTGAAAATTGTGTGCTCAATTAATTAACAGAATGGATCAGCAGAGAAGAAAGAGGGTGGAACATTCTTGAGCCATTTTGCTGGGGTTTTGCACTCAATTCTGGAGGAGCTAATGGCACCTCCAACTGTTGGAGCTGTGAGTTTCTTTCTTTTTTTCCTTTTCAATTTCTGCTGAGTTTTTGCATTGGTGGATACATATATACAAAGTTGACACTATTTATTTTATATAATGTTTGTAAATTTCAGATTTTGGGATTTCTGTTTGGGGCAGTAACATGGCTGAGGAACCTAATAATTGGTGACAGTGCTCCCCTCAGAGTCATCCAAGACTCTGTCACATTACTAGGGTATGTAACATCCATATATAATTATTACAACACAGTATCTTTGTATAGTACAGGTGTATCTTGTGCTTTGTAAAAAGTACCAACTTGCAAATGCTTTGTATAGTTGGTGCAATTTTACAAAAATACATAACATTATAGTCCATGTAAAATTTTTCCATATATATCTACTATACTAATAAGAGCCAAAGAGAGTTAGGCCTAAAATGGGTAAATAAAATGGCGGTAATCAAATGGATGGTTCAGATGAATTATTTAATCAAATAGATGGCTAAGATAATTCTGATTAATATTATTCATAGAGATTACCTAATTTAACCTTACTTTTATGATTTTCCGTTAAGTTTTCCGTTAAATATTCTCTTCTCTGTTAATATTCCGTTAACTTTTAATTAACCCATTAATTTCTATAAGAAATGTCTTAGGTTCGAACCTCATCTCAATCAAATTTGACATAATTAAGTTTTTCACTTTATTTTACTCTTATAAAATTAAATAAATTAGTAGCTACAACAAAAAATGATACATATGTATTTCTTTAATTTAGAATTATGTGTCTACAATACTTTTATTTGAAAAAATTATTCATTATCAAAAAATTAAATTAAATAATGGAAATAATTTCATTAGTTATATTGTCTTTATTTTCTCTCATGCAAATATTCTTTAATTCATTACATTGTCCATTATCTTATTTTTACAATATCTTGTAATTAAATATCAAAGTTATAGTACAAAATAATGTTATATATTTATTTACCAAATATTTTATTAATACTATGAAAAAAATTTAAATAATTTGAAGCTAATTATATTAACTACTTGGGATTGGTTGACAAAGAGAATACTCAAATAGTCTAACAAATTGAAACGGAATCACTCTATTTTACTCTTATTGAATTAAATAAATTAGTAGTTACACCAAAAAATGATACATATGTGTTTCTTTAATACCATGAAAAAAAATAAAAAAAGAATAGTTTGAAACCAATCATATTAACTACTTGGGAGATTGTTGACAATGAAAGTACTCAAATAACCCATTACCCAGCAAATTGAAGCGAGAAATTACCTTTTAATATCTTTGGAATACATAATATTTTAAGTTTTCAAATTTTTATTAATTTATTTAATCTTTTTTCTTAAACTAGGAATTTCTTTATCCACAATAACCCATTCAACAATAATGGTTGAACCAAATGAACCCCAAGCAGAGCACCTAAAGGAAAGTCCATAGCTCCTATATCGTAATGTCATTGCATGACGTTATCATCTATCCTACCAACAATAACCGAATTGCAAATAACACACAACAAACAAAAAGGAAGAGAACAAATAGTAAAGATGAATTGAAGACAATGACAATGTTACTCAAAAGAGAATTAAGAACACTTTAAAAAAATTCAATTTAAAAGTAGTCCGGAGTATTTATTTAGACTATCATTTTTAGACCAAATATTTAGACTATCGGTTTTACAACGTTGCAAACATTTATTTTAGTAATAATTATAATGAATTTTCTATATTATCTTAGATTCATATATATACTTTGAGTTAGATATTTAAATAAAAAAATTCGACATTCAATTACCCATGTATAAACTTCTCATATATAATCTTGCATTGATATACTTTCAAATATTTATTTAGATATAAATATTGGGCATTAACCCATTCGCGCTATGCGCGTATAAAACTAGTATACACATACAGAGGATGCTAATGTTCTTTGTCTCTCATGCATACAGGAATGGAACCATCCCATGCATCACCCTTATATTAGGTGGCAACCTCACTCAAGGTAAAATTTGTCCAATTTCTTATCTCAAAACATTAGAAGTTGGATTCACATACCTGAAACTGGCAAAATATATTGCTCACTACGAATAAATATTTAATTTTTAGTATACTGGAAGTTCATTTTCAAATAATACCTAAAAATGAGTCTTCAGTACACAAAAATTAACCTTAAAAAATCATCATTCAATGTATTAGAAATAAATCTTCAGTATATTAAAAATAATCGTTTTGTTACAGGTTTACGCAAGGCTAAGATCTCGCCATTAGTGATTCTAGCAGTGGTGTGCGTGCGGTACATCTTGAGTCCGGTGGTCGGAATCTGCATCGTTAGGGCTGCCTCTAACATGGGGTTCCTTCCGGCGGATCCGTTGTTCCATTTTGTGCTGATGGTTCAGTTCACTTTGCCGCCGGCCATGAATATTGGGACCATGACGCAGCTGTTTGATGTAGCACAAGAGGAGTGTTCGGTGCTGTTCTTGTGGACTTATTTGGTTGCAACAATTGCACTCACTTTATGGTCAACGGTGTTCATGTGGATCTTGTCATAGCCCACAATGGCTGCATGCCACCATTATCTCAATGGCTCATCCCCGTCCAATTTCTTTTATTTTTAGTATATATACATTAGAAATGTATTCCCACAAACAAAAAAACCTAAATTAGGTACAATAGAATATTAGATCTGTAGCTCCTTTATGTATTTTTTTTCATTTGTTATTATTCTTACTATTTGGTCGTTCAGTTAATTATAAAAGCGGTTATAAAAACTTACTAGTTTTTATATGTGTTATATGCAAAATTAAATATCCAATATCAATGCTTACTGTTTAAAATATTACGGAGTATTATATTAAAATAATTCAATTAATAACAGTAAATTTTATATTATAATAAAATAATTAATTATTGACTCTTTTTTTGGGAATAATTAATTATTGACTTATTCCACTCAATCACACCCCAAGCTATATTTGTTTAATAAGTAAATTGATTTAATATTTAACACTTAACAGAATATTTAACAGTGTAAAGGTAATTTTAAACTAAAAGATGTGCAATATTTCTAACAAAATGTACAATTTACAAATACAAAATATAGACATAATGTAAAAATATAACTTATATTCACTATTATAAGTCAAAATTAAATATGAATGAAATATTCTGATTGCTTGTGTCTTCAGATCATCTTGCCAGCGGGCAGTGGCAGATGGCAGCTAACCTGTTTCAACTAAAAATGAAAGAAAGTGAAATCAAGTAAAACTAATTTATTCCTTGAGTGACACTCGAATAATTTTGTTTTATAAATTTAATATAATTTGTATCCAAAAGCTCACTTTTTAGTGTTTTTCTTACAATAGAAAATAACAAATACAGCATTTTTTGAGAGAACTTTGTTTTTAATATAAATACAATATATGGAGACGGCTACAGGCTGGTCTAGCCGATGAACCGATCTTGTTGGCTGACTAGGGAACGAGGTGCAAGTAAAACAAAAGAAAAAGGGGTTGGCATTAACGTATAATGTTTTTTTTGTAAATCTCTAATCAATCTTGTTGTACACAATACAACAACACAGCCTATATGCTAACTATATTGAACATCACCGACGGTAGAAAAGCAGAAGGTTGTCTGTCTTATACTGAACCCTTAGATGAGGGTCATTTGGAGGACTGGGCGGTTAGGCTGAGGTTCTACCACTTCCAAATGAATTCTCACAGATTGAAGAATGCCGTAGGTAATACTGCCATCCAACTTCTTGATCCTCTGTTCCTGCTCATCAACCAACCATTCTCCTGACTTCTCCCGTTTAGATGTCAAGTATACAGGTCCTTCAATACCATACCTGCAAACACGGATGCCCCAAATATCACCCATATATAAAGGCAAAGCAACTGGAATTTCTTGAGAATATATATGAAATCAAGAAAAACTTATAAAGCTGTCTGTCTAAACAGAGATTTAAAAATGGCTAAAGGTTTGTTTAAAATGGTCTTGTGAAATAGAAGTCAAGACATTTCAAGTGCTCAATTTGTTTATATAAATTCAAGATGGCATTTCATTTAAGTTATAGATCAGGAAAAGTTAAGAAAAAACAAAAGAGAATCAATTAAGTAGACAGTTAAAAGTAATGCAATCAAGTTGCAATAGAGAGTGTCGTACTTGGGCACAAAAACGATGAAGCCATTGGCCCTTATTTTTAAAATTCTAGCTTCTGTATCTGTGGGGCTGCAAGAACACAAGCAAGAATTAGGAAGAGAAACAAGTGATAGAAAAGGATCAGGATAAGACTTGATAGAATGTCCTCATACTTCTTTCTGAAGAAAATAACAGTATGGAGCTCTACTGATGCCCTGCTAGCCATCTGGGCATTCCTGTGCCGATAATTCAAATCTGTTTCAAACAGGGAAATTAGTTAGCTCGACCAAGGAAAAAAAAGAAATTAGCAATCTAGGGAGCTGCAGTATCCAAACAGAAATTCGATACATTTGTGGTTACCAACAAGTCTGTTACTATCAATAAAACACAGTACAGAGGAAAGTAAGTTGCAATTATAATCCACAAAGAACAATGAAAATGCAACCAAGTAGAAGAAGAGGTTAGGTTTTGCATACGGTCCAAAGAGGAAAATATAGAATGCAATTTTGTTCACTAACTAAATTAATAAAGAGAAGATATATTTGGATATAATACAGTAGAATACATACTATCAGAAATACTGGTTAGCTGGGCTTTGTCACCAAAAACATCAGGAAGTTTGTAAATCCCCATGGATGCAGCAAGCAGTCGGTGGACAATGACATCTGGAACAGAAAACATTTAACTCCAATACTCCATATGCTTTTACCGATAGAACTGGAGCCAAGCACGAGTGGAGGTTTCACTTTACCTGCATATCTTCTTATTGGTGAGGTGAAATGTGTATACAGTGGGGCTGCAAGACCATAATGACAAAATTCTGGTGGACTAAGTTCTCCACTGCAAAAATAAACTGCCTGAAATTCCAAAACAGGAGAAAGTTTTAAGCATTTGGCATTCCCAGCACCACTTTAATGATTTTCACAAAAAATTAATCAAGGGGAAGTACCTGTGTCATGCATCTGGTCGTTAAAATACGGATCAGCTTATTAAAGTATGGATCATCACGCTGACAAACAGAATTGCCAAGAAAAATTGTTAAGGCATGATTGCATTATATGTTCTCAGGAGGACATTTCCAAAACAAATGTAAACATATACGATGCTCTTTCCAACAAATTCTTAGGCTGGTGATAGGTGGTGCAGCTTTTGGCTGAGGTAAGGTACAAACAGAGAACCACTGTTTGTCCCCACAGCCCAACATAATAATTCCATAAAGCTTTGTTTATGGCCAATTTAGACAATCCAGATAAACCCAAATAGTCCATATGAATCTTGCTTTGATACTAAGAATTCTTATTTAAACAATCTTGATTTGAACGGGATGCACAAGTTCTAACTCAAATCAATGAAAACAACTCAAGCTGTTACACAACAAACCAATAGTGTTGCAAAGACAATGGGAGAAATCAATCTTGGATTTTATCTGTTAGTTTCTGACTAAGTATCAACAACAGACAACTCACCACAGCACGATCAAGAGAATCAGCTAATGCTTTTGACGATGTTGTATCCAAAACAATTCCAACAGCTGCAGCCACTCGAAGCAGAGGTTCAAGCATTTCTTTGGTTGGGCTGGGATGACGTCTGCAGTAAATATAGGCATTAATGCAAGATAAAGGCTAAGTTTGGTAGAGCTTATAGCTTATTTTAAGCTACAAATAAGCTATAAGCTCTGTTCAGTAAAACATATTTGCCCTGTTTGGTAACATAGCTTATCAGCCAATTTTTGCTTGTTTGACCACTATTAGCTGTTTGACTTAGTTAAACAACCAATATGATTGTTAGGTTAATCAGCTTTTTGTAACAGCTTATTGTTCAAAACGCTAAACCAGGGGAAAGTAACGTGCCAATTAATTGATATTCTAGTGGGAAAACAGAAAGAAAAAGATACCTTAATAGTGAGCAAATAGGATAATGGTTCAGGATCTTTTCAGCAACTGAAATATTGGCAGCAAGCATAAACTCTTCAACCATTTGGTTAGCTTCACGAATTTGATACATCCCTGCAAATAGAATTTATTTATTAGCATCTGAACTTCTGAAGAGAGTGTAGGTAACATGTCACATATCATTAAAAGTCATGATAGGAATAAGACATCAACAAGAAAAATTTGAGAATCTATATGAACTATGATACAGTTGAAGTCAATATTAATCTGTACAGGGCAGCTTGACTTTAAAATCAGAATGTAATATATCATTTAGCTGTTTATACAAACTAAGCCTTAGCTTTACATTTAACATAATCCAGGTCATTATAAGGTTTTGCTCTCTATAACATCTTCCTCAACTCTAAGTTATAGGAAAGATCAGGCATACCAATATCAAGAGGGTCATGAGTTTCAGTGTCAATTTGAAATTTAACTTCAGCAGAAGCAAGTGTCAATGCCCCCCTATCAATACGTCTTTGCCTCATTATCTGCAAGGTGAAGTGAATTCACCAATATTTTGCTGAAATTTCAAATAAATATTTATAATTGAAGTTTTGTGAGTAAAATAAATGGCAAGAAACAACACCTTTGCCAATGCATTCATATTCCGCAAATCTGTTGTTAATGGATCGACCAAGCGACTGGAAAAGACAGAAGAATCAGAAAATATGGGAAATAGACAAAGGTAAGAACCATGCAAGAAAAAAACACCAAAAGTAAAATATGCATAACATTTTATCTCTACATGAATAAACAGCAACTAATTTCCAGTTTACTTAGGATAATAGTTAAATAGCAGTTGAAGTGTTTAACCTGTAAATCTATATGATAGCAGTGCACACCCCACATAAAATTCAGAAGTTAGTTCTTTTATAGTTTGATGTTGGAAAACGACAGTTTAATTAATATTCTGTAGAGCAAGACAGAAAGTGATCAATAGATTTCTGACAATTTTGGAATAAATTAAATTTGAAAACACATAACTAGGTCAAATAATGAGCATCCATATAAAGCCAATGACTGAAATAAATGCAACAAAATAGGCAGATATGAAATGGAGGTAAACATTAAAATGTTGTACAGATAAAAATAGCACAGTTCAAATTTTATATCAATATCTTAAAGCAAAGACTCCTCATTGTATGTGGCCAAAGAATTGAGTTGTGATAGAGTGCATAAGCAAATATAACAGGTAAATGCAAAGGAGTCAAGACCTGTCATCCATCCTTGCTTGAGCCTCAACATAAGATAATGCAGCACATGATTTGATCACACTTTTTGTGTATCTTGTTGAGATAATCTCAGCTCCAGGTGTCATTTCCTGAACATATAAATAATGTGGAAATAACAGAAAAATAAAAGGGAGCTGCTTAATCCAAATTTCATAAAGGAAAAGACGAAGTTTAAAGAGGCCATAAATGAGCAGTGTGTGCATAATTCACATGAAACAAATCCAGAAAGCATAACATCACAATACGTCAATACATATATGGGTGCTTGTGAAAACATGATTAAGCAATCCAGAATTTTTAATGGCTGGGGATAAGAGAACATTTTTATGATATAACATTTAAAATAAAAAAAAAAAACAACAACAACAACAAAACAAGAAAACAAGATTGTCTTCCAGTTTTGAGTACCTTTGGCTTATTTTAAAGGATAAAAAGATCATAGAAAAACCTGAAAAATATACTCACATGAAAGGTTGAAGATGATGTGAGCACAGAACACCCCCCCCCCAAAAAAAAAAAAAAAAGGTTTCATAATTCATATACAGAGTACAGACAATCAACTCAACTTTCAAAGATGATTGACACAAAACCAGAATGTTAAATTAATAGATAGAGAATACTAAACAATTAAATGACATACCCAAATAACTGAAAAGGCTAGTCTTTCAACATCAGCACGGAGTGAACAAACATCTGAAAGGAAATAATTATGTATCAGATAAGTAAAAATTTCAAACTAAAGCTACATGCCAAGTAAAATACTAAATATAGGGTGGACAAAATCATAGCCAAGAAATTTATCCATCAAATAAAGGTGAATAATTATATTTACATATCATGTCAGTAGTCCAGTACATAAGAAAGTTACCTTCTGTTAGAGGTTTTGGGAGCATGTCAATGCGACGCTCAACAAGGTAGACAGAAGTGCCCCTTTGTGAGGCCTCATCATCAAGGGGAGTCCCAGGATGAACGAAATTTGTGACATCAGCAATATCTAATATCCATTAAAGACCAACTTAAAGAATTTGGTGCTGCTAATGTGGCCAAGGAATAAAACTGAAAATTTTACAAGGATACGAACTCCAACTTCAAAATTCCCACTAGGAAGAGCAGTACAGTGCAATGCATCATCAATGTCCTTGCATCCTGAATCAAACAGAAAAAGCACATGTTCATAAAGGGGAAAGCAATATAATAGTTGTAGAAGAAGAATACTAACATATCAGGGCTAAATACCTGGAGGATCCACACTAAAAACACGAATATGACGCAAATCCTGCCTAACAGGACTTGCTAAATCTTCAGGGGACACAGACCAAGGTAATGGTGGCAAGCAGGATAAAACTTGAGCCGAAAAGGGCCGGGCATCTATATCATTCTCAATTAAAACCACCTAAAGTAATCAAGAGCGGTTGAGCCAAATTTAGCAACTTTCTCATAAATTCAGGTCATCTATACACAGCAATATATTATACAAAGGTGAACTGTGAGATCTTGCATGGGAAACAGAAAGAAAAAGAACATGATTGGTCTAAAAAAGCATGCAACTAAAAATCAATCTTCTGATATCAAAAAAGTGACAAAAGACCGTTACTACATACCTCACTTTCTGTGTCTCTGTCACCTATTCCTCCAATTGTCCTAACATAATGACCAGAGGGGTATCTTGATAAAACATCCCATGAATCAACAGCAACAATGATCCGCTTGTCCAGCAGATTTCCCAGCTGTCGAGTTTGTATCCGTATCTTTGGTATTCTGCGGTCTTTAGAGACAAATAATGCATGGGCAACACCAGCAGAACCTGCTGGCAAAGGCATTGGCTCCAAAGACCCACAGTAACTGTGTGCACAATGTTTTAAAGGTAAGATGAATCAATCACTAAATAGATTAAGTCATTTTTGTTTCTAACACCAACACAGGATTCAAGAAAAGGAGTGCGCATATGGCCCACGTTAAAAAAATAAATAAATAATAAAAATAAAACCCTTATTCTGGAAGTTGTTCATAAGTAAATATCACACTCATAATGAACTAATGAAGTTCATGCTAGGTTCATGCAAAGAACATAAAAGGAGCTTTCAGAAACAGTCCAAATATAAAGGTAAATTTTCACCTTTTTCAATACTTAAATAGTTAACTACTTTTAACTGTAAACAGATAACACATGTATTGTACTTTCCATAACATGTTGGTCGTATAAAACCAATTAAAACAACCTTCAACAATGAGCTAAATCGTAGAACAACATGACTTACGAGTGCCAATTCCGCTTTATAATGCCAACAACACGTCCAGATGGACGTGAAGGCAGATGACCCGCTTCACTAGCTGAACTTTGCCCTAGATTTGTGACCCTCGGGGCATCATCGGCACTGTTCGGAACTAGATGTATATCTTCTTCTTCTTCTTCATCTTCTATAAAACAATAAATAGACTGAGAAGATTTAATTTGAAATAGGATACATAAAATCGAGTGAACAGGAGAACCAGTACGAAGGCATTCAAGATAACAAGGATCATAACATTGACATGGCAAAAAAGAACAATATTGGCACGTAAAGAATTCAAGACAGAAAAAAATTGTGGTTCAATTCGATTTGGTTATTGCTTCATCAGAGAGGCAAAACCAGTTTTCCCGCAAATTACTAAGATTCTTTTAAAGTATACCAAAATCATGTTTTCATGAAATAAATAAATTCAACAAACTAACCATTATCAGCTATTGCAAGAGACTTCTCCTCATGCCATTGTTCTCGAGGCAAAATTTCAACTGCCACTACATCACCATCAAAAGCCCTATTCATATTTGCACGCCCATAGATTATTATCTCATCACCAATACTTTCACTCCCAACATATGCTTCAAATGGATTGTAGCGGTTAACACGGAGTTTTCCTTGGTGGTATATTCCACGATGCAAGCCAGAAGTAATCTCTGACATTGGTTTATGCTACACACAAAACACAAATAGCAAAGGAATTTATACAAGCACAGGAATTATTATGGCACATAAACTTTAAATTAAGCCAAGAAATAACCTTAGTTGCAAAATACCTCACTGTAGATGACCTTCTTCTTTGAAGGCCTCAAGTCCTCAACATCATCCATATTAACATCTTCTTCACGAGGCTGAACAATCAAGTCAAGCAATTCCGGCTGACCAAGTGATCTAACATATGATTCAACTGAGATGAATGGAATTTAAAAATAACAAATAAAAATTAATCAACTAGCTTAGATAGTTTAAAATTTTTATTTAAAAATGAAAAAGGAGCAACACAAAAATGGAAATAAGGGAAAAAACATGGGCCAACTAACCAAAATAAATACCCAGACTTTTTGAGACCAGTTGCTATTTAGGCATTTAGCTAAAGTTTTTAATTTTTGCAATTTATACCAGCCTTTTCTGTTGCAATTATTCCCAATTTTGTTTCAAACTGATCCAACTCATCTTCCTAATCATCTTTTTTATCTACCTTTACAATTCTAAAAATATCCTTTGTCCACCCTTACAAATTTCTTCAACCCAATTACCAACATTATCAAATAGCTAAGTAGCTAACCTAATGGCAACTCAAACCACCACAACTATTATCAAATAAGTTTCTTATTCACAGATTTCTATCTGTGGACAACATCCTAGACTTATTTCAACCACATTTGCTGTAGAAACATCACAATAAGCACCCAATCACAGGCCCAAAAACAAATTTCATCATCCCAACTTGGGATTTTGTTGCTGCTGGTAATTGGAAAATATATTTATTGGTAGAAGGAGATTTTAGAATATAAGGGTAGAAAATAACATTATATTTAGCAGGGTTAGGTCAATTTTGACTCAAATGGGGAATGCAAAGTTTGCAACAAAGAATACAACTGCAGCAAAGCTTTGGCTGAAATTGCAACTGGTCTAAAGGTTTAGTTTTCTTTAGTGAATTAATAGGCCAAAATCATAAGTGAGTACAGCTGCAGCAAAGCAATCACACCAAACCTCATAAAAACATTCACAAAATTCATTACTGAAAAAGAGATGAGAATGAGCACCAGTTTCTGCGGGAATGCCTTCTTCAGAAGCCTTTCTCTTGTTTTCTCGATCATTGGTGATTAGCAACACTTGTGCTGTACCTCCAAGGTGATTCTGATACCATTGAGTTGCAACCCTGATGGCTATGTCATCAAAGTTTAGAAATCAGCACTTGCTCAATTAATACAGCTACCCTACGAAAGAATAGAAAATAAGACCTATAGTGCAAGTACACCTTTATGACAACCACAAAACTACCTATTAACATCATTTGCATGGCACAAGTAGTACATATCCAATATCACATTCTTAGACACATTAACAGCTAGTGGATTTTGTGCTGTGGGGTCAAATAAGAATTTGGGTACTTTTTGTCAAGGACTCTGGAAGGTTATCCAGTGCATTTTCAGATTGCAAAAAGCTGAGGGCGTGCCTTCACTACATATTACATTTAGATCACCTTGTCTAAGGCTCTTAGCTTCAAAATGTTCTGAGAAATATACAGCACCAACTGAGGTATAGCACCAATAATAAATCTTCTTACTTGGAGTGGAATCAGTAATGGAATTGGCATGTCCATGTAAAGTAGTTGTCACAACTCACAACCAAATAATTGATCCTTTTCAATATCAGAGAATATCATCATTAAACATATGCAAGTAACTGTGATTCCATGAGAACTACTAGTACTATCAACTTAAGCCAGAAGAAACTATTGAATGAAGTAAGAATGAAAAGTCATGTAGCAATAATGAGCATTAAGGAGCAGTATTTTTAAATGCAGTATTAGCCATTCACGGAAAGAACAAACCTCTGTCGTTACGATCATTTGGACTTTCACCAGGCATGGCCTTCACATATGTATCCCTTCAAGAGCATAGGGGAAAAAAGATCATAATCTCAACCTCAGCATTACTAATTTTAGAAGTATAAAACATGGACAGACTTCATTTCACACTGTCAGTGTTTTATAACATGTGATTCTGAGTCCAGTAGCAGATTGCATGAACTCAACTTAACAAATGCTATTGGTAGTAAAATAAAACATACATTTGAGCTACCATCCAACTTTAAATAATATTGAGGCATTCATGGATGAAAGTAGATAGAGAGAGGAAAAAGAGGACATACTTATGGTACTCATTGGAAAAAACAAAGAACTTCCTGAGAGAATTGCTACATAGAGCTCTAAGTCTATTATAAACAGAAATATTCTTGTTCTTCACCTCCTCCAACACCACCGATAGCACCACCACATTATCAATCGCAGGATTCTCCAGCAAATCAATCTAAATTCAAAAAATAATAATAACAACCAAAATATCACACACAGAAACACTCCGTACAAATATACCGCAGCAACTTGAGCAGACGAAATAAGACCTGGTGAAGAACAACATTAGTGTCGACAACGAGGATACGGAAGGAGCTCAAGCGAGCGGAAGAAACATCGCAGGTTTTACAAAACGTGGCTCCGCAGTAGATATCGTCACGGAGATAATGTTCCCTAACGACCTGCGATTAACAGAAGTTTCACGATATAGAATCCTCATGATAAACCCTAAGCATTCTCTTCACTGGATAGTGCGATTTTCAAGTGAAAGTTGCGAACTCACCTTGATTACTTTCCCCTGCTTGGTTTTCCGTACGAATGATTTGCTCTGCAGCATTTTCACAGCTGCAGTAATCGTCGACTTCGAGAGACAGAGAGAGAGAGAGTGTTGTGATGGTTGTTCGCGGCCGTTTGGGTTTGTATATATTCGGCTCTTTCCGGTTGGGCCTGATTCAAAGGGACCCTAGTTAACTTTCCCCCCTTCTTTTTAATATTACTAAACCAAGTGTGAAGAAATACCTGGAAGTCTTTCATTTCAATTCTCATTACCTGATTTGTTATTCAAGATTACACTTTCAGCTTTTTCTTTTATACATTTTTCAATTTTCAAGATCCTTTGCTTCTCTCTTTTACAATTTGTAATATTGAAGGCTAATCTTGGGAATAATTCTCAATTTTCTTTTAGCATTATATATTTTAAAACGCTTCTATGTGAACTACTATTAATAGTTGTGTTACACATTTATCTAAAAATATTTTTACCCTTTATACTTTTTATTCTAGAAAGTGTTATTGTAAGGAATTTTTTTAAAATACATTTTATAAGGAAGGTCTCAAGTTCCTTGAATTTACTGAAAATTTTTTCCCTAATTTTTGTACGACTATTAATTTTTCATAGTTGGTCCCTAACTACTAAGTTTTTCACACTTGATCATACGACTTTTAAAATATTATCACATTTGATCTTCTGATCTAATTTACGGTCACAGGTACCCAATTTTTTTAGTTTAAAACTTCATAGAAAATTACAACTTTATCATACACAATAAAATCGACAAATTTACAAATGGCAAATAAAAGTGGGAGTAATAGATTTCTCGTACCAAAAAATCATTAATTCGATTTTTGTCAACATCCTCTGAGTCAAATTTGTTGCATAGGGCATTTCAAGTGTAGTTTACTTCTCATATGGTTTGTAGACTAATACACGATAATGGAATTATCCGTGAATATTTTTAAATAGTGACTACGAGTTTTTCTCATTATAGTTACATACATGTACTGTACCTAAGCCTTCATTATAAAAGTGTACCAACAAAATTACATATGAAGTAGCACACAACTAAACTGAGCATATTATATGCTCAACATAAATGACTATGGGATTTGGTCGGGTGCTATTTCAGAATGGACTGTGTACCTGGAACCAGACATTGATACACCTTCATCCACAACACTTCTAACTGAGCCCCCCTGCCTTTGTCTCCTTCTGGATCGACTCTTGGCCGACTCTTCCTTCTCATCGACGAAGGAAAGGAACCTCTGCAGTCGTTTTGATCGCGATGATCTTCGGGAAGAAGATGAAGAGGGCTCTGGCTCAGTGTGGTGTTGCCTAAACTGGCGCGTAACGAATATGAAGTATACTGCTAGAGCTAAAAAGCAAGCTAATCCACATATCATGTAGAGACCGGAGAAGCTCTTCAGCTGAAGCCGGTTCACTTCAAGCTTTGTGGTTTGCGAGGTGCAAGCCCTTCTCAGCAGCCATTTGTCGTGGATTCTTTGAAGCTCTCCGTTTTCGGACAATTTTAGGATTGCAGTTGACATATCAACTGCCAAAGGGGAATCTTTTGGAAATGCCTTGCAATAAAAAAAATGTCCAATAGTTAAAGCAACTAAAGAATTTGGTAAAAAAGGCCAAATGCTTAAAGATACTTACAAATCCCCATCCGTTTCTGGTGAACTCGTCCCCCAAAATGCTGAAATCGCAGTGTGTTGAGAGGAAAACTTCCATATATGCTCGTTCATCGACCACAGCCACAACACCGCCTCTACGGGGGCCATTTATTAAGGCTTCAGCAAAATCTTCTGGCAGGTTAAGAGGAACAAGTCTGGATTCGTGAATGCCAAGTTCTTCAATCAGATAGTTCCTTGCAAATGAACCGTGCTGATAACCAATGGGGTCGTTTGTTGTAAATAAACTTTCAACTCCTTTAATGGAGGAAGAAAGCTGCTGCACCGTAAGCATCGAGGTGAAGCTAGCTGTGTAACTAGAATTGACAATTAAGACCACGAAGAGCCACATGATGAGGACAATGCGGCCTAGGGTGCTAACGGTATTCTCTCCTGCACATACACAATACCATAAATGTCATCTCGTTATATAGCTCGTTTCTGGCAACTGGCAAAAGTCCATAAGATGCTAAACCAATGCAAATTCATCACTTACTATGGGAAAAAAAGAGAGTTGAAAAGCTAAACCTGAAATAGGGAAATTGAAAGTGAACGCCAATGAGAAGAATTAAAATTATATGGATACTGTATATAGACGTATTGCTAAGACTTGGAATGAAGTGAAATAAAGAATTGGCTCAGCTCACTCCAACTCCAAGGATACTGACCAAAGAATGGTGATGAACTGTTTTCTAGGAGGTCCTCGAAATTCATCGTTCCTTCGGTGTTCCAAAATCCAAACGACTGTCCCCACCACGAGGAAAAAAATTCCAGTGATGCACCACATTGCAGGAGTAAACGGCCTGAGAAAAGCCCAAGCATTCGAGCTCCACTCTTTAACTGGTGCCACCACAACTAACCCCGATTCAATAAATGGTTGAGTGAAATCAACCATCTTTGTTCGGTTGGTTGTGATAACAATGTCACCTATAGCAGCATCGTACACCTGAAACGAGAGAAATTCCAGAGTTTAGACTTGAAGAGGCAGAGTCCTGATAGTAATTCGACATTTGCAGAGAATCATAAACTCGATCACCCCCGCTGTGATTAGTCGCACTAGCTCTGTGTTATCTGGATTGGTATGGCCATCGCCAAATGGGGAAAATTTGTACGGGACAGCATATGGCAATAAGTTTAGTGCAGTTGTGAAGACTTCAATACAATACCCTCGAAACATATCAGCACCTGATTCCTGTCCAACGAATTCATGAAAGCTGGCTCGGTTAGGAACTCCAATTTTCAGTCGCCTCCCATTGTTTGGAAAAACCCACCCACGAGGTCTGTCAGTTAATTGGCCAGGCCAGATTACATCATGCAGTTGTTGTTCCGAAGAAGAATGATTTGGTAGCTTCGAGTAGAGAGATTCGGGAGGTGCAACTGATAATCCCGAGTAATTGGACCAGTACCCAACTTTCCTTGATCCCGTACCAATCACATTGATGACTTCAAATGCAGGGCCATATAGGTTCCTATCCGGGGTAAATTTTAAAAGACCTGTTACTCCTGTTACATTTGTCATCAAAATAATGTCACGCAATAACTTCCCGCCATCAAAGATGCTCATAGAATCGAGATGCAAACCCCCACCCTCTTCTGAAGTTAACCTTGGATCTTTAGAAAACGAAATCTTCCCACCCTGCTTAAAGAATGCATCAAGAGCACGAGCGAGTAGCCACACTGTGTCATAAGCATAGAGACCCAGAGTGGACAACCCAAAAGTGCCATTATTTGCCAACCGTTTGGTCAAATTACTCCACCTAGAGAAAAATTCCCTCTTCAATCTGGACTCGGGAGTGTAAATACGCAATGTTAGAGCTCCTTGAATATGATGTTCCACTACATCTGTAGAAAGCCGAGCATTAGTGTCAAGGATGGTTGAGAGCCAATGTGTAGCAATCCACACATATCCACCCTGTATCATCCCTAAATACTTTGCCACAGAAAATATAGCTAGGCCCTCGGAAGGATAGGTATGAACAACTAGGATTCGTGATTCAGTTAGAGCCACCTGAATCAATACGTCTCTCATATCATCAATTGTTGCTTCAGGTTTCAAAGGGGCTTTATAAGAGATCCGGCATCTCTTCATGGCCAGTTGATCTGCTAACGCAGCAATACCATTCCTTCCATAATCATCATCGACATAAATAGCAATCACTTCTCTCCATTCGTAATAGTCAATCATAGATGCTATGGCAGCCATCTGAAACAGATCATTCGGGGAGGTCCTAACAAAGAACGGATACTGAAGTGAAGAAAGGGCAGGATCAGTTGCTGCAAATGACAAAAGAGGGACTTGGAGCTCATTTGCAATGTTAGAGATCACATGAGCAATGCCTGAAGATTGTGGGCCTATTATGGCCACAGTCTCGGTCTCCATGAAGCGCATAGCTGTCAACAATCAAAGATTACACAGCTCTAATCAAACTCGCAAAAAAAATCATTCCAACTACAAGGTTACAAGTTCAACTGGGGGCAACCATAGCCAATTTGGTCAGACCGTTGATTTAGTAACCACAATGTTACAAGTTCAACTCCCAGTGGGAGGGGCCTATTGACCTTCTTGGTTTAAACCAGTAACCTAGGCTGGTTTGCCTCCTTCTGATCCTTTGTCGGTTAGGGTTACTACAGCATAATTTACCTAGTCACCCAAAACAAATACAGTTCATCTAACAAACATATAGATGTTGGAAATATTTTACCTTCAAGTATCCCAAGAAACCCACTAGAATTACTGTCAAGCATTGTGAGATTCAACTTGGTTCCTCCAAGAACATCAGGAATGGAGTTCACATCTTCTACTGCAGCTTCTACAGCAACTTTTGTCACTTTCCCAACCAAGGAATTAAAAGAGAGTATACACCCAATATTCACAACCTCAGGCCTAGAGGAAAGACTTGAATTAACCCTTTCTGATATACAGCAACTGCAGAAAACCACAAAAGAAATACTCCAGAACAGCTTCATGGCAAAATTGAGCGGTCAAAACTCAAATTTCACCCTGTAATGCACAGAAAACGGAAACTGCTCAAAAACTTACCTCAATAATAAGAATCACAGACAATCCAAAGAAACAAAACAACAATAATCTTCAACAAACATACTAAGCTCATTAACATAAGAAGATACTAAAGTCTAAAGCATCAAAAGAATATCATATTAGTTACCTAGTAGTAGTACTACGAAGTGAGAAGCTCTTCGTCATCTAACCAGGAATTGAGCGTGAAAAAAGGCGAAATCTTTAAAGAACCAATCAAGAACCCTTGGAGGCATTTCCAGTAGGGAGTGTTTGCCACTTGGACAGGAATTAGTTGCTGAAAATGGAGGCAATAAGGCATGCATCCAACTAGGATAGCCTCTACATGGGAAGGACACCGATTTGTTCATTAAAAGGTTTCTATAATGCAAAACTAAATGATGACCAGTTTGACAGTGGAAGAATTTCCATGAGATTTCCTTTTTTGCTTTGAATAATTTATTAAGGAATGTTGTCTACATCTATATCTATGATCTATAATCTATATCTATATAATATAATAACAATGGAGTGGTTAGTGTTATTGTAATTCTTGCATACTCACACGTTGGCTTTTAGCAGGCAAACCAGCCTGGGGTTCATAATTGACCGACTTAAATCAAGAAAGTCAATCAATTTATTTTCACTTTTAACAGGCAAACTAACTTGGGAGTTCATAATTGACCGACTTAAATCAATAAAGTCTATAGATTGCTTTCAAATGAAAGTCAAATTTAGAGTATTGTAATTACTCAACTAACCGTCTGACCAACTTGACTGGGTTGTTTCCAATATGTCAATTTTCTAATTTTTACATCTGATTTCATTTTATCAAATTAATTTACGATAAATTTAATAATTTGGCAAATGATTAATAAATATAAAACATTGTAACAGGTTATATCAAAGTACATAGGTAAGTGAAGTGTATATGTAGTTTCCATTAATGAGAACAAACTCCAAGTGTGGTAGGTTATGTAGATTGTGGTATGTGAATGGAAATGATGATCGATGATGATAATATGGTGAAAAACGAATTTGAGCACACCTTTAAAATGTGAAGTTAGAAGAAAAGGCTATGTTATAAAGTCAATGTGCACTTATTGAAAATGTATACTACGGTGTAAATTAAGAATTGAACTAATAAAATGTCGTTCTCGTGTTGTACATGTCCGCCCATCAATAATTCAATATCATTCATTCATTCCCATGTATCCTCCTCGTACTAATTACTATACCATGCAATTAGGTAGAACAGTAATGCTATATGCATTTTATAAAGGAAACTACTACACGGTTCCTCCTAACCTTTATTCCCTCTTACAAATTTTGTTGACTCACATGATGAAAATATCACATCATTATTTATCATATCATGGAATAAAAGTGAGGGAGTAGAATTTAGGAGTATATGTACTATAACTCTTTTGAAAATTCTCGCTCAGTAGATTTTACTATCATATTATCATAATTATAACTTTTTTAAATAACAATAAAAACTCATAACTACTATCCAAATGAGCACATTAGATAAATTATGTTCATCCGTAATAACCCACAAATCATACATAATAGATAAATTGCACTAGAAAAATATTATTTAAAGACTTCAACCGAGGGGATGTTGACCATCACAATTATAATTTACTCATATATATTTCTCATGCATACCTATAATTTTAATTTACTTTCAAAATACTCAGTATAACATAACACAATCCAAATTTAATGATAATAATATTTAAATTATTAAAAACAACAAACAAAAAGGCAACAACTATAAGAACACATTTTGTTACTTGCAAAGCCGGCTTATTTTGTAAGTTTTGCAATAGCTGGATTATTAGAATAATAGTAATTTAATAACAACAACAACAATAATAGAAAAGTCTTGTGTGGCATAAGCTATACCAATTTGAAAATTTCACCCCTTTCAAATGTGCGGATAATCTAATGTTATATCATTTACACAACAATTTTATAATATTGCAGAAAATTAATTTTTCTTTTAAACATTATTATCAATTATTTAATTATACGCATTGGTGTATTTATTGTAACAAATGGATATATTTTAGGTATTTTCTTTTATATTGTATTGTGATTTATTTTGGCTTAAACTATTTATAATATATGATATCTGATCTTTTAAATTTTTAAAATTTTAAATTTTGAATCATTATGGTTCAGAACTTGAGATTATAGAGTTTACGTGTAATTAATGAATATAAAAAGTAATGATAATTATTATGAAATGCAAAAATTGATAAGAATAACGTTTCTTATTATTTAGTTACCAAAGGATTATGATGATATTAAATTATGAATAAAATAATTAGGGTCAGAAATGAAGCAGTATGATTCTGTATGAACTATGAAGTCATGATGACTTCACACCCACGACTCACGAGATAACCCCTACTAGTGGTCCAGTGCATGTTGTTCACAGCCCACGCCACTATAGAGACTATCAAATCAATAATTCATTTACGGAGGGAGTAACAACAAGAGTAAGCATGAATGATGAATCACACCAATTAATATGATTTTGTGTTATAAAGGTTATGCTTGAGTATTATTCAATGATAGTGCTTCCCTATAAAACTGATATTGCACTAGTTAACACGATATTTATGTCGTCACAAGTTATAGTTAGTTATACATTCTTGAAATATTTTTAAAAATTTGATAATCTTACATTAATATACGATAGGATACCGAATGATATTTAATAAAATTTGAAACACTAATTTAAAATACATATTATACATTGAACTATATATTCACGCAATGTAAATGTGTTCACATTTTTTACATGGAAAAGTGTCTACAACTAGTGACAGATATTTTTCTGTACTCCATTCCCACTGAGATGGATGAGGAGGAAGTCATCTTTGTCTTGCCATGTCCACTAAGATGGATGAGGTGGGAAGTCATACTCGTCCTAGATTACTATTTGCACTAGACACCCTCTTAGCGTACCCAAAAAAAATGATAGCAACTTAGACTATGAAATAATCAAAGGCCACTATACTTTATACACACACAGTTGGCAATGCACCACTGGACGGCTTGCCACTCACCATGAGTCCCTACCATATGGTTTTCATCGTATTCACCATTTTCCTCAAAATGTTCACGTTCTACTTCATGCTGATATTATTTGGGCAATGCTTTTGTAACTTTTTGCTAGCTTTATTTTACTTCCTTTCTCTTCAAAAAAGTTCACTATACTTTATAAGAGTCATGATTTTAAAAAATAATAAAACTACAACTACAATTCTTATTCAAGTTATATTATATTCACATCAAAAGTATTGAATAATTTTTAGTATTACATGTATTTTTTTTAAAATTCATATTCCACCGTATCAATTAATTAAATGATAAAAATATATTTATATATTTATAGATAATGTCAAGTATATACTTTATCTGTCTAATTTTACTTGTTTTATTTATTAGTTAAACAAACTCATTTTTTTTTACTTAAATATTTTTAATTTAATTTTTTTGTGTGTTTAATAGAACTTTTAATGAATTTTTAATATATATAAATTTTATAAATTACAAAATTCAATATTATGAAAAATTAAATTAAATTAAGTCTCTTTAATCAAATCAAACATATAAAATGAGACCGAGAGAGTAATAAGATAAATAAAAATGATTTGTTTTAGATAGTCTCAATTAAACTGGTTAGATCATTGACTTAGTCATCACAATGTGAGTTTGAACTCATGATTATTTATTTAGAATGGTAACTGAAACGTCATCTCACTACATAGTCGACATATAAGTTAATTAATTTCATTGTAATATTTTAAAAATTACTTAATACGTAATCTTAGATAGTGGCTATGATTTCTATTGTGACACGGAAAATAAAAATGATTTTTGAAACAAGTACAGAAATAGAGCCTGATTGGGCGTGGCTGGGTGCCTCCCACAAGACTTTGTGATTTTTCGGAGAGGGAAAGAGTATCTACCGGGTCCAGTAGCCATTCCACGTGTCAACAGCTGAGTTCCCCAATGAAAGCTCATACCGACAATGGCGGCCTTGATAGCTCAAACCAGGAATCGCCACTCACCTCGCTCCCATCTCCAATTCCACTCATACCTTCAAATAAAACTGCCCTTTCCTTTCTCTTCCAAAGCTTTAGTTTCGCTCTTCATCAAATTGATTTTCACCTTCTTGCTTCACCTTCAATTCTTGTACATTTTCCTCTCTGTACTCCCGAATTACACGTATTTTCTCGCCTACCTTCCGTATTACTTAATCTCTTTATTTGGAATCGAGAAAAAAAAAAGATTAAATCTTGGGATGCGTTAGTTTGGTTCTTTGCAAAAGCAGGAAGAATGGAGGGGATCATAATAGATTGGTGGTAGTTTCCTGGCCATAATTGTCGGTTCTTGTGCTGTCTTTGAGTTAGGATCGATGGAACACTTGTATAGCTGTCCACGTGCTTGAGTAAATGCCCCAGAGGCAAAGTTTTAAAAAAATTATATATTTTTTAAAAAATTTTAAAAAATGCAATTTAAGGTTGCTTGCCAAGTGAATGTGGATTGTTGAGAGGGCTATTTGTGGCTTAAGGTTTACAAGACATTTCATCAATTCTGAGATTTGATGGATTAATTGGTTTGGAAAGAAGAATGAGTTCAGGGTGTAGTTCGCCTCCACGGTGTGATGGGGGATCAGAGAATGAGGCTTGCAAGGATGAGATGGAATTCAAGGTTGATGGAAATCAGGGGCAGATTGATATTTCAGGCCAGGGAAATGCAGGGAAACCTCCCAGGAATCTCATGATCCGACATAGTATCAGTCAGGCAACCTTGGCAGGTATCTTTGAATTGGTGAGTGGATCCCTATTTCATTGACCCCTTTGTAGCTTATTCATGATTTGGAACACATCAACGTTATTATTCTTGACTAAATTCATTGTCTTTAAACCATTTCTCAACCTGATTGTTGGCAATGGCCAATAGAGCATGTTTAAATTAGTGATTGTTAGGCATTAGTTAGGATGTATAATAGATATGAAATGGATCTATTTAAAATGGGATTCTCCAAGCTGAAGCCTAGTTTCCTTTTAGGAACATTTAGTGGAATAGATCAGAGTTTTTATCCACTATACCTTGACAGGATGATTCTAGAATCCATCTTGAGCTTAGATAGCATTGATGGAAAAAGGTTATTGATTGGACAATCACAAAAGTTCCTGTATAACAAAGAGGTTTTCTAGCATGGCAAAATACTGGATAACTTTGAGATCTTTATGCAAAAGCTTCCATCTGTTTCATGATTGAAATGCTTGCTTTACACGGGTAATTCTTATATAAATGCAATCTGGTTAAAAACGCATTATGTTCTCTTTTGATACTAACTATATTCCAAAGGAGCAGTAAAGTATGGATTAATTTTAGAACAATTTGTGAACTCTTATGACACAGTGTCTAGTTAGTATCTTATCCATTTTATTATGCAAATTTCTATACTTTTGTTAGTATGGACTCCATGCAATAAGTGTTCAATATTTGGTATGTTAAATTACTGATTATAACTTCTCCTTGGTCAATCCAATTTCTAGGAATCAACAAGTCAAATTACTGGTCTTAAATCTCCACCAATTGAGAGTCCTGGGATTGTCCCTGTATTTCGCTCGGGAAGCTGCTCTGAAATCGGACCAAAAACATATATGGAAGATAGGCACATCTGTGTGGATGATCTTCACAAACATTTTAATACTGCCCAAAAGTTTCCTTCTCCTAGTGCTTATTATGGGGTATGTACCTTAAATGGCTAACAATTACTTCAAAGTGGGCTAGAAATGGAATATATTATAGAGTATTCTACAATGGGGATTGTTTGTGTAGAAGCATGCCTACATTTTCATTTATTAAAATCCCATATAACATGACTGAATAGAAATCTGTTGCTGTTCCCCCTAACCATTTGCTAATGGTTCTACTGCCACATCATGTTTTGAAATTTGATACAAGATTAGTTTCACGCACTCCTATAGTTTTGAAATTTGTTCGAGACTTAAAGTTTCTTGATAAGGTTTTGTCTTTATTTCAGGTGTTCGATGGGCACGGTGGTGTTGATGCTGCAACATTTGCTCAACAAAATCTCCTCAACTTCATTGTTGAGGATTCCCATTTTCCTTCTGCCGTGAAAAGAGCTATTAGGAATGCTTTTGTGAAAGCTGATCATGCACTAGCCGATGCTAAATCACTTGATAGTTCCTCTGGTACAACTGCTCTGGCTGCACTTATGTTAGGACGGTAAGATATTGATGTGTTTACCTATCTGAGATCCACACATCTTCCAAAATAAGCTGCATAACTTTCCACTTTCATTTGTCTTTTTCTCGCCTTCTGCTCCAAGTAGGTTATGGAATATGTTTCTTTGTTTTTTAGCTTTAGTAAGTTATCGAGGTCAATTGAGAAACACAATGTGTATTATGGGGGTCTCTATGTCTATTTTTACTTATATCAAATTTTCCTTGTTTAAGTTTTTTATTCCTATCAATGTGTGGTAATATGGCGGGGGGTTCTATGCTTTCTGAACTCAACCTCACCAAATACATTCGACTCAATTAAGTGGATTTTGTATTTCTTCTTCCTATTAACCTTCTCAATTGTGGTTATATTTGGGCTGGTTTTTATTTGTTATGCTGCCGATTCACAGGACAACGCTAATTGCTAATGCTGGGGACTCTCGAGCTGTGCTAGGAAAAAGAGGCAGAGCAATTGAGTTATCAAAGGACCACAAGCCCAATTGCACATCTGAAAGATTGCGAATTGAAAAACTAGGAGGTGTGATTTATGATGGTTATCTCAACGGCCAACTATCAGTTGCACGAGCTCTCGGTGACTGGCATCTGAAGGGCCCCAAAGGCTCAAAGTGCCCTCTAAGCGCGGAGCCAGAGTTGGAAGAGGTAGTCTTGACCGAGGAGGACGAGTTCTTGATTATGGGGTGTGACGGGTTGTGGGATGTGATGAGCAGCCAGTGCGCGGTAACGATTGTGAGGAAGGAGCTTATGCTGCACAATGATCCCGAGAAGTGCGCGAAAGAGCTGGTGAGGGAGGCGCTCAAGCGCAACACGTGCGACAATCTGACAGTAGTGATCGTCTGCTTCTCCCCCGACCCGCCTCCTCGGATAGAAATCCCAAGATTCTCGAGGAGGAGGAGCATATCGGCTGAAGGACTGGATCTCTTAAAGGGTGTATTGAGTAGCATATAAAAGGGATGGGTTTGTACCAATATTATATTGTATAGATGAACATGGAGCCATTACCACTGTTTGGGATTTTTCTGAGCTTCTGCTGTCCCTGGGTTGTGGCCACACCATTCATTCATCATTCTTGACTTCAATAGAGCCTATGTATCATTTTGGACAGTTGAGAGAATTCATTGTTTTTCTTCACTTAATTGTTAACACTTCTTGGGTGTAGTTATCATCAATAAATGCTGAAAGTGCATCTTTAATTTGCTCTTAAAGTTTATATTGTGTATTGGATGGTTTCCCTCCTCACTACTAAACCTGCATATCCCCTTTTGCACTATAGTCCTCACTTTTCTGCTACTATGCCAAAAGTTATAGCGTTTAAATGGTAAGATACTAATTCTGTTAAGATCAGTAACGAAAACACAACTTTATTCCTTATATTTCTTTATACTTAAGTAGTAGTCAGTGCCACGTTTCGATAACAAGATGCTGGACTCAACTCTTCGAGCCGTTGCCCGACATTATGTCTGGAATAGTTACATTATAGACATTGAATTGTGGTCTTATACTTTATCAGATGGAAGTTCTGAACTCATTAAGCAGAACTTGATTGTTTCTTATGTTTCAATTCACATGAATAAAAAAAGAAGGAAGAAAGATCTCTGTATTGTGTAATGGAAATGAAGAATTACAGCAAATGATCTACAAGGGAGAGCATGTGTAAAGGACATACACAATCACCAACAAAAAAGAAAGACATCCACACAAGGAACCAAAAAGAAAACAAAAGCCACAAAGTATACATAAGCTTTAAGAATAAAACTATATATATAGTCATGTCTTTGGAGCTGCATATATATTAGTTTGATGGAGGCGGCGAGAGGGTAGGAATGGCGGGAATGGAAGGGATAGCAGCGGCGGGCAAAGTGGGCAGAGGAATATTAGCCGGCAAGGGAGGCATCGTTAGCTTTGGAACGGATGGCAAGGTTGGGAGAGGGGTGTTTGGGAGGTTCAAAGATGGGATTGTTGGGAGTGTTGGCATGTTGGGAATTGTTGGCAATGAAGGTTGAGGCAAAGAGGGAATCGTTGGCAAAGGTGGGGCGCCACCGGGCACTTGCAACAGCCGGCGAGACGCAAGGCATGTGTTGGCGGTTGAGAGAGAGAGTGTGATGATGAGAGAAAGAAGGAAGGGATTGTTGAGAGCAGCCATTGTTGTTTTTGTGAGTGGTTTGAGTGAATAGATGAGAGAAAGATTGAGGTGAGTTGATGAGATGATGTGATGCCAATTCTTGATGAGTATATATATAGTTTGGGTATGTAAAGGGTTGATGAAATGTAGTTGGGACTTGATAGATGGGCATGGAATGAAGGTATATTTTGGTGGAATTTGGTATGCTAACATTTGAATAATTGAATCACTTCAAACATGCTAGCCAGCTGCTATTTCACTAGGTAAACTACCCAATTCCTTTTGTGATTTTTTTTTTTTTTGGCTAGTTTAAAAGAACCACAAAAGGAAATAATGAATTTGATGAAAAGAAACCACAAGAGCTATTCATTTTTTATTTTTTTTTATTTTTGTTGGAAACAGCTATTCATTTTAATTAATGAAAATCACTCATAGGGCATTTTCAAGACATCAAGATCGCCCATGTGTTTCGTGAAGGTAATGTGTAGACTTTCTCGCAAACATGGGTCAAAATTCGACATGGGGTAGTGGGGTACTACTCGGTTGGACCATCCTCTTGACAGTTTGAGAGATTTGTTCGTCCGTAATGCTCAGAGAATAGTTTCTAGTAGGCGGCACTCGTCTTCGTCCCCTAACCAATTTTTTTAATTAATGAACTTTTTGATAATTAACTTGCACAAAAAGAATAATACAAAAAATTTGAGATTTTATTATATATCCACACTTACTATTTACATAAATAAAAAAATACCACTTACAATATTATTTGTCCATAGAAAGCAAAATTTTCTTGTCCTAAAATCCCGACAAATATGATAGTGGAGAATAAATTATTGTGACTCAAGAACTCATAAATCCAACTGCTATGACTCAATCATATATCATTGTTCATAATCTACTGCACAGAAATCAACTTAATTGTCTATCAGTCCATGCGGATCATCCCATTCTCGTAAATTACATTAATTAAAAGTGAAAAAAAAAAGTGAAAAATGAAATGTGACTAAAAATATCTTTTTAAAAATCACTTTCGAAGATTAATTATTAATGCCATCGGCTCCAGTCAACCTCGGATGTAACTGTTTTGGGTCCCAATGATTAAAAATTTTCAATCTTTCCTCTCTCTGCAACTCCTCTTCTGACAGATTTTGATGAGAAGAAATTCAGTTTTTTTTTTTTTTTTTTTTTTGAAAACGAAGAAATTCAGTTGTTTTGCTCATTATTCTTGTTGATCTCTATTAACTGCATTAAATTAATTGTAATTTTCGATCCGTAGTCTCTGGGATTTGTCGATACTACACACACTCTTTGTCCTTGATCGACAAATTCAGTGAAAAAAAAATGGTGGTTGAGAAAGATGAAGCGAGCTCTTCGTCTCATGTTCTTAACCATCCCAGAGAAGAAACTCCACTCCTCTCCACTAACCAAAATCATCTCTCTTCCCAAACCAAAACATTTGCCAATATTTTCATTGCCGTAGTTGGGGCAGGCGTTCTGGGCCTCCCTTACGCCTTCAAGCGAACAGGATGGGTAATGGGGGCTCTCACGCTTTCAATTGTGGCATTTTGTACCTATTATTGTATGATGCTTTTAGTGTATTCAAGGAGGAAGCTTGAAACCCATTCAAAATCTCCCAAAATCTCGTCTTTTGGGGATTTAGGGTTTGCTGTGTGTGGGCCCGTGGGGAGGTTTGCTGTTGATGTTATGATTGTTCTCTCACAAGCTGGGTTTTGTGTAGGATACACAATTTTTATATCTAATACTTTATCATACCTGTTCAATCCTGTATCTGTCACAAACCCTAACCCTAAAATTTTGGGTGTTTTGCCTAAGACTCTGTATTTGTGGGGGTGTTTCCCATTCCAATTGGGGTTGAATTCAATCCCTACATTGACCCATTTGGCCCCTCTTAGCATCTTTGCAGATGTGGTGGATTTGGGGGCCATGGGGGTGGTGATGGTTGAGGATGTGTTGGTGTATTTGAAGAATAGGCCTGTTTTGCATACATTTGGTGGGTTGAGTGTTTTCTTCTATGGTTTTGGTGTGGCGGTGTATGCGTTTGAAGGGATAGGAATGGTTTTACCCTTGGAATCGGAGATGAGGGAAAAGTCCAAGTTTGGGACTACCCTTGGCCTCACAATGGGGTTCATCTCGTTGATGTTTGGCGGGTTTGGGGCGTTGGGGTACTTTGCGTTCGGGGAAGAAACGCAGGACATCATCACGACCAATTTCGGGCAGGGGCTGCTCAGCTGCATAGTCCAAATTGGGCTGTGCATCAACCTGTTTTTTACGTTCCCGGCAATGATGAACCCGGTTTATGAGGTGATGGAGAGGCGGTTGTGTGAAGGGAAGTATAGCTTGTTGGTGAGATGGGGGATGGTGTTGGGTGTGAGCTTGGTGGCATTGTTGGTGCCTAACTTTGCCGATTTCCTGTCGCTCGTGGGGAGCAGTGTGTGTGTGGTTTTAGGATTTGTGTTGCCTGCAATGTTTCACTTGATTGTGCACAAGGAAGAATTGGGGGTTCTTGGTTTTGCTTGTGATGGAGTGATCATTGTTTTGGGCATAGTTTTTGCTGTCTATGGAACCTGGTCTTCCCTGGTAGTGATCTTTGGAACTAGTGCTTAATAGCACACACACTCTCTCTCACTCTCAGAGAGAGTAATAATAGACAACTCCTTTTGCTCCAGTTTTCTTGCCTTCCATTTTATGTTTAATATAATTTGGAAATGTATAAAAGCAGGTGTCTCCTTTTCTTGGCATAAAATACTGTAAACTCTGTGTGTGGAGTTATTTTTTTTTTTTTTTTTGGAGAATTTTTTTTTTCTTTTTTCTTGTAAACTCTGTGTGTGGAGTTATAATTGTGTTGTAGGACAGGATATGTAATGTTAGGCTGTTTTGGTTCATGAGTTTACACACTGAAAATCAAAATCATACTTAGTGTTTGACTGACAATTTTTTAAAACACAACTCTATATGATTTTTAAGTTTGGATTAGTGTTTTTAGATTTTTGTTTTGATTTTTTTGTTCATATTCCTCCCATACAATGAAATGAAAATTTTATTTTATTCCCAAATGTCTGTTACTTATGTAACTACTATTATTTGTTTATCCCATAATAAAATTTTAATACCATAAAGTTTATCTATCGTATCAAAGGTCACTATAAAAAAAAGCTTAGTAGGTCAATTACTCCGTACAAATTAACCAATGGATGAAAAGAGAACCGGATGAGATTAAAGCGTTTACCAACAACAAAAATTTTACTCGCCAATAGCAACTTACACAAAATTGCATAATATTTTTACACATTTTTATACATGTAGGTGGTGAAGAATTGAATACGTGAACACAAGTCTGTTCACTTTAAAAAAATACTAATCAGTAAAGGAAAAAAATAACCACCAAAAAAAAAGAGGAAAACAAACCAGGATGGTAAATTACACAAAGGGCACTGCCCACCATGACTTCAACTAGTTTCGCACACCTTCTCTATCTACCTCACAAAGCCAATTTGCTATTATAAAAGAGGAAACCTAGCAGCAATAGCTGAAAAACAAGTGTGGAGGACGTGAGAATAAGACATCATAGTCTGTTTGAAGATTAAAAGGCTTTCCAGCTATCAGAGTCTCTCCAGTGGTGTCTCGCTCTCGAATGATGTCTTAAATGGCCCACTTGAGTCTCTCCGGGGTGTCTCGCTCTCAAATGATGTCTTAAATGGCCCACTTGATCCAAATGGATCGGCATCATCAAAAGATGCAAAACCATGACCGTATTCTGAGTCCTTAGTGCTTCGGAAGGAATCAAACCTCGCAAATGAGTCTCGGGGAGGAGGGTTCCCAAAGGTATATTCAGAGTCTGCAGTGCTGCGGAAGGAATCAAATCTTGCTAGAGAGTCATGTGGTGGAAACAAACCGTGATCAAATTCAGAATCCTTGGTGCTGCGCATGGAATCAAATCTCGAGAAGGATGCATCAGGTGCAAAGTGGTTACTGCCATCATGCGAGCTGAAGGAATCAAATCTAGAGAAGTCTCTTGAGAACTCTTCAGGCCCTTCACTAAACCTTCTTGGGGAGTTGGTAGAGCCATACATTGGAGTACTTGGAACAGAATCAGCGAAGGAGCTCTTCCTCTGAAACATGTCATCTGCATGTAGGTTGGGACTATATGCAGGCGTGCTTGGCACAGAATCAAAGAAAGGGCTTTGCTTTGAGAATGCATTTTCTGTGTAGGAGAACCCAGTGTTATAACTAGGAGTACTAGGAACAGAATCGAAGAATGAGCCTTGCTTTGAGAATGTGTCCCCAGCTTGTGTGAATCCAGCATTGTAATTTGGAGTACTGGGAACAGAATCAAAGAACGAGCTTTGCTTTGAGAATGCGTCACCAGCTTGTGTGAATCCAGCATTGTAACTTGGAGTACTAGGAACCGAATCAAAGAATGGCATTTGTTTTGAAAACTTGTCTCCAGCTTGTGTGGGGGCATTGTAACTTGGAGTACTAGGAACTGAATCAAAGAATAGGCTTTGTTTTGGTAATACATCACCTGCTGGTGGAGCACCTGTATTGTAACTTGGGGTACTAGGAACAGAGTCAAAAGATGGACCCAGCTTGGGAACTGTGTCGATTGCATATTTGGATCCAGTTTTTATAGGAGCAAGACCCCAGTCATCGAAACCAAATAAAGGATTCTCCTTCTGTGTCTCATTATCAGCATTCTACAAAAAAAAAATTGAAGTGAATATACAAGTATACTGTCCCCCCTGCAGACCTAGAATGCAGTCTTCCAATCTCCCAAACAAGAACAAGAGAACTAAAGGATTTTAAAAAATATATTGCTACTTCAGACCAAACCTAGACAGTATAAACATGTATATACCAGGACCACACAAGATCTTTGAACATACAGGATATTTTTGCCTCACAATCTTCACCTACACGGAACACATTTACACGTACCTTACTAGCAACACGA
The DNA here is from genome assembly GCA_003576665.1 of Ipomoea trifida. Lineage (NCBI taxonomy): Eukaryota > Viridiplantae > Streptophyta > Magnoliopsida > Solanales > Convolvulaceae > Ipomoea > Ipomoea trifida. The sequence continues at coordinate 22,774,589 of CP025648.1, read as the reverse complement.
TTGAAGTCCCATGCAGCATCTGAATCATAGTTTGTATCAAATGTACCCCAACCTGATTCATCAAAACCTTTGTCACTGGAGAACACGGATTCAGCACCCCCATGGTCACTGCACTAGTGAATCAAAAACAAAGTTCAGGTTTCTGAGAAGAATGCCTATGAGTTTGACTACAACTCAAGAAATGAATCGATGATATTGAAACTTCTGTTACCCTTTTGCTTAATGAAGACAAAAATAAAAAGAAAAACAAAACAGCCACATTACCCTTGCATTGCATGGGGTGAACCATCAAAATTGAATTCCTTCCTAGGTTGAAATTCACGCAGTTCCTTAGAGGGGCTATCAAATGCATTGCTCTTTGACGGGCTTTCAGGAGGACTTCTTGCTCTTTGGTCATCACTATGGACAGATGTCACTTCATCCACCACTGTACTTTTTACCGGGCTTGACAAATTCTCAGCCCCAACATCAGCATCCAAGCGTGATTTTCCTGTCTCTCTGGCATCACCAGAAGATACTTTCTCCCGAATTAGGGAAGATTTCGTCTTAGATGGAGCTATCACATTTTGCACATCAAGGGTGAGTTCTTTCAAAGATGTGAAACCTGTGAAGCCCACAAAGGTTGGAACACAGCTATAAATAACCACCAACAAGAATAAGGGGAACAAAGAAGGAAGGTTGGTGATATTAATAAAAGGAATTGAATGTCCCTTGGACCTAGAAGTGAATTTTCATTGTACCTTCATCTTCAAACTTATCCCAGTCACCATCCCAATCTGCAGCTCCTTCTTGGATGCCAGGTTGCCAACCTTTTAACAAATTATCAGTATTAGAGAACCATCATTATAGCAGAGGTATCAACCAGAGTAAGAGATACACCAAATGGAAATTTTTTATAAATATGACATTATGTAATTTATCCGTAGTAGACTGTGAACTATCAAAGCATTGACTGATACACAGATCATGTGTGAGACCAATTATAGGAAACATGGTATGCAAAAGAAAGTAAATAATTAGCTCACGATAAATGATTGATGAAACCTGAGGGGGGAGAAAGAAAATACTAAGTAACCTTTTTCATGTGCTAACAAGTTCAAAATAAATAACTAGACTTCTGCTATCCACACAGAAAAAGTTGTAGTAAAATTTATAAATTAGCCCTGAAGATGTATGTTGGCCTTTGTTGGGCCTAGCCATTTTCTACAATGGCTTACTTTATATAGTTCAAGGATTAATAGTGGTTAAGTTTGTCTTCTACTAGTAGTCTCCCTGAACTAAGCAATGTTGGCCACTATTAGTCCCTTTGTGGAACACTTAAATTATATCATTAACAAAAGAACTCTCGGTGGTTAATGTCTCACAGAATTGACAGATCATGTAGCCACTTTTGAAGCTAAATGGTTGAAGTGTCAAAGTGTCAAAACTCAAAACAAATAGGGACCACTTAAGGAAAAAATCCAAATAAGAAAGCCCCAAAGTTTAAGCAATACAAACACATACCAAATGGCAGCTCCAGCAGTGAAGTTGGTTTGGCACGTAGACCATAAGTTTTGCAACGTTCATTCAATGATTTTATAAGCTCCTCAAGATCCTTTTGAATGTGATTAGCACGATCCTATGGAGAAAACCAAAAAAAGAAAAAAAAGAAAAAAAAAAAAAAAAAAGACATCAAGCTTAGATAAGTTTCACATATACCATGGATGAAGTAGCTGGTAAAACCTACCTTAGTACTATCAGCATTTCCATCTTGATCCATTTTGACAATTGCTTGATAAAGCTCCATTTTTTTCTCCTTCAAGAGCAACAGAACATTATGAGATGGACTTCACCATGTAATCAGACAAACTTTGTCAAAATCAAAACACTACCCAATAGAAGGCCAAGAAATTGAGCTTCCATTTTAAATTAGCAGTGGAAGCTGTGAAATTACCTGAATATCACGAAAAGTGGCCTCCTGAATTGTCAACTTAGATGCTACATCTCCAGTCTGTTTGTACTTCTCTTCATATTTCTTTGCAAATACTTCAACCTGTAATACAACTTTCTTCAATGAGATCATTTACAAGGAAGTGCACATGAGAATCAGTGAGGTTGAAAGTTACCTCTTTTTTGTCAGCAGAAGTCCTTTCAGTGATCTCATTTAGTCTATTGTCACATCGGCTTTTATATAAAATCTGATAGAAACATATCATGTACAAAAAGCAGGCTGTGTCAATAATGCAACCCACCTTTGGACATTAATTCCTCAAACCAAAAGAAACATCATCCAAAAACATTTCTATAGATAACATGTTTCATTTATTAATTATTCATTACAAGAATTCTGATTCTGAAATAATGAACATCACACACCATATGAGTGGAGTGGTTAAAGAGCTAGCAATAATAATACACTTCCTCATCCAACCCCGCATAAGTATGGGTAATGGGTGGACTTTTGCAAGTAAATTTAAGTGGAAAGGGATGAAGGGAGTGAAGCTCAGAGGTACTCACAAGCTCTTGCATCTTTGCATGAAAGAACTGAATTTTTTCCTTTGCATCCATTATTTCCTTCTCCAGTTCTGCAACCTGTAATTCACATCAAAAGTATATTATGTATGCTCTTTGCATCACTTCAGCAATGAAAGCAACAACCAGAACAAGTTCACATATACAGAAATAACCACTTCGTCCTTCCTGCATCACATTAACATTCTATTTTACATATTACCCTTGCCATAAATATGACATAAAAAGCACATAATGAAGCATATTTCTCTATGATTGCCAAGGAAATAAATTTAAAATATTCTAGATTTGGATAACTTTCAAACAAAAGGGAAAAGGGTAATGTTACCTACAATAGAAAAACAAAAAAATTTAGCTATTGATGTTTACATGATTTACAGTCTCAAGAAATTACCAGTTTGAAGATGGACAAATAACACAGCATACCAATAATCATATCAATTATTTTATTTTTTGCAGAGAAACTATAGCATTTGACAATTATGGTTAGGTTTAACATCATACACAAATAATAGTCATAAACATTAAACAATCAAAGGCAATTAGCGCAATCTGCACGTGTATGTGACTACGTGTTGCCCACAGTTCCCCCCAAGTCAACATTGTCTTCCATATGATATTAAGATACATTCACACCTCCACAAAGCCAAATAGTCTTCACAAATCCCAAGAACTCAAGTATGTAGTAGTTTTAGAAACAAAACAAAAAAAAGGTTGCAAAACTCTACAGAAAACAAAAGAAATTGCATGCATTACCTTCTTTTCTGCTTCAGTTGCTTCCTGGAACTTTGAGTTCAGAGAATCTTGTTCTTCTGAACTAAGTTGTTCAACAAGATGCTTCTCAAGCACCGGAACTTTAGGTTTAGGCTTTTGTTGAGTAGGTTGCCTAGCTTCATCAGGCTGAGAAATTGGAACTGGACGAGGTGGCTTCCCAAATGAACCAGGAGCTGCTTGATGTGTACCTTTTGTTCCCTGTTGTTGTGGTATACCTGGTAAAGAAGAAATAGGTCATGAAGTATATTGCAGTATTGGAGATGCAAAGAGTTTGTGCATGCAATAAAGGGGAGAAACAAAAAGTACATACCTGGAGTATGTCTCCAAGCTGCTCCAGAATGTACTGCAGTAGGTTGACCAGAAGCAGCCATTGCTTCATCAAGCATAATACTAGTTGGTAGGACTGGAGGAGGAGGGCGACCTTCCCTGTATCGTTCCATCAAGTAGAGAGAAATACAAAATTCCCTCAGAGAAAGCATGCTGTCATTATCTTGATCAGATAAGTCCCATACCTGCCGTAAAATCTCTGGAAAATCCAGAAGGCACTGCATTAGATTCAAGCCTCTAGGATGAACCATGTAAACTCAGAAGGCAAAAAAGTACATCTAAGAAGGCTTACACAAGATTCACAAGAGCGTACACTAGTGTTACTACCGGTTATGAGTGTGAAATCATTTTCTAAACTTATGCAGATTGACAGTCAGGATTAGAGGTGGAAATTCAGTATACTAACTTCTCATTTGCTCTGCTATTTCAGTACCATTAGATATAAGGGAAAATGCATTATTGCTTAGGAGGAAATGAACCGGTATGAGTTTACACATTTCTTATTTGCTGGTTCTATTATTAAGAAGGAAAGAAATCAAGATAATGATGTTAATCATAGAATTAATGCCAGTTGAAAGAGGTGAAAAATGTGTGGCAAGCATTCTCTTTGGCCATAAAATTCAGGAAAAGGTTCAAGGAAAAGTTCTACTGAACAGCCATCGGGTCAACTATGCATTATGGTAGCATGTGCTGGGCAAGATGGTTGTGATTTGGATGTATGCATGAATACAAGTAATAATATTAGGAATAACTTTGTCTAAGGTAAGACAGAATTGACACCTACTGTGGAAAATTGAGAGAAAACTAATTAAATTGATTTAGACATGTTCAACTATGCAAGCACATATTAGAAAGAGTGTAAAAGATAGAGAGAATAGTGAAAAGAGACAGAGCCAAACATACATGGACTCAAGCAATTAAGAAATAATATAAGCCAGCTTAATAGATAACAACAGATTCAGTATATTACAGTTGAATGGAGAAATAAGCCAATTGACCGAGCTCAACTTGATTAGCATTAAGGCTGGTTTGAGTTGAGTTGAAATGGGATAGGGCAAGGATAGGTGAGGAAGACATTGAATTGACTTAACTGATCAAAACAATAAACTTCTTGCCATAAAAAAACAAGGTATGAGGAGTGTAGGACAACAATTTTCATATTCACCAAATTAACTGAAAGTGCCAATAGAATGTAAAATGTATGAAATAGTCAAACTCCTTTGAAAATAAAAAATAAAAAATTCTTGCATCTGTATGCTTAAGTTAGAGAACAGCATCAATCAAGCCTACATATGCTGTTATATTTATGCATCCATTGTCCTCATTCCAACCACATAACTACCCTCTAATCATTCAGAGCATTAGAGGTTCAGTATGACCAGTTACTTTTTTTCTTTTAATAATTTTCATTTTTAATTTAGTGAATGAAAAATTAAAAGAGCAGCTAGTAGGTCAAATAGGACTATATCAGCCACATTTATACCTTCTCAACAGAGGCTTGTCACCATCACAAACCAATTATAGGCCTTCCAAGCAATAAATTAAAAAGAAAAAAAAAAGAAAAAAAAAAAAACAAACAAACAAACAAACAAAAACAGGAATTCACTTGAAAATTAGAGAAATGAAGTATAATGACCTCGAGGCAGTTTCCAGCTCAAAAACAAGTTGCGTGCTTGTTCACCCGTGATTTTTCCATCCCTGTCTGTGTCTACTGCTACAAAGACTTTACTATACTTCTGAACATCAGCCTGGGTCATTCTTGGCCAAGGTAGCTGTGACTGGCTAGAAGCGGTATTTCCAGCTCCACCAGGAATTGCATTGGAAGTTTGCAGCGGGACATGTTGGTATTGTTTCACACTTGATGGAGTTTGCTGATACTGATAACCTGCTGGTTGCTTAGAGTGCATGTTTTGCAAAGAATCAATTGAGTTTGACTTAACCTTTTGTTGAGAACCAGAAGATACAGGGTTTGGAGATGATGAGATTGATACACTACTAGCAGAAGATTTAGGTGGCTTAGAAGCTTGGTTTGGCTGGATAGATGTCGCAGAGAAAACATCTCCAAAAAGAGAGTTCGAAGAAAATCCATTTCCTGTAGCTTGATGAGTTTTAGAGTCCTTAGCTGGAGGATGGTGACCCGGTAAAGCTGCATCTTGTGGTTTTGATTGTGGAGGGGTTGATCCAGAGGCAACAAGACCAAATCCATCATGACTCTTAGGACTGATACCTCTGTAAGACAATTGGGGCGTTACCCCTGGTTGGGAGCCACTAGTCCTACCACCATTCATATCAGGGGAAATAGGAGAATTTGAAGAAGTCATAGTGGATCCCACTGGCACACCTGGACCTGAAACAGCGGGATGAGACTGGAAAGTAGTGCTAGGAGCAGGTGGTCGAGGAGGCCTTGCAACCTGACTTTGTTGAGGTTGAAAGACCTGAGGACCTCTGGTTCCACTACTTGGACCTGCTGCTGGAACACCAGCACCAACTGAAGGAACTGGAGAATTTGACATATTATTTGGTTGAGGACCTGGTATGGCTGCAAGGTTTATCTGGGGTGCTGGAATTTTCGCTGAAGCTGGACCAAACAAAGCAGCCTTAACGATATCTGGAGTCAATTCTCGTTTACTTTGAGCCACAGTAACTAGTTTTAAAGCATTATAAAAATCTTGACGACTTAGGAATCCTGTTTGACTTTGATCCGCATACATCCATATCTGCACAAAAGCCATACTGGTATTTTAGTTTTAAAAATCCAATATAATTTATTACAAAAAGAGGAAAAAGAAAAGGGCATGTGAAGAACACAACACCAGACTTTAGTTACTCTTGACATTAACCTAGCTCGCTAGCTCTTTAGTGTGGAAACTGAAATATCTATATAACTCTCTCACTCCCAGTGCAAACAGCCCAAACCACAAGATTTAGATTTTTTCCCCTCCTCTTCCCAAATCACTTGGCATATTAACTTACTAGTACAAAAAGAGTTTATCTAAACCCTCCAATGCTATGATATTAGATATTCTCTAGATTGTAATAATAATATATTTATCATCTCATGTTAGTTGATAATGCTTTACTATTCTACTAGTTCTAGCCATGTTAGTATTGTGAGCCTATATAAAACGCCCTAGGTTGTAGCAAGTGTGTAATCATATTACATATTCTCTGGATTATAATTACAATTATATATTTATCATCTCATGTAGCTGATAACGATTTAGTATCCTTAAAGTTTTAGCCATTAGTATTGCCTATAATTAAAAGTGGGCTTCTGAGTAATAATAATTATGTCTTCTAAAGCTCAAAATTCTCTCTGATTTCCGAGCTCCAATGTCTATGCTTTGGAATCGTCCACATAGGTAGCATAATATCAATTTAAAACACGATTAATCATTTTCCACCTTCATCAATCTCTCCGAACATTTTAGCCAGACTTAGGAACTAAAATTCAACAAGTAGGCATAGAAAAGAAGCACGCAGTATACTGATCCATTATCGAACTTCATGCGCATCATTTAGCTTATCATAATTCTAGAACTTAGCTAAATAACTTCAACTAAATATCCTAACAAAATCTCATGTGCGTGCGAGTTGAAATAAGGGATCTATAGTAGGAACCTGAGCAAGCACTTGTTTCGGTAAATTGGCGCCTTGGAAGAAGGAAACAGCCTCGGCACCACTGATCCGGCCGTCCTGATCCAAATCAGCTCTCCGAAAATACGCCTCGAATTGATCCATATTCGGAGCAGCCATTTCCGAAGCGGAATCCAATTAAAAATTCTAAGAGCTTAGATCCACGCTATCGAATCATGAAGGGTTCCGGATTTCCGAGGGTTTAGAAATCCGGCCCGTCCACCGACGGCGATGGGCGGTGGGTGGATCGGCGGGTTTGAGGGAGTAGGGGAAAGTGAACGATGCGAGGAGGAGGAGGATGACGTCAGAGTTTTAATGGAGTTTGTGCTGATACATATATGTCTGCGTATACATATAGTCAGTTTGTCTTGGGAATTGGGAAGGAGAGCACAAAGCACAGTGCATCCGCCGGTGAGAATTCTGCGCCTTTGATCTTCACAGGCTTTCACAGGGATTACTGTTTATGTTGAATATAATTTGAATGATGGGATCGAGAAAATGAAAGCTAAAAAAAAAATGTCAGTCATGTTACAAATTTGCCCCTGAATGATTATACTTTAAAATTTGAGAAAACATGACAACCATTAATTATTACAGTATAATATTGTCACATTGAATCCTATTCTTTTAATTTTATTTCATTACATTTTGTTTCCTTTTGTTTGTTAATTGTTAGTCATCTTTACATTTTCTTTTCCATTTGTTTATTTTTGTTTAAGTGTTTTTTTGTCACATTAACATCATATCATCTTCAGTACACGAGGGTTTAAATTAGAGGTGGGTAACGATTTCCAAACTTATATATTTACTTTATTTGGAGGTGTGGGTGGTTAGTTTTATCAATTAAAATGGCTTTAAGAAGCAAATTAAAGGAGTAGACATTCAAACTTTCTGTCTGATTTGCCATGCAACTAACTAATTACATGCAGTCCATTTGTTACGTGATTGTATACAGTGATGGATCCAGAAAAATGTTTTAGTGGGGACAAAACATGAAAGAGATAATAACACCAAATTGCTCCTTTATATGGGAGGTTGTGGTTCGAGCCTCAGCAATATTAAGTCTTTGTGCTTCAATAGGTTGAGAAAGTAATAAAAAACATATATTGCATTATAATAAAGTCAACAGTATTTTAAAAAAATGAAACACTTAAAATGAATATAGTCATAAATATTGTTGGATATAGACGAAAAATAAAAGGCATCAAAAGTCAAAACTTTATGAAGGATGAGTGACTGCAGCTATAAGGATTCAAACCCTCACTGTTTCTTAAGTGAACACGTACACTTCAAACTCAACTAACTAATCAATTGTTATTCATATCTATTTTAATATAAAAATATATCTAAAAATGTACTATACATACATACATACATACATACATACATACATATATATATATATATATATATATATATATATATATATATATATATATGTAGGGGTAGATAGGGTGACATCATATCCCATGGAGGATTTTTGTGATAAATGTATTTTGTCATGTTGATGTTGCTGTTTCCAATACTCCTTATGCAACCTTTAGTATGTCCATCATAATTTTTAATATGGCTTACTTAGCAGCGAGATCAGGCGTTTCACGAAGTCTACAATCCATATAGGTATATATGGCTGAAGCATTTGCATGTTGAGGAGGCTATGAACTTTTGCTCGAAAAAGGTTGCATTGTTGTCGTGCACTCATCAAATCCGACTGTCAGATGGTTTGTAATTATTCTTTGAATAACTCTTCTCTCTGATCATTCTCTGATCATTCTTATGTTGGATGCATTATGAGAATGTGCCGTTCACTAATGAAACACTTTGAACCAGTGTTCGTTACTTACGTTTCTAGATCAAAGAATGTCATAGCTCATATATATACCTACACTTGCTAGAGCTGTGGATTTACATTCTAATAATCATATCTTCTATTCCGATTTCAATTGATTAATATATTTTTCCTTGTTACATGCCGAAAGCCCAACCCCTAATTTTTTGCCAAAAAGTATAACGCTTGATATTTCTTTTAGATAAACACTACTTGTGACAACAATGTTTTATTTATTTATTTGTTTTGTTTTGTTTTGTTTTGATAATTGTGTATACACATATAGTGACATGGAGCCTCCAACCATGAGTACTTATTAATCGATTAAATATTGATTAATAAAAGTAATAAGAAGTGGATGCGGCTATTCAACATTCATATTTTTTATAATAATTATATTAATTGTGTGGAAATTAAAGATCCCCTAAAAGAGAGCTGTGATTAATATGTTGCCCACCACCACAAATTTATATCAAAAGAGAGTGGAGGTGAGCCTAGCATGCCCAAAGTGTGGAGAGTGCAATGAAGATACCATGCATGCATTGGTTTCTTGTGTTTATTCTAGGCATGTTTGGCGTGGATGTGGACTGCCAGTATTGGAGGTGAATGGTGTGGATTTTCCAGGATGGTTAGCTGGCTTGTGGATGTCTTTAGATGAGCCTAAGTTAGAGTTGGCAGTAGCTGTTATGTATGAGCTTTGGAGGGCACGATATTTGGCTGTTTGGGAAGCCAATCTGCTACATAGCTTGTTATTATTGTTACTACTGTAGCTCTGTAACCCACCAATGTTGAAAAGTATTCAATATTGAATGGTTATGTTAGGCCTTTGTTTTGTTTGCGTGTGTATTTTTTTCTATACCATATCTAGTATTTTATTGTCTCCGTCATTCTTTAATCTCAAACACAAACAATCATAATATTGGTTGTGTTTGACTAAAGATAGCAATGAGTTAGGAATAGTTACATTCACCACCCCTTATACTTATTCCACTGAGGTATCTGTACTCGTCGTTTATTATCTTATTAAAATATTTAAATTATTTACGCATAATAAAATAACAAAATTCATCAATTATTATATTAAAGTATAAAATAATAAAAATATTTAAATATAATAACTAAATTGTTATTTGTAAAAACATATATAAACTTAGTAGTTTAGAACTAAAAATAGTAAAAAGTTAACAAGAATTATCAAATCTTTTAGACTTAACTACATATTAGTATAGTTATTATATATACTAGCTATAATACACGCATTACACGATTAAGCTAGTGTTCAAACCCTAAATAAGTATATTATTAATATAATATTTAAATATGAAATTTGAATAATATAAAATAAAATTGACTATTTTTTAATAAAATTAAAATGAGTATTTTCAACTTGTGATAAAAGTACATAGTAATACGTAAAAATAAACATTGTTTTGCAAATTCTTATTGATACTTTCAATACTAATATAACATTCATATTATTTTAAGATGATGATTCAAAAGAATAATATATTTCACCTTTTATAGTGGTTGAAAGAAACAATCAAATTAAATAAATATTATTATATTTTTTTTATCAACACAATTGATGGAATAAAGATTGTAAAAAGAATAAAAAAAATATTTAAAATGTCATGAGTTCTTTTTGTGCACACTAATTTAACCCGTATCCTAGATTGAGACCCGCGAGACGATCTCACACAAGTTTACCCAATAATAATAATAAGTTAAAAGTTCCATTATTAAAGTTTGTACATATATATAAGGAAAAACTAAGAAGGAAATATGGTAGCTTTGTGATATCTTATTACTGTATAAGGAATATATCAAAATGTACAAATTATCAAAACACACATATTACTCCAACATCTTTTATATTGGTTTAAGTTTTAAAACTCAACTCTGACCTACCACTTGCTATTATTAACAAAAATTCAATCAAATGTGGGGTGAATTCGGATGGATGTATACACGGGCAGACGGTGAATTCAAAGTATCATCCTTGTGTTTGACTTTTTATTCAATAATTATGGTTAATTTGTGGTTTTAATGTGTTTACTAACATTTCAGTTGACTTTGATCTTGTAAAATTCATGCATAAAAACTTTTATTTGACCATATCAACTCTTAAATAATGTGGGTCATAACACATTTAAAACAGATTATATTGTTAGTTGGTAAGTTCAATATTTTTCTAATATAGTTAAAAAAAACTGATCCCTATTAAGAGGAATTATGATTATTAACTTTTACTATAATAAGATAAGATTACGTTTAGGAAAATGATTATTCTTGTTTTATAATTTTTAGATAAATTATACTCCTAATTATGTTAATTTGCAAGTTACAACAACTTATCTAATAATTTGACTCCTGTCCTCTCAGTCTCTCTCACTCTCTCACGATGTGAAATTTGCGAAAACAAGAAAGAAAAACAAGACTGCAAGGAAGGCCAACCTAATCAGATCAACAATCCTTTAATTTGCTCAATGCAAAAATTATTCAATAATATAATATAACTACCCCATTTACTTCCATCATCCTCCAATAAAATCAATATACATGGAGAGAATTTTGTTCTCGTCCATTTATCATTTTCCTTTTAGAAAATATAATAGATATCTAAACACAGCTCAAAATCTACCAATATTTATAAAAAAAAAAATGTAAATAGTTGTCTTTCCTAAGTCTTAAATTTAATCGCTATTTCTTTTCACACGCAAATGAAAATTATATAATATCAAATAATACAAATGCCGATTAATATAAATGAAAATGGACGATGATATGTTTATACATTAAATATTTTTTTTTACCATTTTTTTTTTATTTTTAGTAAGTTATTCGAGTTGTAAAACTATTAAAAGTAAGAACAATGTGAAAAAAAAAATAAAAGAAAAAGAAAGAAAAGAGAAACATGGTACAACTAACAAAAAAGATCCAAAGTGGGGAGGCAATCACTAATCAGACGCACCAACTCAAAACTTTAAAAAGCAACAAGCTCCTCAACAGAGGAAAAAAGTGGAAAAGAAAAAAAAAAAGAAAATAATAATAATAATAATAGCAAAGGAGAGCAAAAAGCGGAGAGAGAGACTTGTATTGAAGGCCACATTTACCCATTACCGCACTCTCATTCATTCCTTCTCGGCTTCACCGATACTTGCACATATAACTTTCTTCCCAATCCGTATAACTGTAACAGTATTCGTAATTGTACAATCGCCAGTATTCAAATAATTTCGAATTTGATCGTGAGCGAATTCATTTCGGAGGGGAAACTTTTAGGCAGATCACGGTGTTTTGATTTGGATTTGGATAGCCACGATGTCGTGCTCATCGTCGTCTTCGGGGTCGGAGGAGGAGGACGAGTCAATGGACTCGTACAGGAAGGGAGGGTACCACGCGGTGCGCGTCGGCGATTCCTTCGCCGGCGGCCGGTACATCGCGCAGCGGAAGCTCGGCTGGGGAGAGTTCTCCACTGTCTGGCTCGCCTATGATACTCGAGCATCGGTACGCGTTTTTCTTCTTTATGCTTTTGATCAAATTCTGTTGGTTCATTTCTCCTTTATTTATTTATTTATTTTTATTTTTAGGATGCATCCTTAATCTCATGCTGCTAGATGTTGAGATCTTGTTTCTTTAATTCTATTTTCTTTCTGTTAATGATTACTCCAATTGGATCAGACCTTAAATAGGAAAGGATCTCTTCAATCAGCAGTTTCTAATCGCAACAAATTAATTCTTATTATTTTTATTTTATTTGGGAGGACCTATATTTGGACTAAGGTACTCCCAGCAGTAATTACAAATTAGTGGAATACCAAATACACTGGTCTTGAGTTGAGGTAGCTTTTAGCTAGAATAATAGAGCTAATGATCTCCATTGGGCCGACCATTGTGCCTTTGAGATAATGAAACCTATATAAGCAGGCAAAAGTGGAATAGAACTTAAAACAATACTAGCAGGTAATATGGAGTGTTAACAACCTCAGTTGTAATTATGTAGCTTGGTCAATTGTGAATCTGTACGCGAATCAGAAATTATATTTCATATCCCCAAGCGTAAGTTGTGCTGTGTACATTGAATAGGTTTTGAGCTCGTTTTCACCATCTTCTATTTGGAAGAATAGCAGCATAGCATGATTGTTTGCATCAATACCTTTTATTAATCCAAATATGTTCTTTTCTAATCTTAATTAATTCTAGTTATGTGTGGTATACATAGCACATTTTAGATGGTTAACGTCTTGAATTAAACTAATTCTTGCAATGACTTGAACGAGATATTCTGTTTTTTCTTAGGTCATATCCTGTTTTAAATTTGTTGTTAAGATTAATATTTACTGAACTTCTTATAGTATCAGGTGCTAACATTGTTGTTTCTGATTGTACTTCTGTTAGACATATGTAGCTTTGAAGATTCAGAAGAGTGCACCACAATTTGCTCAAGCTGCTCTCCATGAAATTGATATCCTCTCTGCTATTGCTGATGGTGATCCCTCAAATAATAATTGTGTGATACGGTTAATTGACCATTTTAAGCACACAGGCCCAAATGGACAGCATCTCTGCATGGTTCTTGAATTTCTTGGTGATAGCTTGTTGCGACTGATCAGATATAACCGTCATAAAGGCCTTGAGTTAAACAAAGTTAGAGAAATATGCAAGTGCATTTTGACTGGCCTAGATTATTTGCATAGAGTACTTGGAATTATACATACAGACCTAAAACTTGAAAATATCCTGCTCTGTTCCACCATTAATCCTGCCAAAGATCCAATAAAATCTGGAAATACCCCCATTCTTCAGAGACCTGAGGGGTTCCTAAATGGGGGAGCAACCTCGAATCTTATTGAGAAAAAGCTAAAACAGAGGGCAAGGAGAGCTGCAGCTCGGATATCTGGAAGGCGAACTTCAATGGCTGAGGGAACAAATTCCAAGTCCTCTAGATCTCTAGATGGGATTGACATGATGTGTAAGGTTGTGGATTTTGGAAATGCATGCTGGGCTGATAAGCAGTTTGCAGAAGAAATTCAAACAAGACAATACAGAGCCCCTGAAGTTATACTCCAGTGTGGATATTCTTTCTCAGTTGATATGTGGTCATTCGCTTGCACTGCATTTGAGCTCGCTACTGGTGAAATGATGTTTGCTCCCAAAAGTGGACAGGGTTTCAGCGAGGACGAGGTAATGCATTTCGTCCTGCTGCTCTTTCACCATTGAAATATGCATTCAGTGTTGGTAGTGCACCTCTTTTCTTAGTGCCCTGTTTAATTGTTCTTTGAGGAAGGAGGCTAAAATAATTAAAAGAAAAGAAAATTTCCAAAGAAAACAGTAATATTTCTGTGAAAAGCTTTTATTCAGAAATTAAGTCTCAATGATGTGCTATAAAGTAATCCTTCACAACTTCTACTCCGTTGCAATGATTCGGAGGCAGACAGGAATTTAATTTGCAATTTGGAGTGGGGCATGGGGAGGCTGTATTGTAATTCTTTTCTATCATGAAAACTTTACATTTAAACTGACATTGTTCTCTTTGTGGAAATACTGCAAATGATTTAATGTTAGCTAAATTCATAACCACGTATGCAAGTAAATTTATTCTAGGAACAAAATTTTGCAATAAATAGGTGTGCTTATAATTTGTGGCTTTGTGCAACTAAAGTACAAAATAAATAACATATATAATATTATGATTCTGATGAGGTCTGCACAATCCTTATTTTTGCATTTCTGCCATTTTTTATTTTCTTGGTTCTCCTTTGCTTCTTTCATCCTAATCTAGTATCTAAGAAAAGGGGAAATTGGGAGGAGAATTTTTTTCTCTTCAAGGCAAAAAGTGTTATGAGACTGAAGATTTGGTAGCTAATCTAATTTATTTGTAGTATGCTTCCCTGTCTAAAGCATGTTAATTGAAAGGGGACACCCCACAATTGGGGAGTAACTAGTAAGAAGGTGGAGGGATCTATCCATGGATTGGATGCATAAAATGATTAAACAGACAGACAATGCGATAGCAGTTACTCCCTGTAGTAATACTAATGCTAATTAATTCTCTATACCTAGTTGTGACCCGAAGAGTGGTCTTGCATGCACAAACTGAATATGGTCATCTAGTGTTTTGGTTTGATTGTCATGAGTTTATATCTCTTGATTTAAAAGCTCAGGAATATCTGATCCAAATTGACTTACTGCTGATAACTGAATTTTCATTATTTATTTATTAATTATTATTATTATTATTATTATTATTATTATTATTATTATTATTATTATTATTATTATTATTATTATTATTAAAAAAGTTTGCTTCAATGTAGGATCACCTTGCTCTTATGATGGAGCTACTTGGTAAAATGTCTAAGAAGGTTAGCAAATTATAACAATTGTCTTTATAATTCTTAGTGCTACTTTTGGAAAATGTGCCCAGATATTGTTCCTAAAAATTTTATATAATTTTTGAAACAGATGGCAACTAGCGGGGCTCGATCTAAAGATTACTTTGATAGACATGGTGATTTAAAGAGGATCCGGAGATTGAAGTACTTGTCTTTAGATAAACTATTAGTGGATAAGTATAGATTCTCCAAAGAGGATGCCCAAGAGTTTGCAGCGTTTCTTTGTCCCCTTCTTGATTTTGAGCCAGAGAAGCGACCAACTGCACAGCAATGCCTCCAGCACCCATGGCTCAATGCTAAAAGTCCAAATCAGAATGAGGTGAGGAGTGAATCTGGTACTCAAAAAGTTAATGTTGGGATGAGTAGCCTTCAAGTTAAGGTGGGTAAGTGACGGTAGGGATCGATGGTTGTCACTGCCAGTGCCCAAGTATTATGCCCCTCTCTCCACCTGTATGATATTACTTGTGATTTTTATGTTCTACCGTTTTATACGTTTCAATAAGATTTGATTCATTCGTTAGTAGAATGCCCTTAGTACCGAATGATCATCCCTAGGAAATGACATCAGTGAGATAAAATTGACCCCAGTTCCAAGGTATCACGGTTGAAGCTGAACTTGTAGATACTTCAGCTCTATAGGTGACTGTTTTAGTGATGCTTGCATTCACGAGACAAAATTCCTTCCATATTTCATTCCATGAGAGATGATATGAATTTTGGGTTCCTTTCATGAACATGGATGGCTCTGCATTGACTTGATGTTGGTGATTGAACCCTCTTTCTGGGACACAACTCCTGCATGTCATTGAACCTATATGAGAGCCACTGATGGTCAAAAAGAAATTTTACCTGAAGATTTCTCTTCATTACATGAGCTATTGGAGTTGGGATTCTTCTTGCCAAACTTGGTACCACAATGGCTTCCCATATATTTTTGTCTTTTCAAATGGTGCTTGTGATTTTAGGGAACTGGTAGCCAGTCTAATCCGGTGGAGCTTGATCTGAGTGTCACATAACAGAAGCTATATGTGGAGTATGACTTTTGTACACAAGAATTTTTTTTTTATTTCTTTTTTACTTTTATTTTTTCAGGTTATAAGTTGTCACTGACTTATAACTGTATTACTTTTGATTGTGCATTATTTGTGCTGATATTAAACTCGCATTCTTCGTTTGCAACTTTCTGGATGTATGTGTGTCTTTTTCTTCATAAGTTTGTACACGTTTTTAGTGTTTGACATTCTTATTCTTCGAAACTCATTTCCAAACCTATTTCTATGGCTTCACAGATATGACACACCACAAGAAGTTTCCATTTTCAAAATTTTAATGCAATATGACCGTGATATTGATAAGTCAATTAAGTATAAAATAAATAGTACTCTGTAATACGGAGTATTTATCTATTAACTATCAGATAAATGATTTTTATTTTTTAATGAGGTAGTGATATGTAATTGATTAATAATCATATCTATTAACTATCAGATAAATGATTTTATTTTTTAATGAGGTAGTGATATGTAATTGATTAATAATCATATTAAGTTCGTAAATTATTAGATTGAAATAGTGCTCGAGTAATCAGAAACTGAGAAGTGAGAATGGCTCAAAACTTGTCATTGTCGTGGTGCATATTTTTATTTGTTATGGGAAATTATAATAGTCGGAGATCAAATGTGACAATGATTTAAAAATCGTGAAATCAAATGTAAAATTTTAATAATTGAAGACTAATTTGTGAGACCAAAAGTGAAAATTATTTTTTTTTTATAGGTTAAAAAAAGAGAATGATAATTTTATGTATTTTTCTTTCTTTTTCTTTCTTTCTAACCAATGCCAAATTAAGCGAAATTATAATTTCATGAAAATAAAGCGCGAAATTACAATTCTCCTCAATCAAATAAGAAATTTGCATACTTTAAGAATTAGTAAGAGGGGAATTGCCAAGCACCTTGTGCTCAATTAGCATGTAGTGGCCACCCTTAGATGGGAGGTCATGAGTTCGAGTCTCAGTGGTGGAGATCTCGAAATTGACTCTTTGTGCTTCAACAGGTTGAGAAAAGTATGTATGAACAGATACTACAATGTAATAGGGTCAGTTGTATTCAAAAAAAAATAAAAAAAAATAAGAGGGGAATTCTAATTCCATTCGACCAAACCGGTTGACGAGTCTTCCAAAGTCCAATTGTTGTTTGCTGTTCGTTGGAGAGCGGAGTCTGAAGAGACAGTGAGTTGGAGACGGAAGCGGAACTGGGCGCTCACAACTGCCAACTTCAATCACTCTTCGTTTCTTCATTCTTCAAGGTAATAATTATTATTAATTTGTGCTATGTATTTTTTTAAAGTTTGTGTTGTACTATTGTCTATTGTGTAATGGCTTGATTATTTCAAAATTAAGTTGATAATTTAATTGTTGAGGTTGAAATATCGACTTGTTGGTTGTGCATTTGTGTTAAAATGTTTAATGTTGAGATAATTTTGATGACCAAGCCACAAGGCTGCTATGAAGTTAATTCTGATCGTAAAAGAAAACCTCTAAATTATTGAGTTTTAGTTAATTTCACAGTTTTTACTCAGATTTCTATGTTTTACTGAGTAACTGCTGTGCTATGTTAGATGAAGAAGTGCTCACCTATTTTGGAATGTGTGATGACTGTGATTCTGTGAATGTGCTCATTTGTAATTTGCTCTAGCCTTGATATGTGGATGAGAACTGTATAAATTGTATTGAATGAGATAGTTTAAAGATACAGATTACAGGGATATATATATAATGAGAGAATCCTAATAATGTGAATACTATGCTTTGTATCTACAATTCTACAAATACATATGAACCTATGTGCTTTGTGCTTGCTTTCAATTTCTCCTGTTGTAAGGAGTTCCCGCTTTAATCTTGTGCACAAACAATGGATCCAGATTAATATTCGGAATCTTAATGCAGGATATACAATCCAATGACTCAATATCCACAGAGGCAGAGATTGTAAATCCCTGGACTAATTGGGAGTGATGAGGAAAATTTGAATAAACGACTTCATTGCATAACTCACACTTTCTGTCCTTGTAAGATATTGTTATCAAATTCTAACAGATACCTTTTCGGATGGCATTTTTCAATTCAATAACAAGATGCCTTGTAAGAAAATCTCTGATCAGTCACGTGAGAACTGGTGTAAGATGCATGAGCAACCTGCCGGAGAATGCAGTATATGGTGGTCCCAAGCCACAGGATCCGAACCAGAGAACAACCCTCGCTACACTCCGCCAGAAGCACCGCAAGGGGGAGCCCATAACCATGGTCACAGCCTATGATTATCCTTCTTCTGTGCATCTCGACACTGCTGGGATTGATATATGTCTAGTAGGTGACTCTGCCGCTATGGTGGTTCATGGCCATGACACCACTCTGCCCATCACTCTTGATGAGATGCTCGTGCATTGTCGAGCTGTTGCTAGAGGAGCTAAATGCCCTTTTCTTGTTTGTGACCTCCCTTTTGGTAGCTATGAGTCCAGTACCACACAGGTAACTTGTGCATATATTGTATTATGTCTTTTTATTTTTTATTTTAAAATAAAGTGAAATTGGCGGTAATATACTGATATTGAATCATGAACAGGCTGTTGATGCAGCGGTAAGGGTTTTAAAGGAAGGAGCGATGGATGCTATTAAGTTGGAAGCTGGTGCACCGTCCAGAATTACAGCAGCTAAAGCAATTGTTGAATCTGGAATTGCGGTGATGGGGCATGTTGGACTTACCCCTCAGGCCATTAGTGTTCTTGGAGGATTTAGGCCTCAAGGTAGAAATGTCTGTAGTGCAGTCAAGGTATGAATTCTCAAGTATGGCCACATATAATCATTGTACAAACCAATGTAATACAGAGTGTATATATATATATATATATATATATATATATATATATATAGAGTCATAATCAGGTGTGGACGCGCCTTAACGTGCGGTCAGTGCGGCCGCACCACTATGTATACAGATATACACCACTCAATGTTACAAAATGCACCACACAAATATGCACTGCACATCACCAAAAAACACACCACTAGGTATTCAAAGATACACCACACAGTGTTAGGAAATGCGCCTAATGGCGCGACCAGATTTGAATTAAAATATTATTTTCAATTCTGCAGGTTTTGGAAACTGCCTTGGCTTTTCAGGAAGCAGGGTGTTTCTCCGTTGTTTTGGAATGTGTGCCGCCACCTGTGGCTGCGGCAACAACATCTGCTCTTAAGATTCCCACTATTGGCATTGGGGCCGGACCATTTTGCAGTGGTCAGGTTAGTTGATATCTAGTTCATTCTTTGTCTATATTTGTAGTAGATTGACTGCCCTTGATCCTCGCTTGATTTATGAATATTCCAATTTTTATGCATTACTTAAGATGTATGGCACTATATGTGATAAATGCATCAAGTGGTTTCTGATTTGCTAATTCTTAGGTTGCAACAGAGAAACAAATGCTTCCTTTCTTGTCCACTACCTTAAGTAATTAAAAATGTCTTTTCTATTTTCGGTTTTTTTTTCCCACTTTTTCTATAACTTGATTAACTTCTACTGTCTAAATGAAAAAAGAAAGTTGGAGAATTTGGAACCCAAAAAAAAAAAAAAAAAAAAAGTACAACTGTGCTCAAGCAAAATGGTGTTATTGCACTAGTCTCTAAACTCTCTACTACAAAATTTGTGGATAACTATTAGGTTTTGGTAATTTGTTGGATTACTATAAGATCAGTTGCAATGCAGGTGCTAGTTTATCATGATCTGCTTGGGATGATGCAACATCCACATCATGCCAAGGTGAGTACAATTAGTCTTTCTCTGTATAAACTATAAAGTAGTTTTCTTGTTCGTGATCCTTAAAATTTACGAATATTCTAAGCTATGCAATTCTGAATGAGAAATACCGCGGCACATTTTTAAGGTTACTCCTAAATTCTGCAAACAATATGGGCATGTCGGGGATGAAATCAACCGAGCACTTCTGAAATACAAGGAAGAAGTGACAAATGGTTCTTTCCCAGGCGCCGCTTATAGTCCATATAAAATTAGTGCTGCTGATATGGATGGTTTCGTTCACGAACTACAGAAGTTGGGTTTCGATGATGCAGCATCTGCAGCTGCTACTGCTGCGGAGAAGATTCAGACACCACCACCAAAATGATCAGAGTATGTGGTAGAGAGCTTAAGTTGTTAATGCCTTCTATCTATAAGTATTTGTCAAAAATATTTATAATAAAGAGTTGGTTTTATTACTTCAATCTGCATGCTTAAAAAGCTAATTTGACTATAAGATGAAACAAGCTGCAGCATTTCCACAATTTTTATTACTCTCCTAATCTTCTATCAATTAAATCACAACACTAGAGTGACATGACGTGAGTTTTATTCACTAGGAGTAAATATATCCCTTTCCATGCATCTATCAATTGTTATACCATGGACCAGAGTTCATATTGCATTGTGAATACTAGTCCGAAAATCATTCTGTATCTGCAGTTAAACATTTCTATACTTGTAAACAAATTGAAGATACATCAGAGGGTAATTATAGACGCACAAAAGACAAATACCATTATACCCCTACTATAAAGGGGAAATAATTTTTCCGGTAAAAAATTGACCACCGGAAGGAAGGACCATTTGCGCTAAAAAATGGGTACTCGTTGACCAATTATACAAATTTTGAAAGTTGTGGATCAACATTGTTAGTACCACACTCATGAGACCAAAAGCGCGAAAAACTCAAGACTTTGATTTAAAATGACATTCAAATTATATGCATGTAGTTAATAAATTGCTATTAAAGCGCAAAGAGTCAATGCCCGCACTAGGGTTCAAACATGTAACCTCCCATTTGGATAACCTCTCAAAATGAGGACTCCTTGAGATGTGGGAATGTTTGGCGTGAACGATTCCACTTTTTTGTCACGAGAAATTATTTGGGCTTTTGAACTAATCTGATTATTCATAGATTGGGGGGGACCAATGGTCCAAACCCCCAACAATCATTAAAAACATTAAGCCAGAAGTATAATAATCCTTGCCTCATATGTTGTTTGGTTTTTACTTCACAAAGTACTTGTGGGAATCCAGAGACAAAATAGAAACCGCTAAATCAGTCACAAGCATATGCCTTGAAAAAGCGGAAGGGTAGAGACAAACGAATTCACAGAATGCAATTTGCTATATATATGTCAAGCTACTTTTACCAAATTCAAATATTAATACTAGTTAAAATTCTTTTATTCAACATATACGTATATGGCAATATGGCATATATATTTCCATGAGAAAACCAAAATGGTTAGCTCAACTTAGTCTGATTCCATTCCTCATATCAATCTGGCTTCTCTGTGTTGGGCAACAATGGCTCCTGCAAAACTGCATATTAGCCTGTCAAATTGTACTCCTCTGCTTCCAGATAAGGAGTATAGCTCTCAAAAACTTCCATCTTTCCAATCAACTGATCCATTCCTGAAAATTTTTATCATTAGTATCAAAGCATATATGGCCCTTGCTACTTCAAACATATTCAATTAATGTACAAAAGTATATGGCCCTATTTTAACTATAATTGCTGCTATAGTTAAACATATCAATAGGAAAATTGTGTAGATTCCCTCACTGTAATGAACAAGCCGTTTCTAGAGAGCTTTTAGAAACTCAATCATCCAAAAACACATAATTGATTGTGTTCTTGAATAAGAGATTCTCACAAGTTCTGGATAACGTGAAGTCACTCTCCAAGCAATAAATAAATTTTGATATATACTCTTATTTGTCTTCCTATGACAATGTTTCAAGCCTAACTTAATTTCCCTGGTCTTTTACGTGATGAAGCTCATTTGATGTTTTTCAGTGCCTTAATGATATCACATGCAATTAGGCATACCATAACAAAAACCAGAAAAGCTTTATCAGAAATACATACTTGGGTTTGACAAGCCATAGAAGGACATTTGATCAAAACTCCCTGCAGGTTTTGAAGTACTCTCTGAAGCAAATGCAGACTCGGCTTTATTGGTTTTTGTACCAACGGAATGCATGGCAGAACTGACCTCAGAGTTCTGATAGCAGACATCTTCAGACCTCGAAGTTGGGATGTGAGAAGATTGCAAATCCTCTGGCTTTGTCGTAACCTTATCATCCTGTGACTCGACCTCAGTCTCCACTTCGGATTCAATATTATTCGTGGATACAACTTGCTGCTTCCTTTTTGATCGAGCACGCCTATTTTGGAACCAGTTGTAAACATTTGTTTCTGAGATCTGTCCATGGCGGGACAACTCATCAGTTATCTCTTTGATCTTCTGCTTGGTCGGAGTGCCATTGCCTTGATCAAATATTCGCTCCAGAGTTTGAAGCTGCAAAGGTGTTGGAGTCCATCGCTGTCTGCCAGTGAGTTTGTGGCCTGCGCATGTCACTAAAGGGTCACAATACAGGTTTCCCAGCCTGGCTCCTGCAACATCAAAACACAATCCACTCAATTCCACTTTAGACAAATTACCAAGATCTTGCAACCAGTAAAACAACAATGTGTATTATAAACACAAATCATTTATATATCCTCAATCTTGAATCAACTCATCCTAGAATCAGAGGCTCCAACAACATAAGCAAGACATATGATTCAAAGTGATTGCAGATAGTTAGATTGCAAAGCAAACATGATCTCCAAATATTTTGGGACAAAAACCATACAAAATACTAACAAACAACCACAAAATTATTTTGCACTAAACAGTAAGAATTTGAAAAATAAAATTGCATATATATATATATATATATATATATATATATATATATATATATATATATATATATATATTCTTAATTACTTTTGCATCTAGGATTATGCATCTTGTAATCATGTAATGCGTGATTATGAAGTTTTCACAGGACTGGAGCAATGATTCTCATTCTGCCCCTAGAGAGAGAGAGAGAGGGAGAGAGAGAGAATCGGTGACCGATTCCATGTTTTTCCGAATTTCATCAGTTCGAGGCTCAAGTGCGTGTTCATCTAGCAGTAATTATAGTTAAGAATCTAAAATCATATTTGATACTACGATGAAAAACCGAAGCTGAACGATATGAGTACTAGAATTGATGAAAGAAAAATGAAATCGAGAGAGAGACAGGGGGCGAGACCAGCAAGATCGTGTTGAGAGGCGACGGATTTGTGCAATTCGACGAGCTGGTCGCAAATGGTGGCATAGACGGCGATTTGCTTGCGCAGGACTTCCATTTGCTCGTCGGTCATTACTTTCACAAACATCCCTGCGCCTCCCAAATCCTCCGTCGGCGGCGGCGGAGGCGGTTGCTGCTTCTCCCACTCCATAACTTCCTTGCGCAATTCCACTCTCACAACTCCAAATATAGATTAGAATTATAGTAAAATGATAGCCGCATAGGCATGGAGAAATGCTATGCAGTCTGCACTCTGCAGTAGAGAAAGTGGCCGACGAGAAAGTAAAGTAAAGCGGGAAAAAAGTCAATACATTACTTGGACCGTTGAAATGTTGAATATCGTGGTAATCATTATTGTATTTATTTTTTGGGTGTAACCCATGGTCTCTATTATCGGACACAGTGACTAACCCGAGCTGTTGATACATACATATATATATATATATACATACATTCAATTGTCACTTTATGCTAATTTGAGTGATTTAATTTTATTTTATTTTTCATTTAAGAAATATAATTACACTATTCGTGAAAATTAAAAACTTATTTGACAATTTTTTCTTTATTTTTTATGCAAAAGTATTTTCTTTTTTCTAAACAAAGTCTACTCTGAACTTTCTTTTTTCCATAATTTGAGAAATTTTGTCAATCAGCATCAAACTACCGCAAAACTCGGTAAATTTGTCGTCTAATTCAAAAGCAGTATTCTAGACGACTAGACTACGAATTTCATAAATTGCGTTAGATCCAGCATGTCGTACATGTTTGTCGTATTTAATAATAAATAAATATTAATGATTTGTTATATCTGATACATTTCTTTTTAAACTTTACTCATGCGAGCAACTAAACTATCCATGTTCGTATTTGTTAACTGAATCTCGTTTACATATTTATGGGCATTTGGTTCATTAAAATTGAAATCATACTCAGAATCAAATACTTAGTAATTATAATTACCTTTAAGTAAAAGAAATTCCTTTGTTGGGACCGAGTGTTATTATAATTAGCTAAGTAAAAGAAATTCCTTGAGACTCTTGAAGTGGGCAAGAAATCCATTTGCTTAGTAATAAATATAAATTGGAATCAAAATAAATAAATACTCCCTAATTAATTAAAATAAAAATATATAATACATATTTATATATGTACAAGTTGTTGACTTGGTAACCAGATTACAAGTTAAACCCTGAACGGAAGCGATCTATTGGCTATCTTGAGTTGAGTTAGTTAATTATAAATAACCTAGACTTGATTACCCAATGCATACATTTGGATAGTGGCTGCGGTTCCCTTCCCTTTACCACATCTGATTGAAGGTAAGAGACTATGCAAGTCAAGAATGATGATTGATAAGGAAAGCACATACCTTTTCACTAATTCCAGTACATGAAGGAGATCCCCACCACCCAATGATTTGAAGAAAATGAAGATAGCATCATACTCAAGCTGTTTCCCATTTGCATTATCAACTCAACATGTTTCCTCATTTAAACATATTGTAGTCTGAAACAGTTAGTAGACCATTTGTATGATAAGTAAATCCCATCATAGTTAGTATTACACTGTATATAATTTGAGCTTTAGACAGTCAGCAGCAAACATTATTAAGAATATCCCAGATTTTTCTACAGCAATGCACAGTACTATAGGCTACCAGTCTATGGTCACATGTTTCATTAGGTTGTTCTAGAAGCAGAGGTTTCAAATAACAACCCAACTTTGACATATTTGCCAGGGAAAGAAACAGATTCTTCTGGGAGAGTAATCCAATTGCCCATCTGCCAAATAATATTTCACCATGCCTGCAATTCAACTTAGAATGTCAAAGGCATGCAAGAAGGTAAACCAGCATAGGTTGCTCGTAATCGACTGGTTTAAACTAAGAAGGCCAATAGGCCGCTTGCCCGTAGAGAGTCAAACTTGTAATCTTGCGGTTACCAAGTCAACAGTCTAACCAGCTTAGTTGGGTTGCCCCCAATTTTTATTTTTATTTTTTCAATTAGAGCTGGAGGTAGGGAAGCAGCAAGGAATAGATAAAACACAAATACAATAATTTTTTTGCAATGATTTATGATTCCTCTCAGCAATGATTTGTTCTTATATGCTGTAGAAAATAAAAGTGATATAGTAATCATCATGACCACACAAACAACAATCATCATTAAATCCCATCATATTGTTCCAAATGACTCCTACCTCTACAAATGATGATCAAAACAAACTCATTATGAGACTGAGGGGAATGCAGAATGCTTCATGTGAAGATTAACATCATCAAAGAGAACAAATTTGGTAGGGATGGATGGGAAACCGTTAATTATTGGCAGAAAAATCAACCACTCTCTCAACCAAAAAGAGTTGGATGTAATAAAATAACACTCTATCCTTGTTCTAATTCTCCATTGCAGCAACACACAGAAAGATAACTCTACAACACGAAATGAAGAGTTCTAATAAGTCAATCTTGATAACAAGGAAAACATCTCAAACAGCAACTCACTATTCTAGTTTTGAAATATCCACCATTCTGATTCTATCTTTTTCAGGCAAAACTGACCAATTTGGAGAATGCACTGCCCTCAACCACCGAAAATCATCCACATTTTCCCAATTCCCAGACTCTTCACCAAGATTTGCCTTTTCGAGATCCCTCTCGATCCCGTCATACATCAAACAGTATGGTGCAAATCTCACCCCAGTGCAATCCTCAATTATAGGCCTACTCCTCACCCGGAGATAAAAATCGCACTCTGTTGCATGATGAATTCTAATCTGATGAGATGCCAACACAAAGACACAACCCTTCACTTCCTCAATCAAAACTGATCCGGTCACAGGCCCAACATAAACCTTACAATTTGTCAGCCTGTGCACAAACAATGCCCTCACACAGCCAAGTAATCTAACCTCACAGCCACTTAAATCCGACAGCATAAACTCCCCAATCTCCTCCGCCCCATCTTTGCCAAATTCCATCACCAAAACCTCGTTTTCCCTGTCCCGAAAGCCAGGGGAGTCCAATGCCCTAAACCCTATACTTTGAGATTCTACGTTTTCAATGCCATTAATCTCAGAAGGGGCTTCCCTAATGACATCATTGGATGTTGTGACTTTCTTCGTTGCTTTGTTTCGAAACGAGAATTTTTTCTTCGGTATGACAGTAGAGCTAACCTGCTCTAGGGTTTGCCTGAGATCGGAGATAGTTTTGAGGCACGAACGCACTTCGTAGGAGGGCAAGAAGTAGGAGCTCTCGGCGACTTGCTTTTCGAGATCAGCGATTGAAGTTGAGACCTTATCTAGTTCCGATTTGAGATTCGGGTCGGATTGAGGGTCTAGGGTTTTGTGGATCCGAGATAGTTCCGACTCAATTGATTGTTTGGATTCGGAGAAACGAGAGAGGAAGGATTGGGTGGAATCTGGAGCTGAGTTCGGGTCTGAATCGGGTTTGCGAGCCAGGCGCGACTGATGAAGGTTGGAGAGGCGTTCTAGCATTGCCGCATGCTTGCGTTGGATGGCTAAATCCGAAGTATCGTCGGAGAAGGTAG
This sequence comes from Ipomoea trifida, assembly GCA_003576665.1. Classification (NCBI taxonomy): domain Eukaryota; kingdom Viridiplantae; phylum Streptophyta; class Magnoliopsida; order Solanales; family Convolvulaceae; genus Ipomoea; species Ipomoea trifida. The sequence goes on along the minus strand of CP025648.1, from coordinate 22,747,357 downwards.
TACAGGCGGGCGGATTGGTTTCCTCCATGGATAGTGGAGAATCAATTTCTGGAATTCTGGAAATAGAAAAATGTCCTGATTCTTCTGTTCAGAGTTCGAAATTCCAGTATACCAGCAAACCCATTTGTTGGGTTTTTCCATTAGGCAACCCCAAAGGCCCACACTCCGCTAACATGTCGAAAAATGTAATTCAACTGAACACATAAACTAGATTTTTGTTTATTGCGTACAAATAGCTCCTCACTTTAATAAGTTATTTCCACACTGTTGAGACGCGATCCCGGACTAACTGAGCTACCAACGAACTTTTTCATTAATTTTTGTCAGAGCCACATTGAGGAGAGAGAAAAAAGAAAATAGATCAACAAAAAATAAAAAATAAAAATTGAAACCAACGTAACTTATATTAAATCAGTCTGAAGATAAAACGTTACAAAGAAAGTATGGAGGATTAAAGAAACACTTTGAACAACCAGACATAGGAACAAATTACTTAACAATAGTGTGAGCCGCTTGATTCGTTGATCTTTTAATAAAAGATAAAAACACAAGAAAAGAAATTACTCAATAAGGTTTTAATATCATATCATTGACTATCAAATGGAAATATGACTATCAAATGGAAATATGACTCCCATTGCCTTGTTTCAAGTTTTGAATCACCTTGAGCGAGTCCGTCTTTATTTACATATTAATCTAAAAATGATCTGTTATCATAATTTTTTTTAGTAATAAAATGTTGATATTTATAGCATTTAGCAATTTAGTGATTTAGTCTACATTATGAGCGTACACCAATTAGTCCATTTCAATTGCAATTTTTTGACTCACAAATTGGACAGCATTTTATGCCCAAATTCGGACAGTTTCAATTTTATCATGTCCAAACTGTACAGGTTTTGACACAAACGTATTACTCAATGCGGTAGTTGATCCTTATCTAAAATCTAAAATTTATTTAAATCTAAATGATTAAATTCCTATCCGATACTGGCTAAGAGATTTAAACTACCTTAACCACCCTCTTGAACATTAAAAATACCACATGAACTCTAAAAATTTACTATCAACTTTTACTCACATTGAGTATTTAAATTTTATTAGAAGAAAAAAGGATGGATGAACAAAACTGATGCCCCTTATATTAAGCATTAAGCAATTAAAATATATCACAGCATATAATAAGGTATAAAATAAGAGTATAAAATAAGAGAACATGTAGAATTATTCATCGAACATAAATGAGGTTGCATGCATTAACACGGTAGAAATGAAAAAGTGAATGAAAATGCACGCCGTAAGGTGATGTTTGATTTCTATTATGAACATTGGGAGTCTGGATTTAAATTTGATTCTTTCTACGTATAAATTATCGTGAATTTATAAGGTTCATGATATAATATGAAAACGTTTAGATTATTTAAAAAAAAAATGAATGAAAAATGTATCATTCTTTGTTTCATAGTCTCTTGCATTGTTTTTTATTGGAACATATCCATTCCACATGGACACATGGTCATACACTTTTTAGAGCATCAAATACTTCCTCTTCATAGTTCATAAAATGCTAAACTTCAAATGCCAACATCACATTATCAGTTATCATTCTTGTAATAACAAATACAATTTAATTTTATCAAAACTTTGTGGTTTAGTGACACCTAGTTATACTCTTATATTGATTCTTTTTTAAAAAACAGTTTGGCCCTCACGACGGCAATGATCTGGAACTCTCATAGTAGTATCAAACCAAGCACTCAAGTAAATATATTTATTTATTATTATTACTAACTAATTAATACATTAATATAGATCAAATTACGGAATATATTAGACTTAAAACAAAAATATGCACCCTTTTTTACCTTCTTCTCCATCGAAAAAGATTTGGTCTCATATTCGATTCAATCTTCCAACATTTCTGAAATTTCTTACAAAGAAACCCTAAAGAGCACTGCGAATTCAATACACGTACGTATATACGTACAGAGCGAGCTAGAGAGAGATATAGAGAGAGAGAGTGAGTGAGGGGGGAGTGTGCATGAAGTGAGATGGGGGCAACGGGGTCGAAACTCGAGAAAGCGTTAGGCGACCAGTTTCCTGAAGGCGAGAGATACTTTGGTCTCGAGAATTTCGGGAATACTTGCTACTGTAACAGCGTTCTTCAGGTCCGATTCCTACGGTTTTTTCATTTCACTGTCTGGATTTTCGATTGGATGCTTCAGAATAAGACTGTGATTTTGATTTTACATCATGGGTACTGGCTTCAAAATTGTGTGAATTTGGTGTGGTTTTCTTCAAATTATTGGGAACCCCTAATGGAGTAAAAAATGTGTGTTTTTTTAATGCACTTTTGTGTGATCTTTGTCCGATGAAGATTAAGTGAGTAATGGCAATGAGGATTTTGTATGCTCTTTTGTTTGATCATATTCCCATTGAAACTTGTCCGTCTCAGACTCTCAGTTCATGTTCCTAACTAGCTTAGGAATTGGATAGGTTTCTTATTTAAAGGAATCCCATTTCATTTGTTCAATGAATACTTAGTTATTTGTTCTGTGTGCTCTATAGATTGGAAATTTTTGGTATGTGTATGCAACTCCTAAACTGAGCGTTGCAATGCCCCCTTTTCACCAGTCTTTGGTTTTTAGGATTATTTGATTTACAAGAAATCATGCTACCCAAAGTTGTATTATGGTGAAGCCAGCTTGTGGCCCTAGCCGACAAAGGACCACACGAAGGTAAACCAATTTAGGTTGCACATAGGTGACATAGCTTACAAGCTCAAACCAAGAAGGCCCATAGACATAGTTTACCTGTTCAAACCAAGAAGGCCAATAGACATAACTTACCGGTTCAAACCAAGAAGGCCAATAGACACCTCTCACAAGGGTCGAACTTAGAACCTTGTGGTTACCAAACCAAATGTCTGACCAACTCGGCTGGGGTTGCCCTTGGATTTTAGAATTGTGGTCTTTAGAAAATTGTTCATGATGGTCCTAAGTCCTCATTGCAACAACTTGTGATAGATATCCTTGTGCTCTTTGGATGTTTATCATTGTTGAATCTGACTGTGAGTGTGGTCCATTGCTCATATAATTGTATGTGTAGATGAAATAAGGACATCTTGATAAAATAAAATTGTGAGTATGGTCCATCACTCTTAATTCACATACTTTTTCTCCACTGTGTAAGTTTGTTAAAATGTTTACTTAAAAATTCTTTTAAATAAAAGCTCTGAAATTCTGATTGTGTGAGTAGTGGAGATCACCACATATATTAGGTTATAGATCTTGTTGGTTCGTTGATTAGTAAGTGGTAAACTTTTTAGAACATATTTAGAAGCTATTGAAGTTATTATTTTACATCATAGGGAATAAGTTTCCCTACTATAACTGACTATGATATGTTTGGATATGATGAATTATGTCTTTTCAGTGCTCTATTTCAATTACTCCGTATTTGTTTTGAAGAGCAAGGGTTTAATTAATCCAACTTTCTTGTTATTCACCCAAGAAATAATCCCTTGCTGATAACTCTTGGTTAATGTGTGCTATAGGCTATATGATCAAGCTTTGCTTTCTTCTTTTGTTTGCATTTGAGAACATCTTGTTGACTCATGTCTTCTATTTATTCTATTTTTTTCCCCGAAAAAGTTACTTCTTTTAGAGAGAAACACGATTCAACATTACAAAGTGATTATCCCTTTTTTATACAGGCTCTCTATTTTTGTGTTCCATTCCGGGATCAGCTACTGGAATACTACTCAAATAACAAAACCCCCTCTGATGCAGATGAAAATCTCTTGACATGCCTAGCAGACCTATTTATGCAGGTATATGTTTTATGGATCGGCTGACATTTCTGTGTTAATTTCATTGTCAGAGCATTTAATTCTCACATAAATCTGAATTTAAGGCTTTTCCCCTGGAAGTTTTGTGATGTACTTTGTATTGTCTTTGAAAATATTCAATTTTATTTTTCATTTTGTGTACTTCAGTAAAGTGTAAGGTTTGTTCATAGCTCGTCTTCTACTTGTGTGGTATATAGAGGACTTAGATTCTACTCTGATTATTGGATTTTTAGTTTCTTCTTATGAATTCATAGCTATTAACCAGGACAACATGTTTTTCAAATGGAAGCGGGGCATGTAGAGGCAGCATTTAAAAGTTTCTGGATATAATCACAGATTGCAATTTTTTGGGGCAAGTTATGGAATGTTCTAATTGCATAAACAGTGCCAAGCTAGTGCATAGAAAATAGTTAAATAGTTTTTCCCAGTGATAGTGTTTGCCTACTAATGTGTAGTACTAACCCTTAACTTTATCATCAATATATAACCTGTGCACCGACTTCTTTATCATGGATAGTGTGTCAATATATCAATGCGATCATCAATTATCAAGTGCATGCATGTTCGCTAATGAAATGTGTTAATCACATAAGCAACCCCATGCTAGGGCATAGAAACGAGTTAGATCAGTTTTGTGTAGTCATTATGTTTGTACATGTTGACTGATGCTAGTACTTAGTACTAACCTTTTACTTATTACTGGTATATATCATGTGCAGATTAGCTCACAAAAGAAAAAAACAGGTGTGATTGCTCCAAAGCGCTTTGTACATAGGTTGAAGAAGCAGAATGAAATTTTCCGTAGTTATATGCATCAGGTATCCCTAAAATCTCTGGTTTAAGATTTAAATATGTTATCAAAGTTAGTCTCATCTAAATCGCTAACAATTGTGGGAAATTCTGCATTAAACAGTAATCCTTAACCCTACCCATATAAGTTTGGAATCTTGATACTTTTTTCCCCTATTTACACGACAAATAAAATTGGGGTTAGGGACAGTTGCTAATTCTGCTAACATTATACTTTGATTAAATTAAATGTTCCAGCTCACTGAATTATCCATGGATCAAATAAGACTTGTGTTTTTTCTATTAACAATTTAGATGTTCTGATGCAATTTATAACCAACAATTCCTGAAGTCCTCTGCTCATATAAATTTGTTTTTCTACATAGGATGCCCATGAATTCCTTAACTATTTGCTAAATGAACTTGTTGACATACTGGAGAAAGAGTACAATGCTGCCAAAAATGAGAGAGAAACTTCATCCCCACCTGAAAAGATTGCGAATGGTCCAAAGAGTGTTCATGCCAGTGGTGCTCAAAAGGAGCCTCTTGTCACCTGGGTGCACAAAAGTTTCCAGGTACAGTTGCTTGGTTTTTTTATTGGTTTGTTTCTTGGTTCTTGCATGTTGTAAAAGACACTTGGATGCAAAGGCCTCAGCGATTCTTATTTATTTCATTTTTTATATTGAAGATATTGTAATTTATTAACCATGAGTGTCATTATATGGTACATATTTACTGGCATCTTTATGATTAAGCATGCATTGGCTGTGGCCTGTGGCCAATGCTAAGCGGCAGTTAAATATTAGTTGACTCTGAATTTATGATACTTTGAGACACAAATTTAAGGGTGCACCTGGATAAAGGCTCATACAACCCCCTCTAACTGGAAAGTGCTAAGCAAAGACAATTAATAGATGTAAGATTGGACACAAAAAAAATATGTAAAGTTTATCTCAAATTCTTTCAAAAGAATAAGTCCCTTTCAATTTCTTTTTTTAGCTACTTTATCTCAAATTCTCATCCTCTGATAATTATTTTCTTCCAGGGTATATTAACAAATGAAACAAGGTGCCTATGTTGTGAGACTGTAACAGCAAGGGATGAAACATTTTTTGATTTGAGCCTTGATATTGAACAGAACAGTTCAATAACAAGCTGCTTGAAGAATTTTAGTTCTACTGAGACATTGAATGCTGAAGACAAATTTTTTTGTGACAAGTGTTGCAGGTAATTTTTTTCCGTATTATGTTCATTAACTGTATTAACTATAATGTGGTTATATCCTATAGGTTATTTTAGAAGCAACCCTGCTCTGACCTATGGCATGAAAAAATATGATACTCCAAGGTTGACTCAAATTGTTTATTATTTGATTTTTATATTAATTAATTTAATATTAGTAAATAAAATTTATGCATTTGAAAACTACATTATAATTTCTATTAGATACAAAAGGCAGAAATTTAAAATTGTTGTAAGATATCAAATAAAAGAAGCAAATAAAGTAGAATCGGTTTGACCTTTAGATAGTATTATAGTAAAGATGACTGAAAGGAGGATGTTTTTGCATGTCATTAGGGTAGAGACAGGGCAATGAAAGTTTTGTACATTAGCTAATTATCAACTTTGTTAAGAATGCAGCTTGCAGGAGGCCCAAAAGCGAATGAAGATTAAAAAGCCACCTCATATCCTAGTAATCCATTTGAAGCGATTCAAGTATATAGAACAATTAGGCCGGTATAAGAAGTTATCATACCGTGTTGTCTTTCCTCTAGAGCTGAAGTTGACCAATACAGTTGAGGATGCAGACGCTGAATATTCGTTGTTTGCAGTGGTAGTCCATGTGGGGAGTGGACCAAATCATGGACACTATGTCAGCCTCGTCAAAAGTCACAACCATTGGTTATTCTTTGATGACGAGAATGTGGAGATGATTGACGAATCCGCCGTTCAGACATTCTTTGGATCAGCTCAAGAGTATTCTAGCAACACGGATCACGGCTACATCTTGTTCTATGAAAGAGTCGACATTGCTAGTATCTCGAGCTGATTAGAGTACGTGAGCTGTTCTCCAATTTTGGGCATGACTTGATGTTCTGTTTTGTTCTTTGCTGCCTTCTTATCTTCACGATTTTCTAATATACCGAGTTGGGATGGAATGTGCGAAAATATACACATTGAGGTTGATTCCTTGTACAGAGGTGGAGGAAGCTCACTGCCCTCTATTTTTTTTTCCCAACAATAAAGGGAGAGTAGTGTATGTGATGTAGTTTTCTAGACAGTTTTAGTAGGATATGTTCAACCAACTTGTGGGAAACTATTGTTTTTTTTCCCCTCACTAAATTCCTTGCTAAATGTTGCTGTGAATGTCACAGTTGTACTCATGCTGATAGCTTCTGCTGCATTTTCATCTCTTGGTGCCATTCTTTTGGGGCATCATTTGGTTATATCTTAATTGCAATATAACATTTTGATAGCCTGTTTATGATAGCTCCCTTGTCTGATACTTTTATAGGCCTATCGTGATTGTAAGTTTTATGTCCTTTTAATGTCCTCGAAAATTTCTATTGCAGTTCAGGATGGCTCTTGTAAATTCCATTCTTTTGAACTTGAAAATCAGAAATTGTTGCATACTCTATAGAGTTTATAGTAAAAAAATAAAAAAAAAACCCTCTACATCATGGACTAGAGCACAACGCCCTCACTAAGAATCAAACCTGTGACCTCTCCCTTAGGAGGGTTAAAGCAATACTAAACAAAAAACTTCAGCTTATTCGAACAAGCCTTGTTACTCATCATCATCTTTACCAAGGCACCAGGCCTTGTAATTCACCTATTTAAGCATGCAAAATGAATACATTATTTTTTGTACATTGGCTAATTCATAAATACATAGATTTGGTAGAACAGTTTCATTAGCCTAGTTGATAAAGTAAATCTAGAAAATGTCCCATACATGATACATTGCAATGACTGTATAATATCAATCCAGCCAAATTAATATACCTAGTTAGAGCACATCTACGCAATTGTCAGGTAACCTATGTATAAGCCCTCACTAGTTAATTAAGTTATCCACTAAACCAGACTTAATAGCACATGATTCAAGATGCTGTGGGCATGAATGTGTCGTCATTCAAGAAAGCTTCCAGTTCCATCAGGTCTTCATCAAAATCATATGTGCGGCCTGAACGTTTCAAGACCTTGTCATATTTATTCTGCGTGATGAAGATAAGCAATTTTCTTAGATTTCAGAATGAATGCCAAGTCTATCCACGGCTTAGAGCATACAAAGAGATCTAAGAATTAAATTGAAAACAAAATAATTTAAATAAGACATTTTGGACTGGAGATCTCAATAAGATTCTCTCGCCTACTTAACTAAGCCCACTCTTGACATTTTCTGGGCACTCTCTCACTCCCACATAAATGGAGATGGAAAGAGACTCAGGGAAGTGGCACTCTCTTTGATGTATAGTTAGTGGTTACTCAAAATAAAAGTAACATATATACTGAATCATATTTTTCCAGTAAGAAAACAAGCATAGTTATTAGTCAAATAACTCAGAAGGTGAAAAGTTGAAGGAAATGGAGTGCAGGAAAATTATGGCGTATCAGGTATTTAGGTATGCATAAAAACTAATGAAGTAGGTTTACCTTAGTTTCCTGCATCTCAGAGACAACATTTAGCAGTCTTCGGTATTGATCTCTAGCCTCGGGATATTGAACCATGGATTGCACCCTGGCAAGAGCCTTCTGCAGCCTCTCCTCGGTTTGTTTTCTCCCTTCTTTAAGAAAATCATAGTCATCCTCTTGCTTAGGTTGATCTTGCATGTTGTGCCCTTCAGCAGCAAGTGCTTCTGACTTAAACCCACGCAAGCCACTTCCTTTTCGTCTCCATCGCAAAATTACCTTCTCCAGGATTCCAACTGACCAGGTTATCTTTCTATAGTTCTTCCTCACCTGGTGTCCTCTTACATGTGCCTTTTACGCGAAAGAAAGAGCAACAACACATGTAAAAAATCAGGAGCAGAGAACCAGAGATGAGCTAGGAAGATTATTATGATGAAATGGAAAAGAATAAAAATGTAAAACACCAAAAAAACAAAAAAAAACAAAAAACAAAAGTGCCTATATCCATTTGGACCCACAACAACACACCTGAATTTTAATAATTTGCTGTCGAATTAGAAGAAAATCTTTTCGTCCCTTCCAGCTGCGAAATTTGTTTTGTATGCGCATTGCAGCAACATGCAAAGGTTCATTATTTTGTCCTGCTCTGTTCTTCCTCACAGCAAGAAGTGAAAGGGCACGCTCATCTGACAGTCCAACTTCACCATCACCATATTCTTTTATCTGCTTCCTCTGGAATGATTGGACTCTGAAAACTTGATGAATGCGAGCAGCTGCTTGGGTTGCATTTCGGACAGCAGCTAGTGAGTCCTTTAATGACAGTCCATAAGGCAAATCACCATCATTAACAGGAGTAGCAGCCCGTTCAGAAACCCCATGGATAGCTTTTACCCCAGAGGCATCTCCATTTTTATCCTCTTTATTTTCCTTCAACTCAAGGGATGAAAGGTGGGTACTTAAGGATGCTTCTGCTAGATAGCCAGCAATTCCTTTGTGCACATTGCTTGATGCTAAGTCAGCAGGTGTTCTACCTGAAGGATGTTGAGGAGTGGGATCTGTCAACGCTCCGGGAGCTGCACCTAAAGCGATGAGGAAAACTACCATCCGCTCTCTGATGTAGTAAAAGAAAACAAAAAGAACTTTCAGAAACAAGTCAAACACAATGAACTGCAGCATGTAAAGAAGCTAATAATAGAAAATGCTCCACAATAAAATCAGGATATCAAATTTAGCCAAGCATGCTATTTAACACTAATTGTGTCGTTGAGTCTCTAAGTCACCTGTCTCCAAATAGGCCACCAAAGACCAAATCACCAAAATAGAAGAAAATTGAAACAAATGACTTACTGAAGATAGGAATAATAAAAGAAACTTAATGGAATACCTCCCACAGAATGCTGCCCAATGAAGGGCGGTCCATCCATTTACATCTCGGAAGTTAACATTTACTCCTGCAACTAAAGTTGGCGGTATAGCCCAGTCATAATCAAGAGCAGCTGCAAAATGCAGAACCCCTTGACCACTCTCATCCAGTACATTAGGGCCTTTCCCACCTTCCACAACCTTTTGAAGGAGCCAAAGGCGCAATTTCTCCTTTAGAAACTTTTGGTGCAGCTGGTCCTCAGAAGTATGGGGAAACATATGTTCCCATTCACTGTTGTCCTCTTTCAGCAATGAATTGATTGTACTGGTAAGGTGAGACACATAATCCATGTTGCCTGGGACAGAGTTCTCGAAACTGACAGATTCCAAAGACAATAAATTCCCAAACCTCATATTAAGAAGACTTTCTTTAGAGCTTCCACTATTTGCATTTTCAATCTCGTTAACCCGGAATTCAAATTCTCTCACTTCACTACATGCTAACCTATTGGAGCATGTGACATAGAAGGGAACTCTCCCTACCTTCTGTATAGGTGTAAGGCAACGAAGCACCCCGTCTGATATAACCTCAGCTGGAACCTCCAGCTCACCAAACATGCATGCCCAATTACACTTGTCCACTTCTTGCTGAGACTTTAAGAATCTCCCAGTAATTCGAATCTGGTTATGAATTAAAAAAAAAAAAAAAAAAAAAAAATCTTATTGCCAATAAAAAAAATAAAAAGAATGAAACAAATAATATTACTTCAAATGGGAACTATAAAGACATTCGATCATGAATATTTAATAAGACATTAATAATCATGTAAATTGAAGTAACCCACCCACTTTCAACTAGTTTCTGATATTAATTTTAACACATGGAAAGTAGTCTTGCACCAATCAAGATAGTTCTTTGTGTTAGAATATTAGGGATGCATTGTTAGAATTTTTTTTTTCTGAATTAGGTCATCAGGAAGGTTTTTATTATATTGTTTTACCTATAAAATTTGAAAAAGGAGCTTTATTCTATTGTTTGCTTCAAATCTATATGAAAGGGCTTATAAGAAGGCTCTCTTAAAAATTATTAATGAAAAAAGAAATATTTTCTTGATAGTAAGAATGTCTTTCATTACATCCTATCAAGCATGATCATGATGTATTAATTACCTTGATCTCTGTGCCAGCATATGCCCAGTTTGGTGAGAATTCAGTAATGCTAAAGAACTGGTCTTGGGAAAGGGAGGGGCTAAGCACATAGGTGTCCTGCTGTACTTGGGAAGCAATAGTGGATTCATCAACTCCATCTTCATTCCCAACATTATCCCAATAGTTTCCAGAACTGGTTTGCATGTGTGGCTCATTTACATCTTCAAGTTCCTTATTTACCCAACGATCAAAGCTGTCAAGTTTCTTCAGCTCTTGTCTTAGAAAGCCATTTAACAAAGGTTGCTTTAGAGCTGAATGATCAGTGTTAATCCTCATGTTGAGATCACTATCTAACTTGGTTTTGGCAAAGTTCCCACCATCTGCATCAGTAAGCTGCACCTGTAGATCATTTTGCATAGGATGCTTATGCTTAGTAGGAAACTCACAAAATTCCATCGGTTTCTGCTTGGTGCTAAAATCACATGCTTGATCTGGATTCAACTTTTGATCCACAGACCATTCTGATGATTGCAAGGAATCGCCTTCAGATGTCTGCATTTGTAACGAGACAAAATTATAATATCAGGGAAACTAATACTATGATTGGGCTATTTCAACAAGCATGTACAATGTATTTAGTGATGTAAGCTATGACTATGAGACCAAGATATTAAGTTATCACAGAAAACTACATATTCTCATAGCCTCTTGACATTACAAGCTTGATAATTATGCAATAGAAGCTTGATTAATACAAGCTTGATAAGTATGTCAGGATGTAAAGAGACTAAAATGCAACATGGTTCAAAATTTTCACCAACTAATTAGTGGTAGTATTGAACACATTATAATGTCAAACCAACATGAGAACAGGATAAGCGCATTTCCACATTACTAAGGGCACACCAAAGCCAAATCATAAATCTATGTGATGCACATCACTATTTGGACCTCTATTGCACTGTTTCACACACCCCAGCATCCCATCATTGCCTTGGAATAAATTTAAATTTTTTTTAGGCCACTGAATAAGCTTCGAATGGAGTTCAAAGCAAAGTTATCAGGTCAATGAATCACAACTGTTACCAAAACCCATTCATAATCTTGCATACAATAGTCCAAACCACCATTTCCAAATACTAAGCTAAGACACAGCAGATAGAATGATGATAGTGTTAAGAGTCCCACATTGATAAAAATAAGAAAGAGAATATGGGTTTATAAGGCTATGGGTTAGACTAGCTAATTGGTTGAATTCAATCTTTTAGTGTGGTTTGTCCCATGTGCATTATAGCCCAGTTGAGTGACCCGAGCCCAATATTAAATTATAACAGATAGCAAGTTATATGGAGACTGGCCAACTACTAAAAGTGACTACAAATGTATTATTTTAAAATGATAGACCTTTCTCCTTTTATTCATCTCTCCTATCTTCACATCCTCATGGACTCTATAGAGATGTTAGGTTTTTACAGCAAAAGAATTGAGCTCATTGAAGATGTAGAAGTTCATTTTAAAGTTCACTGTACATGCCATAAGCAAAAATGTTATATCAAGAGAAAAAGATAATGTGGGAAGAGGCCAGAGGGACTGAAGGATTTAAATTCTAGGCAAGCACGTTGGTAATGACTTATCTATTGCTAGATGTTCTTATAAATAAAATGGACAAGCTGATAGTTACCATAAAAAATGTCTAGTTATCAACCAGTTCCTTTCAACTCAATACGTTAGTCTTATTTTCGGTTATTTATGACAGCGGTGTCAAATAAATTAATTGGTCAATTATCAATTTTAAATAGACTTCTAACCAATCTTATTAACTGTAAAATTAAACAATTTTGAAGTGCTTATTTTTGCTTTTACAGTTTTACTATTATTTATGTTATCAAATGAAGTCCTTTTTTTTTTTTTTTTACTCTAGTTCTTTGATTAAAGACCTTCACCAACAACAGATAAAAGGAGAGAAAGCAAGGGAAATGGTCTTTGATAGTAGAATGGCCATTTCGAACACAAGCATATCATACAAAAGGCACAGAAATTAGTAACTTGGATCACTATTTACCTGCCATTCTTCAAGGGCATAGACACAGTTCATGAGCTTCTGTTTATTACCAAGGTTATTTGTAAAACCAATAGTAGTATCTTCTTGACCTTGCACTGCACTGATTGTATCAGAGTTCATTGAGGAAAGTGCAGGTTGATATCTAGCAGTACTGGTTTCCTCAATGTTCTTCCATGAAGTGAAACCATGTCCTTGGCAAGGCACATATATATTTGCAGTATTCCTGTTTTGGTTACCTTGCACAATTGAGGGAAAGTTTATGCCAGAAATAGCTGAAAACTGTCCTTGATGATCATCTGCAGAGATTAAAATGTGTTGCTTTCTCATGCACCATACTGTGTCCAAAGCTTTTGATTACTGGTATCCTTTAAGTGATCAAATATAAAATATAACACAGTAAACAATAATTAATTACTTGCAAGAGGGCCTGGATATAATGAAACAGAGAGTTCATCTTGTGCCTTCTGCATCATACTTGACTGAACTTCAAGAAAAGAGTGGGCTACAGGATTCTTTTGCTGAATGTATACTGCAATAGTCAATGTTTTCCAAAAAAAAAAAGTTAAGCTTAATTTCCGAAATTCTAACATAAAAGTTGAGAAGCCTGATTTTGATATATGGAGTAAATAATTGAATGACTAAAAAGTACCTGATTCAGCATCTTCATATTCTGAGGCCACGGCACTGTTCAGGCTAGTTGTATCTTCACTTTCCTGGTAACCAGGAATTGCTATTTGAGATTCTTTGACATGGTTAAAATTTACCCTGTTGCCCTGCAAAATGTAAAATTTTATTAACATTCATAATAAGTTCCATCCCTTACAGAGCATAAAGGGAAACAAGTACAACTATCTAACACTATGCTTCATTCTGTGTTCATGGATCTCAAATCACTAACGCTAGATTCTCAACCATTATGGCTCTAAGGAAAAGGTAAAATGCTCTTGTCCCCATGCCGATGCATAGAAGTAAATAAGGAAATCACTTCAACAAACTGATTAATGATTTGAATTCTTTTTGTAAGTAAAATTGCTTAGAAGGAAAAATTAAAAACCACAAAACAGAAATGTCATTTTATTGAAAAGAAACAAATGAAGAAGCAAAAGGATTGAAGCATATTACCTTTACTTCCCGGTAATGAACCAGAACAATGTGTGACATCTCCCTGCAAAATATGATCAGATGTGCAAGGGGAAAAAATATGAGAACATTGAAACAGAAGCCCTTAAGAATCTGAAATAGAGAATGCATAATTGACCATAACTTTGAACTCAATATCTGCTAATTAAAATGGTATAGTCAAGTAGTATTTTCTATGAATTTTCATATCTGTGCTGAATTTATCATTTTCAAACTGAAGTTGACATTTGTCAGTTTACTAAGAAACAGTCTATGGGGCATATAAAGTGAGACAGGGGTGGGGGGTTGGGGGGGTGGGTGCTGGCATAATTTTGTATTGAAAGAGAGAAGAGAACAAGTTCAAAAACAGACTGAAATTTGAATTGCTTCATAGATGAAGCCACCTGGAGTGCAAAAGCATGACCATAAATCCTCTTAGAAATTATTAAGTCACATTTGAATTGTTTTTAGCATAATGGAACCATGCAGAAAAACTACTCAATCACAGGGGTCAGGCAGAGTAGTGACACACTAGTCTCTATAGCGCCTAGAGTAGAAAAGTACTGAAGCAATAAATTTGAAATTTGAAGCATAGCATAGATCAAAGTTTTCAACAACCACTAGGCAACTTTTTAAACTCACTCTTCAAGCATCCAGTAGCTACGCCTTTGAAAATTTTCATTCTCTTCTCCGTGAGCATAATAACAATGCAGCACATCAATGCTTCCAGCCTGGAAGGATACTTATTTATAGATCGGAATAATTGGATGGAAATACTGAATTTCATAAATAAGATGTCTCCATCATAAGGGATTCCTGACAATCAGAAAAGGAAGGACCATTCAGTTTTACCTTCAGCCTTTCATGAGCCTCCTTAACAGTCTTCCCATCCTTTTTCTTCCGCCACTTGTGCCCATCTTTTCGAAAATAACGTAACACCTTCCGGTCAAAAAGAAACAGTGAACCATCTGTATGGAATATAATGTTAGACCAAATATTAATAAAATCACTGAAGAAGTGAAGATGACTCAAATGCCATGTCGATGAGCTTTGAACTCAAACTCTTCTGTTGCATTTGAATACTGAGAAAATGGAAGTAGTTGAGAAATGTACAAAGGAGCACAACAATACTTGAAATGCAAAATGCAACTTTAAAAAGCCATGAGTTGACAGAAAATGATGCATTGAGCTATTTATAAATGATCCAAAATCAAACTGAATAAATGATGATAAATAATCAATTCAAACTCAGGACCTTAAAGCAGTTCAAAGTATTATCAACATCAGTATTTTTACCATATCTACTACTCTGTATAATATAATAATCCATGATTTGTTTATTAAGTATTAATGCACGACCTATTAAGATCTCTAAAAGAAATAAATGACAACCAACATTTAATACCACCAGTTGTCAAGGGAATTTCACTAATTTATTGAAAAATTCTACACTGATCGGGGATGAAGGAAATTTTTTTAACATTGGGAGCCATGGTCCCCTCAAGGGACATTGACTCTGCCCCTGTCCAAAAGGATACATGGAATAGTGTCTTTCCAATCTATTTTTTTTACTTTATGCATCAAAGTTAAAGAGACCAACCAGTTGTGACAGTTTTAGTTGCATTTAAAAATAAAAAAAGGCAAGTAATGATTATCTAGCAAACATGCTACATTTTCAATAACTTGAATGTCACATAGTGCAAATGCCCTAAGAAATTGTTTACTAAATCAACACTTGCTTATTAAGTAAGACACATTTGTTTGTGTTCCATAACTTCATGTTCAGTAGTGAACTAAATACAGCTACAAGATCATACTTGGTGGCGTGTTTGGAGGCTCAGGAGCAATCTGAAACTTCTGGTAATTTTTAAGTATTTCACAAATTTCAGCTGGGCGAAGCCATCTGTGTTGCGCTTCTAAGAGTATCTGATCAATATCTGCATCCAATACAAACTTCATTAACATATTTGGAATAGGAAAATGTCTGGATGCATATTCCTTTTACAGCTCCAGCATACATGTTTAAAGTCTGAAGCCACTGAACACTGGAGTAAAATTACAAAAGCATTTCACAGTGGCTTTGATAAAAGGGAAAAGAGAAACAAATCTAGTCAGCAGCTCTGTACTATTTTTTTTTAAGATTAGTTTCCAGTCATTTGTCAGGACTTTAACAGTAACTGGATGTTTCAACTTTCAACACAGTTTATGCATCACTGGTTCACTTTGTTTTATTTGATTTTATTCTTCTTTGCGAGTCAGTCAGTGAGTCACATCCTATGACATAAAACTGCAAACGAAGGACATTAAATGAAGTGTTGCAGCAGCCTTGATCAGGCCATATACAAGAAAAAGGTGGTTGAACTAACACAAGCGCTATTCATTACCACCTCCATGAATATATTCCTTTCACTGATAAGCTCATTTGAGAGTCAACTATTTACCTAATTCCATTAAATAACAAAACAAACCAAAACTTAAATACAGTCTCCATTTTCTACTAACTGAATCACTGCTTTTGTAGAAAAAGCTATAATGAACACAATAAAAACTATTCATCATCGGAAAATCAGTATTCACTATTCAGACCGAAATACACGCCATTCTCTAGTTCAGATATCTAAGGGGAAAAAAATCCACGAGCTCGAAGAACGCACCTAATTGAGCATTAAGGCCATAACGTCGACTCTCCGTCGCCATGAAAGCAGCTCTGGATTGTTCAAAAAGCTCCGTATATCTCAATAAGCATCAGGCCGAACTTACCAAATCGAATTTCTAGGTTCAATCATGAAAGCTTAGTACGGTACGGAGCCATAAAAGGAAAAACTTCTGAGGGGA
Organism: Ipomoea trifida; assembly: GCA_003576665.1. Classification (NCBI taxonomy): domain Eukaryota; kingdom Viridiplantae; phylum Streptophyta; class Magnoliopsida; order Solanales; family Convolvulaceae; genus Ipomoea; species Ipomoea trifida. The sequence goes on along the minus strand of CP025648.1, from coordinate 22,730,558 downwards.
CAAAAGAGAAAAAGACAAGCGAAAGGGGATTATATGAGGAAAAATGAAAGCGGAGAAGAGAAGGGAAGAAGCAAGGGAGGAAGGTGGTTTCCGGTGGTGGGGGAGAGTGAGGGGGCCGCCGATATGGAATACAGTGATGGTTGGTATGGCCGTGTGGGGCCCTGGTAATACTCGGGTCAAACTAACGTTTTGCTTTAAGCAGTTTTGGCGCGTTCAACGGATATTTTATTACGGAGTAAAAGCAAGTCTAAATGTCAATGTGCAATAGATTTTTACGGAGTATATTTTGGTAATCATAAATTATTAAATGGTTAGTGAGGTAAGGAATAAGGGTCAAAAATGTCAAATAGATAGTTGAGTTATTTGTGAAATAGTAACTAAATTATCAAATTATAGAATGTTTTAATTCAACCTCTAGATTTGTAAAATTTATATAATTCACACATGAACAAGTTATTAATATTAAAATTTAAATATAATGATTAGAGTAATATGACTTCTTTATTCAAAATATACTTTTTCGAAATTCAGATCATCCCCATTTATGATTTCTGGTAAAGTTTTTGAGGCAAAATGAATGATGTGGAAGTGAGAGAAAGGAGAGAGAAAATATGAGGGTGTTGCAAGATATGAAATTTTTGGTCGGCAATAGTGGGTCCCGCGTGGAAATGAAAAAGTACTTTGGTCTCGCGTGCTGGCAACATTGCGTGCCCCTGGACGCGTTAATACCTATTATGTTCTTTTTATTTATTTATCTATTTATAATTTAGCTTTGTTTTTTTTTTTTCCTCAATCTTCTCTTTTCTATTCACACATACAAAACTCCTCAAAAATCACACCAAAATCTCGACTATTGTGGATGGTCTAAAGGTTGTTTTTACTTGTATGTATGTGTGTGTATATATGTATATATGTCGGTGCTAGGGATGGCTGTCATGGCATTGGCATCTTGTCAAATTTTAGACGAAGAAAATGGTTCTGAACAGTGGTCTATGGCCATTGCCATATGAAGTTTCATGTAATTTGTAGATAAATTTAATTTTACAAACTCATAAGAATGAAATATTTTGCTTACAAAAGCGGTCAGACCTACAATGTTAAGAAATATATTTTTCTGCATCACCTATTAAATACCCTTTAATTTATATACATTTAAAAACAAATATAAATAAAGAAAAAAAAAAGAAAAAAAAAAAGAAATAGTAAATACACACAACTATATATATTAATATATATATATATATATATATATATATATATATATATATATATTATTTTTTTTAAACAAAAATAAATAAAGAAAAAGAAATGAAAAAATAGAAAAAATGACAAGCATTTGTGCTTAGCACGCAATCCTACTAGGCATAGCATGCTATACAAACTACAAAGATGCTCACATTTTTCTTCTTCCTATTCTTCTTTTTTTCTCTCTCTCTTTCTTTGTAAATACGCCGATGAAAACGTATATTTGTATATTTACAAATGCTTTTTTTAATTACCAAATTTCACCTCAAAAATTTAACTTCGAAAGAAAAATATTCTTTATTCATAATGCCTCACACATGTGATGCCATGTAAAATTTGTCGATTTTAATTGTTGATAACCAATAAAAAGTGTTAAGTGCATTGTTTTTACAAGTTTAGACGTTCACTCTTAATTTTTTATAATTAGATGATTTATTTGTTATTTTACAAATACTTTGAATTTAAATTAAAGTTAATATAATCTTTTATTCCATTATGTAAAGATTAAGAGGTGACTAAATTCATAAATTTGAAATTAAAAAATTAGTAATGTCACCACAAATAGTAGTGACATTACTATTTTTTGAATAATACACTATTTTTCATGTATCAATAATATAACCATTACATACAACCATACTAGTTTTCCTCGTAATTTAGATAATGGCAGTATTGCCCCTGATTATTGTAGATGGGTGAATTGGTCAAAGTAACGCGTGAAAGCATATATTATATGGATTAATTGATTTGATGTTTAAAAGTTTGATGGATAGGAACGATTATATAAATCATTACACGCGTAGAGCTTTTATGTCACTTTGTAATAAATAAATGAAAAATATTAATTGTACTCTCAAATTCTAATATAAATTTTTATTCTCTCATGTGGCATGCCAACACGCGGGCAAATTATTATGTGGACTTGGGTTTAAAATACAATTTACATGCCAAAGGCCTTGCGGTCAAGCGGCATCCGGTGTACACTCCCATGTGGAAGGGAGTGGGTTCGAGCCTCAGTGGTGGAGGCATCTGTTGACTCTTTGTGCTTCAATAGGTTGAGAAAGTAGCTATGAACAGATACTACATTGTAACCGAGTCAGTAGAACTCAAAAAAATACAATTTACATATTGAATGTTCATAATTTATGTATTGAATGTTCACAAGTTACATTCAGTATGTAAATGGATACGGGTCTACCTTGCAATATGGATCCCGATTCATGGTATAACTATTGCATGAAGGGGCAAATTATGCTATGGACCCAGGTTCATGTTCACAATTTTAAAACTTAATATTCACAATTTTAGATCTCAATATATAAAATTACATTACTCAATAATAACAATTTTTGAACTTTATATTCATAATTTTGTTATATAGATTCAAAAATTGTGTTATACTGTTGAATATAGAGATATAGAATTGTGAATATAAAGTTATGAAATTGTGAATATAGAGTTATTAAAATGTGAACATAGAGTTATGTAATTGTGAATGTAGAGTTTTATAATTGTAATTGTTATGTTATAAAATTGCACTTTTCGTCTCTAAATTATAAGGTAATTGTAAAATGTCTTTGAGTGTTGGTCATGCTTACTTTTCGTTCATGAGTTATCATTGATATTGCACTTTTCATCCCTGAGTTATACTAAAATTGTAATTTTCGTCCCTAATGTTTTAGTAGTAAAGAGACGAAAAGTGAAACGTCAATGATAACTTATGGACGAAAAGTGAGTATGACCAACACATAGGGATGAATTATATAATTACTCTATAATTTAGGAACGTTCAATATGTAAATTGTAATGGATCCACTTTGCAACTTAGCAATCATTATTACATGGATCATGGCCCACGCAGTTGTGTGAACCATAAATAAAAAATACATTATTTATATTCGTAAAGTATATTATTTTATATACTATCAAATAATGTACATTATATTCATAGTCCACACAACTATATAGACCATAGTCCATACAATAATTTGCTGCAATGTGGACCTGCGCACATGGTATAACTATTGGGTCTGGGTATTGAGGCCTTTCTTTGTTGGACTATACTATTTGGGTCTGATCACCTAGAGTAAGCCCAATATCTTTATCAATGTTATTTCCGTAAATGAGTTATTCATGATGAATAATCATTCATAGAAATAAGATGTATGACTAATAGTTCATATTATATTTTTATATCGATTTATATTTGTTACAATTTATTTAATAAACTAATAAATATATTATAGAAAGAAATGAGCCATTACTCATATAGTGTAATATAATTCATAAATAGCACAATAAAAATATTTAAGAACAATCATAATATTCAAATGCAAAAATCATATTTTATCTACTCATACACTATTTTTAATATTGGATGAGACATTACCCTTTCATACTTGGAGATGGACTAGAGAGCTAGAGTATTAGGTATATGTTTGAGTTATATTTTTCTTATGAATAATGCTATATACCTTTAATTTATTGGACACCTAATAATTAGAAAGAAGAGAAATATATAAGGGAAAAAATCAAAAAATAGTTTTCCTTTCGTATTTTCCTATCGTAACGATCTAACCTATCAGAGCTATCTGCAAAAAACGATCTTTCATTACTTCCGCCTCCAATAGTCCAATGTACTGATACTCTTGCCCTCTCCGCGCCAAAGCCTTCCCGTTTGTTCGTTCTTCTTCTTCTTCTTTTATTTATTTATTTATTTATTATTTATTTTATCTTCTATACCGTCATACATAGAGTGAGGGAGAGAAAGCGAGAGAAAGAGAGATGGCGGTGGCGGCTCCTGGGCAGCTGAATCTGGACGAATCGCCGGTGTGGGGGTCGCGAAGCGTGGATTGCTTCGAAAAACTGGAGCAAATCGGAGAAGGCACTTATGGGTGAGCTTCATCCCTTTGTCAATTGCTCTAAGCCGCGATCTTTTTGCCGTTTGCTTGATAATTTTGAGTGTTAATCGGAAAAGGCACTTATTTTTCAATTTTATGTAAAAAGATGAAGCAACCTTAGATACATTAATCATGAATGGGAGTATGATCTGTATTTGATTTTTATGTAGTCTAGCTTTCACTCTTTGGGGTTTTACCCTAGGCATTTAATAATCTATTTGTGGTTATTTTATAGTCAATTTTGTGTACAAGGACACAAAATTTGTATGCTTCTTTTGTTGTATATTTGCGTTTTCCGGTGATCTCATTATCGTCATTGTAATATTTCTTGCTTGAATTTGATAGTTATTATGAAACTTCACTTTCCTTTATTTATGCTAAAAAATGATACTTACTAGATTCTCCTCCCAACCAAATTCTTGTTGGGGGTTACTAGGATAAGACAGTTTTTGTTTTTATCTAGGATTAACTACTTGGTGTGGTGATACTATTGAGTTTATTGTGATTATTCTTTTCTTCCAAATCTGTGAAGGATGATGGGGGTACTTAAAGACTCTGTTCGCAAACGATATCAAATATTTGATACTTTTTGGACTTCTTGTAGTGTATGCCAAATTTATTACCTTGTTCCCTTTTTCAAAAATTCCAAGTCAAAACAATAGGTTCTCCATGTTGCCAAAAAGGCTTTGTTTATTTGCTACCTTAGGTAGCTATAGTTCATCCTTTTACTGGCTTTAGCTTGACATGATATTACGTTTGTTGCAGTTGTTAGTTACTTTTTTCTCACAGGTTACATATCAAATACAATAATAAAATTATACTCCATAATTTTCTAAATTACTTATCATAAAAAAGAAGTCCCATAACAAAAGAAGCGGTTGTGTATGGGAGGATAAGCATTATGGTATCAGTTCTATCACTTTGGAAACTGTAATTGTGGTTTTGATTATACCAATGTCTAAACTTGTTATTCTTGTTGTTTTGGATTAAATTTCATTGTTTCTATTCTTAATAGATTAAGTATTGCCTATTTGATTTGTATAATTCTGCACATGGTATAACTTTTTCCTCCTCTCCAGACAAGTATTCATGGCCAAAGAAAAAAGAACTGGAGAAATAGTTGCTTTAAAAAAGATCCGGATGGACAATGAAAAAGAAGGGGTATATAAGTTTTTCCTCAGTAATCGTGTTCCATATGCCCGCATCCTATGATCAAATTCTTGTAACTTCCTTTATCTATGCAGTTTCCAATAACTGCAATTCGGGAGATAAAAATTCTAAAGAAGTTGCAGCATGAAAATGTCATTAAGCTGAGAGAGATAGTGACATCTCAAGGTACCTTGGGTTTAGATATTCTTAGCTCATGTTTCCATTGCAAGCTTATGATGCATCTGAAAACGTTTTCTCACTAATTCTGATTATATGAATATATTTTCTAGGCCCTGAAGGGGATGAGCAAGGGAAGCTAGGTACTGAAATACTGAACTCTACTATTGTTTGTGGAGTTAAATTTTCTTCTTTCCTTATAAAAGGTGAGAATAACATAGCACTCTTTCTTTCTTTCCGAATGCAGATAACAATAAGTACAAGGGTAGCATTTATATGGTTTTTGAGTACATGGACCATGACTTGACTGGTCTTTCTGATCGTCCCGGACTTAGATTCACAATTCCACAAATTAAAGTACTGTAAGCATATCAAGTAAAGAATTTAGTTATTTTCAGATTATATTGACCTTCAACTGCCTGGCTGTTATTGACTTATTGTAACAATATGATATGATTTCTCCAGTGTTACATGAAGCAACTACTTACTGGTCTTCATTACTGTCATATCAATCAAGTTCTTCATAGGGACATCAAAGGTTATTCCTGCCTCCATCTTTTATGTTTCTTACGTTTAATGTTCTGCTAGAAAAGTAAACCTATGTGAGATTCTCTTTTGCAGGTTCCAATCTTCTCATTGATAATGAGGGAAATCTGAAGCTTGCTGATTTTGGGCTAGCAAGATCATTTTCTGGTGATCAGAATGCTCATCTTACAAATCGTGTTATTACTCTTTGGTACAGGTAATTCCTAGCTCTGTAATAGCCAAATGGTTGTCTGGCTCTTTGGAACTATTCCGCAAATGCAGTTCCTCTGGCAGCTGGCTAATCTTTAACTTTTGGACAGGCCTCCAGAGTTGTTGCTTGGAGCTACAAAATATGGCCCAGCTGTTGACATGTGGTCTGTTGGTTGTATATTTGCTGAGCTTTTATTTGGGAAACCAGTTTTACCTGGGAAAAATGAGGTAAGGCTCTGTCAGGAATTTTACATTTGACTTTTTTCCATGCACATGAAGTCATGAAATATTAAAATCCATTGGCCTCTTAATTTTATAGTACTCCTACATTCTGTGGTTGGTGAATTTGTAGGTCTAGCTCTTTCTATAGGTTATTCATGATCTTCTATTTATGCTCATGAAGGAAGCTTTAGTTACTCCATATTACTTTTACCTAAAACACCTGTGTGCTTTTGTTTTCTTTTTCTTTTTGATTATCGATTTCCTCTGATTAATTGTTTATTGCAGCCTGAACAGTTGAGTAAAATATTTGAGCTTTGTGGAACCCCCGATGAAATTAATTGGCCTGGGGTTTCACAGGTTCCCTGGTACAACAAGTTCAAGCCAGCAAGGCCGGCAAAAAGACGAGTGAGAGAAGTATTTAGACAGTAAGTACACAAATTTCTAAAGTCTCCTATTATTTCAATCATCCGATATTGGGACAGAAGTCATAGTTATTTACTTAATAATAACCTTGGATGCAGTTTTGATCGCCATGCTTTGGATCTACTGGACAAAATGCTGACTCTTGATCCTTCACTGGTATATCTATTAGTTTGGCAATACGAAACATTCTTAATAAAATTATTCTATTCTCAAGTTCTACACATTGCATAGCATTACATACCCGGTCTATCTATTCACGTGGCATACTACCTGCATTCAAATTCCTTATATTGTTTGTGAAGTTGATGTAATTTAATAAATTGATGATGTGGAGTTGAAAATATTGAAATTGATTGATAACTATAAAGGCGTTGCATGAATAGAAGACCATCCGGAAATTTTTTGTCGCAATCATGTTTTCTTTCGTTAAACTTCAATATCTTTATGACAATAAATACAGATGTAGTCTTTGCTATGACAAATACCGGCATGCAGTTTTTAAACATAGAATATTATTGAATAGCATTTAGGGGTTTATGGCTGAATTTTTGTTCTGTAATGACACTTCCGTGTGAAGAAGACAAGGATTACTTTCTTAAAATTATGTTATATCAATATATCATCATCGAAGAGGCACATTTTGAATTTAGATTTTGAATCTTACAATTATTTGCTGCCTTCTAGTCTAGCCAAGTGTTTTAAACTTATGTCTCAATTTGTATAGAGGATATCTGCAAAGGATGCACTTGATGCTGAATATTTTTGGACTGATCCCTTACCTTGTGATCCAAAAAGGTATGACTAGTAATGATCTTCTAAGTTTTACTTCTTGATTTGCCATGCTCATTTATATATGATTTTCCCTGCTGATCAATCCTGCAGTAGTCTTGATTATGCCATTACTTCTTGCAATCTTGAAATGCCACCCAAATGGCCAAATTGTTAGCGTGTCCCTACATTTCTTTAAACATCTTTATCCTTTTTTATGTTGATCAGTCTACCAAAATACGAGTCATCGCATGAGTACCAGACAAAGAAGAAACGACAACAGCAGCGGCAGAATGAAGAAATGGCAAAACGACAAAAGGTGCAGCATCCACATCATAGCCGCCTTCCTCCCATCCAACCAGGACAAGCTCACGCTCAACATTGGGGTGGGGGACCTAATCATCCTATGAATAACAACTCCCAACCTGCACTTGCGACCGGATCTAGTCATCATCAGTATGGAAAGCCTAGGGGTCATCCCGGAGGACAGGGCAGATACCCTCCAGGAGGTAACAACCCCAGCAGTGGATATTACCAAGACCGGGGAGGACAAGGTGGAGGTTATGGCAATGCCCCATATCCACCCGGAAGTGGCGTGCCAAACAGCGGGCCTCGTGGAGTCGGCAGTGGATATGGAGTCCCTCCTAATTACTCGCAAAGTGGTCAGTATGGAGGCTCTGCCGCAGGTAGAGGTCCAAATCAGATGGGCAACAACAGAAACCAGCAGTACGGTTGGCAGCAATAGAAGCGCACCCTTACTTGCACATAACTATTCATCGGTAAGGATTTTCCAACTCAACTGGAAATGTATAGACACGATTCATTATTGGTCAAGATTTGATCAGGTTTGTCAATTGAAATGCACATCCAATTTTCAGAATTATAGCTTTTAGGAATAACGAATGTATGTTACAGAAAGAGTCTCCAATGAATTCTTCACTTGAACAGTAATCAAACTGGATATATTGGCAGTGCATATATCATTTTCCTATTCTCACACTCTGTTTTAAACTTATCTGCTTCTGTGTGGTAGTAATTTCTAAAGCTCTTTCTTTGATATTAAACTCTAATTCTCCATCACCAGAAATCTGAATGATGAGTGATGGGATCTCATGTTTATGAATATAGGTGTTGCCTTGAGAATATGAGATGAACAAAGGTCAAAGGTCAAAGGGGTGTTGGCTCTGCGGGATAGGTATCTAATTTCAAAAACAAGTTTTGGTCAATAATTTAATGGCACAGCCTTTTAGGTGAAGAACAGTAATGGCAGGAAATTTGCCATTGCCCATTGGCCATTTGATTTGATAGCTTAGCTGTAACTAAAAAGAATCACATGAGCATTGAGCAAGTTGCCAAGTTACAAGTAGGTCGCAAATAGGCTGGCTATACCTTGTACTTCAACAGCTACACCAACGTATTCCCCTTCATTCCCTCTCTCCTATATATTTTACAACAAATCTTTATAGTTTAATGGAATTACTTTGTTATAAGTTTATTTTTCAAAATCTTCATATATACTATAAAAAATAAAAGTACCTACTAACCTACTACACAATATCAATACAACATCTAAAATGCTAAAAAAATCCATTGGGAATAATAATTATCAATTTGTCATGGATAATGACTCTGCTCGGTAAAATAATTAGCTTATCAGTCAATTTTGTAAGTGTTTGATTAATCAGTTTTTTGTAACTTCAAAATGCTAAAATTTAAAAAGTTGTTCAATTAGTTTTTTGAGAAAAATAAATTATACCAAGCAACTATTAGCTAACAACTAATTTACCAAATACTTTTCTACAATTCGTTAATGTTATCAACTAGTAATATCCCTAACCCAATAACAACTAATTTACTAAATACTTTTCTACAATTAGTTAATGTTATCAACTAGTAATATCTCTAACCCAATCAACTAACAACTATCAGTTAACAATCATTTAACAAATATGGCCAATAACTAATTGTAGAGCGGAGTATTATATAGTGTTTGACTATCTGCTCGACAAATTATGCCGACATTTGATTGGGATGAGACTCGAACTTGAAACTTTCCAAGGAAAGCATCAGCTATCAAATCACAAGTATTTGATGTAAACTAAATTTTGTAAGCTTTTCCTTATGAAGGATTATGTTAAAATACATATTTTTGTAAAAATAAAATTTTGTAATTTAATTAGTTTAGAAAAATTATATAGATGTATGCAGACAAGCTTCCTCTAAGTCAAAAGTCTACCATTGCCCTAATTGGAAGTCACTACACATATAATGCTATGACATCTTCACAAGTCACATCATTTGATACAAATATTGTTGTTTCTTTTTTCTTTACTTACGAATATTGCTTAAATATCATAAATTTGACACATTCTAACTGATATAATTGTATTTAATTAGTTTAATAACGATATTAATTTAGTTCTATTAATAAGTATAATCTAATGTGACATTTAGTACAAGTCATATTATTTAATATTTGAAACTACTTGCCATTCTCATGAGTTATTATAAAAATCAAATAGATTTATGATAATGCAGTTCATAACTAACATTATATTTATTTTGATAATAAATATCACATGACATGTCATGATTAATTGAGTTAATAATAATAATAATAATAATAATAATAATAATTATTATTATTATTATTAAAGAGCAATGCTACAATGTATTTTCTTTACAAAATTTCTCGCATAACACGTAATTGGTAGTTTTTTTTTTTTTTTATTATTGACAAAATGCGTAATTGGTAGTTAAATTTATTTATTAGTTATTTATCCAATTCATTGACACCCAATAAATACAGACACATAATGTGGATAAAGTTTGGAGGTAAAAATTAATAGGATAATGAAGCATTTTCCATAATTAAAATTCTTACTTTCAAAGTTAATTGCATCATTTTCCAATCTTTGCAAGTAGTATGAATATGGACAAGTTTGAAAAAAAAATGATTTTGCTTTTAGAAATTTCCTTTTTAATTTTCCAACGTGGCAAGGGGAGCAGACCAAGTCCGGTGGATAATGATATTTGATGTCATAAAAGCGGAGTGAGAAGGGCATTGTTGTCCGAGATGCGTGTCTGAAGATCGAAGCGTGCATCCTTTCCCGTTCGCTGCTTAGACCTAGAAAGGATCACTCTCTCTTCTCATGTAACGTCTTCTGCACCTTTCTCTCTCAATGGCGGTGATTTCAGGCGAAGAGGTATGAGGTTTATCCACTGCGATTCCCTGCTTGGATCCGTTTAGCTGTTTCTTCTAAGTTTTCTCCTCTGATTTCAGCTGCATTTTGCTGTTTTTTTCTGCTTTTCGATCTTCTCTCCAAGCTCTGTTCTGCTTTGCTGTGATTTGTTTTTCTGAATTTGAGCCGGTTCTGTTTGAGCATGTGGAACTGCGGCACACTGCATGTTTCTGTTTGAGGTGTTAGCCTCTGTAGCTGTAGTGTGTATCTGCGTGTTTTATTTTGTTCTGCCGTTATTTTGATGTGATTTCTGGCTTATGATCAATTTGATCTTATTACTTGTTTACTGATAAATAGGTGATAATGCGGTTATTTTTTTTTTCGGGAAAATATTTGATGAATTGATTGTATACATTTGTTATTATAATAAACATATCGGAATCACTGGCTTTCCTTTCCTAATCATTAATTTCGTCTTTCTATTTGTTTTCTTTTAGTTCTGTCTAGTGTTCATTTATCAGTTAGTGTGCGATTGATTGCTGAACGAGCCTCTTTTTTTTTTTTTTTTTTTTTTTTTTTTTTTTTTTTTTTTTTTAAATAAATATTTCAGCGGAGCCGTGAAACTCACAATTTTGCTGTATTGAGCAATGGAGGTCCTAACAATCAACAATACGAGTCACTTCCGAAACCGTATGAAGTAGAAATTCCGATTACCACCGATGCCCCATCAAGCTGTCAAAGCCACTTCAACCAGAAGATGAAAAATGCAGATAATTATGTCCCATATATTTTGGATATAAATGTTGAGAAAGGAAAGTTGGAAGCTCCTAAATGTGCTTATGGAACTGCTCGGAATTTGAAGACAGAGGATTGCTTAGCAGTAAGTCTCTGCTCACATTTACCAAAGAAATTAATCAGCCAAAGGGTTTTGTACTTTATTCAGGGCTTTATTGGTTGGGTTTTTCATTTTTGGTATTGTATTGTTAGAGTGTTGTTTGATCACATTCCAGAATATATTGCAGAGAGAAATTGCGTCACAGCTGGGAGGAAAGCTTATGCAACTCTTAATGAATAACAGCGTTGAGTTACCTAAGTTTGCTTCCAGAGGTAGATTTCATGTCACAGCATCTTTTATGTGTTCCCTGAGTGGATTTCTACCAAATGTATCCGTTTCTTTATTCTTCTTAGCATGCCTTGTATTTAAGTCCTTGTATTTTAAGGTCCATATCTCCACTAGAGATGACTTCAACAAACTCTTACGTCTCATGAATCTCTTCTTTAGATAAGATAGCATATTTACTAACTCTGCTTATGTTGTGAACCAGACAAATGTGTGACCGAGAAAACCTGTGATACGCTTACCAACAGATTGAGGAAGTACAAGCGCTCAGCGTCATTCAATTCAAGAAGAGTTGTTCTCCTGTTCTCCATTCTGTAAGTGCTAGTCATTCTTTCCATATTTTGAACTTTCCTTTCTTTCCTGAATCATACTGCCCATACAATGATACAATCATACATCCCATTACTGCTCTGATCTGTATTTGATGAATGATCAAGAACCAAGTATCATTACTGAAATTTTCATCCCTATTCAACGAAATTTCATCAGAATGAACCCAAGGTTGTGTTTTGCAAAAGTTTTAACGGATGATGTTTTCATGACATAGTAAACCAAATATTACGAAAGCAGATTTCAAAATGTTTAAGCACTTTGGATGGTTGTGATTTGTATGGATTATCAGAAAAAGGTTTTGTAATTATGCTAGAGCAAAGGTCATTAATGTCAAAGGCTTCAGAATGAGAGTTTTATTTCAAAATAAGAACATGATTATCACATAAATACTTGATGGATATAATTAAAATCATGGGAACAATTCATACTAACACAACTTTCTTTTCTTTATAGGTCAATCATGGGAACAATCATACTGATATATCTAACGCTGAGAGTTAAACAGATTGGTGATGGTGATGGTGCTGATAGTGTTTGATATTTCTATTTCTCAGTTGTGCCGTCCATCGTTAGTAAATTAGGTTTGCTAGGAAGTTTTTATTATTCCCCTTTGCGTGTGTGTGTGATGTTCTTTCAAGGTAGCTTTATTTGATTTTGTACATAATGCTCCGAACATGAAGTTCAAAATTCAATAGTTATAGTGGTGCCGCCAATATAATTTTGCACTGCTTTTTCCCTTGAATTAACTCTGCAATATGCGCTGTGTCACTTCTGTGGATGCCATCAGAAAATCACAAACCATAAAAATGCGAACTTAGAAGTTAGAACTAGGCAGACAACACAATCGTGAGTGTTTAAGACTGCACTGTTGGGTCCTTTAAGATTTTATGTTTCAAATTTCAAACACCGCATTGACTGATCAATAATTTTGGTTTGCTGTATGATTCCATCCAAGTAGGATTCAAGTAGATCTGGATCTGCCGCTATATAATTGAGTTAGATTCATATCTCAGAGGATCTTTCACCATTGGCATTAGGGTCTCGACACTAATAACGCACGCCTGCGCCACACCTAATCCTGTCGGGTAGCTAAATGGGGCACATAAATAATCTGCGGGGTTCCAGTCTGCCTGAAGACATCAGGCCCGGTCAGTACCTGATCTCATTTACTCTCTAAGTCCGTATTTTGATTATTACTTTTTTTTTTTTTTGAGTACTACAAACTAACCCTATACATAGTATCTGCTCAAACAACATGATAATGCCAACATCCTTGATTGGGATGGGACTCGAACCTGAGACCTTCCATTTGGAATGGTAACAGTGATGCCATCAGACCACAAGGTACTTGGCGTATTTTGATTATTACTGGGAAAGGCCCTCCTTGCCTCCTTATTATGTACTCCGTATACATATATATATTTGACTTTTCGTAATTTTATGCTAGTTGGATCCAACAACACCGACAAAAAGCTATCTACCCAAAATGCCAAAATTAATTAAGAGCCTGATTAGTTTGATTCATAACCATATAGAGAAGACGGGCAGCCTCCCTCTCTGTATTTCCAAAAATTTTGAACTACATGGAGAAGATGTATATATAAAGATAAAAACTTATCCAATCAAACACCCTAATATAGTTTTGCATATTTATCTAGTATCCTCGTTCCTCCTCTTGGAACAAACTCTAGCACGCACAACCTCCTCCTTGCTGCTCTGAGTTGTTAGTGTTTGTGGTAGGCTTCAAATTCACATCAACCATATCTTCCTGTTTCGTAGATGAAAGTGTTTCCATCCCCGGCAATGCAGCCGCTATCTTTCGGAATAGGGGCTGCAACATTACACTCCAATTTGAGACTTACCAGTGCAGAAGTTAGTTAAATCTTGTAATATTCATTTAAAATTTTCTTTATTTTAGAAGAGATGAACAGAAAGTCAGAAACACTTTTTGATCCATACTCTACCACCAAAAGTAGGACAACGATGATAACAACAACAGTAGTGTCAGTTTTCATGAGGGGCATATGGTATTCATACCTTGATATTGAATCCAGCTTTTGCACTGGTTTCTATAAACATGACTCCGAATTCACGGGCCTTAGCATCTCCTTCTTCTATTGATACTTGCCTGTTTAAACACCAGAGTCACCATTACAGCAATTAGGTGAAATTCCTATTCCTAGTAATAAAAGACTATACATTAGAAAGGCTAATGAAAAGAATCCAATCCCATTGTAATTCTCAGCCAATCTCTCTCTTTCTGTCTCTCTCAGTTTTCTAATTGGAAGTAGACATACCATCAATGAAGGTATATAAATCCACTATGGCGCATTATATTTATCCCAGATTATGATTAGCATTACTCTATACAGTATGAATAATTCAATTGTACATATTCCAAGTGAAATACTGTTCAATCTTTGTATAGTTAGTTATACATTGCAAGCCAATTTTTCCTAATTGGAAACAAGCAAATTTAGCCATGAAATCCTAGTGGAGCTGAAACGAGAGACAGTGCATTTACAGTTTCTAAAATCCATGATTTAGTTAGAAATTTTTTTAAGGACACATTTACTCCAAATTGGGTTCATTCCCAGAAAAAGAAAACCAAACAACCCAAATTTGACTAGCAGAGACCAAACATTTAAGCTACTATTAATGTGTAAAATGAAAACTGCAAAAAGAAGAATCATTTAGCTAATTCATAATTAAGTAATGCAGTTTTATCCCCCACCTTTTATCAACAAGATCTGTTTTGTTTCCAACAAGAACAATGATCACATCACTACCTCGCTCAGTGCGTACTTCTTCAATCCACTTTGAAGTGTTCAAAAATGATTGGCGATCTGCAATGGTTAGAACTAGCTTATTAGCTATGAAGAGTTGTATTTGATAAATAACAATGAATAGCCACAGCATTATAAAGAAATATAGTCATATAAAAAGAAAATTACTAGAATAGCAAATTCCCGTTTTCTATCACTCACAATTGTTTAGATTGCAAAAACAATGACAAACTTGTAGAAACTTATAAGGTTAGCACTTCAATCAACTACTCACTTGCGACATCATAGACAACAACTGCAACAGAGGAATCTCGTATGTAGCTTGGAATAAGACTTCTAAATCTTTCTTGGCCTGCGGTATCCCTGTATGAAGTCGGAAATCAAATGCTAGAAAGGGGATAGAGCATAGGGAAGGTTAGTATATGTGTGTGAGTGTGTGTACACACACACACACACACACACAACTACATGTATTGGAATAGTTCGTAAAGGTAGTTCATCTTATGGATCAGTTCAACATCTAAGATATACAACTGTTACGAAGAAGAAAGCATTCTCTATATATGACACCAAATAATGTTCCTTTCAACTGTTACATTATTAAGCTTGATGGCTCACTTTATGTACAAAAAGAAATCAAGAAAATACTGTATTTCATCCTTTTCAATATCAATAATTATCTTTTTCAGAAAAGGTCGAGTACTTTTATAGTTTTTAAATGCCAGTCCTGTTGATTCAACATATGCACTAACAGGTATACATAAATACAGGAAAGAATAAGAACCCTACCAAAGCTGCAAGCGAACTGTTCTATCTTCAAGGTACATTGTCTTTGATAAGAAATCAATACCAATAGTAGCCTGCATTGTATGGGATATCAGCAAGAGCTCCAAAACAATGCAAGATGCAGGTAAGAAGTGACGATTTTGTATGTAAAGAAAAGGTCAATATAGGAACAATGCCCATGTTAATATTGGGCTTATAGAAGGTTAGCATATGTAAGCCCAATATAGGAACAATGCCCATGTTAATACACCATAGAGAAGGTTAGCATATAGAAGCTGGACATTCAATGACAAAGTTTAGCAATTAATATTGGGCTTACAACAACGCAACAATTTTAAAGATCATCACATCAGAAAGCTAAGGTCTTATGTAGAATCGCTATGTTAGCTACTTTATGTATGCTCTCAGAAGGCCAATTATTGTACCATCTCTAAAATAAGCTGATCTTAACATTTAATAAGCTGACATTACAACGGAACCTGTGGTCTTTCTATGCTTATCCTAATAATCATATAACATGACCATTTACAAAATCAAATTTCTTGAGTTCTCCAAATTCAAATCCTTAAAGAAACAGAAGGAAAACCCGACGCACTTAAATGATCTCTCCTGTTGAAACCTCTACGACCTACTTTCTCCAGAGAACAAAAATGTTTATTTCTGACGAAAAAATTAAGAAAAATGAATTGTAAGTAATGATATTCAATCCGATTATCCGACACCTCAATGAGCATCAACCACTCGAATTGCATTTGTATCTTAACTCCCATCTCTACCTGATTCAGGCACAATTTTTGGCGTAAAATCCTTTTAAATCATTCACAAAAACATCGAAATGCATGCGAGTAACGAAAGCGGAATCGATAGATGTAGACCTGATAGGTAGTGTCGAATTTATCGTACATGAAACGGGTGATGATGCTGGTTTTTCCGACCGATTGATCTCCGAGAAACACCAGCTTGTACTTTGCTAGAGGTGATACCACCGCCATTACGTTAGCTGTAGCTAGCTACTTTGAATCGCGAGGTTTGATTCTTTCGCTCTCACAGTACTCTCTCTGCGTTAGGAGAAGATCGATCAGATCTGGATCGGTGGAACGAGAGAGGAGAGAAGATTAAGGCGCAAAACGAGGAGAGAGAGGCACGTAGGAAGGAGAAGTAAACGATGAATACGCATGCTATGCTAGCTAGCTTTGAATTGCCATTTGCCAATGCATATGCCGCTTACAAATGAAACCGCCAACCACCCCAAACACGATGATATACCGTTACGCATATTGCTAGCATGTGTGACTATATCTCTAATAATTAAATCTCTAAAATTTAATAACCAATGATATTACGGGGATTTTGTAATTCAGTGTTGAAAAAATAAAGAAGAATTTAAATTACATTTGTTGACCTAGAAAATTTGATAAATATAATTATTTTTATTAGTATATTTGAGTATATTTTAGATTATATTGATATTATATAGTTTGAATATAAACAACTCTTCAAATGAAGTTTATAACTTGACTTTGAATTAATTAAAAACAAAATCACCATTTTGGTTCTTCATTATTATTATGAGTTATATATATAGTATAAGACTTTTCTTTTAATTTGTTGTGGTCCTTAACTTATTTAGTAAGTCATCAATTTTTTTTGAGTATTACTGACTCTGTTACAATGCAATATCTGTTAGTAAGCCATTAATTTAATCCCTTATGTAATAGAGTTAGTAGATGACACTTGCCTTTGGGATTTCCTAGAAATATTTTTTGGGGGAAATTTCTCATTTCCTCATTCCTCTCAATTCCCCTCTATTCAATTGAATTATAATGTCTTCCAGCCATAATAAGGGATTGATGATGACTTATATAAAAATATCTTAACAATCCCTAAACACACATCACCCAGTAGCTTTGCTATTAAAATGAATAAATTGACAATTTACTAAATAATTAAGGGACCATATTAAAAAATAAATTTTTGAAAGAGAAATCCTATATTGTACAATGTGGAATAATTAACAAACTAAAGATACTAATTTCTGCCCCAGAAAGAAAGACAGAGTAGATGGAACATAATTCTCGATTACGAGTTCGATTCTTGCTAAGACTCTCTTGGTCAAGCCGGTTGCGTGGAGTTTTCCTGGTATGATTTGTGAGTTTTCGTTGAAAGTGATGAAAATGCAGACATTAGAACACTACATTCTGTCATGATGGTTGAAATCGCCATCTAAGCCACAAAATATCCTCTTGGCCAAATCCATCATTACGTGGTTCTGTCCCTCCTGCTATTAGCTATGTCTTTGGCATAATATGCTGAAAGCCAATATGCAATTTGAAAAGCCCCCCAACAAACCTCTTAATGGCACATTTGCTCCAACCACAAACTCACCCATCATGCATTTACTCCAATGTGCCCTGCCTCACATACATTAACATTACAAATCATTCCCATCAGTGGCAGATATGCAACGATGCTCTTGGAAGAACTGTTCCCCCGAGTGAAATTGACCTGCCGGGACTCAATT
This sequence comes from Ipomoea trifida, assembly GCA_003576665.1. Classification (NCBI taxonomy): domain Eukaryota; kingdom Viridiplantae; phylum Streptophyta; class Magnoliopsida; order Solanales; family Convolvulaceae; genus Ipomoea; species Ipomoea trifida. The sequence goes on along the minus strand of CP025648.1, from coordinate 22,712,211 downwards.
GATGTGAATATATCAGTGCATTATCTAAAAAGATATTACGAATCGTTCCTATCATATATAGAATGTCTTGGATCTCAGGTATGAGGTAGAGATCGACAAGTCAGAATGAAGAAGTGCATCAAGTTGGATAGGTCAGAGAGCTTTGGGAGTGAGTCTGATCCCGCCCAGAGTATTCTTTTCCCCCCTAAGTTCATCACAACAGCAGACAGCTTTGAGAGAAGAGAGCAATCATGGTAATCATCACAAACAGATATAGGAATATAATGACCTTCCATTCTGTTTTTCTGTCTTTTATGTTCATTTGCTCCTGTACTTACTTTCATGTTCTCTTCTCAAACAACAATATAATATGCATTTCTGCAGGTATGCCAATTGTCAGATTCCAACTGATCTCTCCATTCAGGTTCAAGATGTCACTTTTCATGTTCACAAGGTATATATGAACTATGTTGCTTCTTCATGTGTAATGACTAGATACTAGATAGCCATACCATTCTTTAGAAAACAATATTACAATCCTAGTATGCCCAATTGTAATGGGTATTATGTATTCCTGGGAAAATGCAAAAAGGGGCAAAAAACAAAGACAATTGACAAAAATGAAAAGGTTTTAAAATTTAGATAAAAATAGGCAAAACTGGTTTGGCCCTTTTTATTTTGTCCATTTTTGTCATTTCCAGTATTCCTACCCACAAAAGGCGAAATTTCCTTATTCTTAGGTCTCCATATTCTGGTGATACTTGAGCGGTAAATCATGTTGACTTAGCAACATATTATGTGGGAGAACAGGTGCTTGGTGCTCACAAAGAACCCATCACAAGAGATGTTACTCTCGCACTGTAGTTGTTAGGGCTACAATCTATTACTCAAGAACTAACTGAGTTGTCCGTGTCACATAAAGTGTCTCCATATACAAATATACAATACTAAGTACAACCCAAATATTATAGGTGATTATATTAATTTGTTTCCATCTCATCCATGCCTTTTTAATTTGAAACAGTTTCCACTGGTTTCAAAGTGTGGGTACCTAAGCCGAGTCGAATTCCAGCCTCCAAATCCAAACTCAGGCTACGACTACAAGATCGAAAAGTTCCCAGGTGGAGCAGACACATTCGAGATCATCCTTAAATTCTGCTACGGTCTCCAAATATGCCTCAACCCCAACAACGTAGCTGCGCTAAGATGCGCCTCAGAGTTTCTGGAGATGAACGAAGCACAGGAAGATGGAAACCTCATCTCCAAAGCAGAGGCTTTCTTCACATTCGTGGTCCTCTCGTCCTGGAAAGACACCATCACTGTCCTCAAATCCTGCGAGCCCTTGTCTCCCTGGGCTGAGAATCTGCAGATTGTTCGAAGGTGCTGCGACTCCATTGCCTGGAAAATCTGCCAAGAAACTGGGTAAAATAGTTAGTCTATCAGCCAATTTTAACTTATTTGACTATTATTATGTGTTTGATTTCCTTAAAAAAATCAATATAAGTGTATGGTTAATAATTTTTTGTAACCCCAGGATGTTAAAATTCAAAAAACTGTTTGAAAAAACTTTTTCAATTAGCTGAAAAAAGAAATTGAGTTTATTACCGAAATGGTCCATTGGTTATTGCGAAATTATCAATTTGATTATCACAATTTTTTTTGTCCAATTAAGTCCTTGACTTTGAAAATTTTAACCAAATTGGTCCTTCGCTTATTTTGATATTAAACATCCGTTAAATCGAGATCAAATTGATAATCTTGCTATAGTCAAGGGATCATTTCGGTAATTAATTTTGATTGAAATGGTCCATTGACTATGGTGAAACTATCAGTTTGGTTCTTATTTAACGGATATCAAACGATAAAATAAACGGATGACCAAAATGGTTAAATTTTTCAAAATCGAGAAATTAACTGGGCAAGAAAAATTATGAAAGATCAAATTAATAATTTCGCAATAATTGAAGGATCATTTCGGTAATAAAATCAAAGAAATTATACTAAACAACTATTAGCTAAGAGCTAATTTACCAAACACCTTTCTACAATCAACTAATATTATAAACTAGTCCTACCCTCTAACCCAATCAGCTAAGAGGTATCAGCTAACCGCCATTTACCAGGACCGAAGAAACCATGAACGAAATTGAAGAGAGCTGGTGGTTTGAAGATCTCGCGGTCCTACGAATCGATCATTTCTTGAGGATCATAGCAGCAGTGAGGGCAAAGGGTATGAAAGGAGAAACCATAGGTTCATGTCTCATGTTCTATGGGGACAAGTGGCTAAGCATAAGCAGCATGGAGAATGAGATGAAGGGGAGAAATGAGTTGCAGTGGAATATAACTATTGGAGTGAGGCAAGAAAGGGGGATTATTGGACAGAATAATAAGGAGCAGAGGATCATCATTGAGAGCCTTGTTAGTGCTTTGCCTCCCCAGAAAGAAGCAGTTTCTTGTAAGTTCCTTTTGAGGATGTTGAAATTGGCCATTCTTCATTCTGCATCACCAGCTCTAGTTTCAGAGCTTGAGAAGAGAGTGGGAATGGTTTTGGAGAATGCAAATGTCCATGATCTCTTGATTCCTAGCTATTTTGTAACAGACCAAGGAAATCCCATCAAGTAAGTATTTCTTAATTAGAGTATTTTCTTCTGGTCAATTGACTTTTGTGATAGTTTTACCAGAAAAAATTGTTAAGCTCTCGGGGAACGCTCCGCTTAAGCGACCTAGTCAGTGCCCAGACAGCCTAGGAGGCTTAGGCGGTCAGTGCCTATGCAGCGCTTAGGCTGCTAACCACCAATTATGGTGATACGCTAGGCGGCCGGTCAGCACCGATTATATTAATCGGTGCCTAGGCGAGATTTTTGCACCTATAGTATGTGATTATCATTTTTCCACTATTAGCTCCTAACTTCGAATTTCTAACTCATTTTAGTCCTTTTCGCGAGTTTTTTGGACGCACATCACTCGTAATCGATTTTTGTGATATTTCTACTAATAATTCTCGAGTATTATTTTATACAATTAGTTTGTCAATTTGAATTTTTTTATCACTTTTAGTCCTTCCGTCAAATTTCTTATTACTGCTTTTGGTTTTTGTTTTTTTTTTTTTTTAGAGTGGATAGAATATGGGCATATGGCCTAAATAATCAACATCTTTTGCATTTGTACTTATGGTTGGTTCAGTCAGAGTGAAGATCAGACAATGCACAACATAGATGTGGTACAAAGAATCTTGGAGTATTTCCTGATGTATGAACACCAGAGACTGCAACAACAAGAACAACAGAAAACCTCAACATTAAACATCAGCAAACTTGTGGACAACTACCTAGCAGAAGTTGCAAGGGATCCCAATCTCTCCATAACCAGGTTTCAAGTCCTGGCTGAGTTCTTGCCTCGAAATGTGCGAACCTGCGACGATGGCCTCTACAGAGCCATCGACATCTACCTCAAGGTTAGTTTCTTGCTTTAGTTCGGACCTCCACTTCCATTTCAAATTATACATCTGTTGTAGACACATTACCGAACTACGTAAATCTTATCTTTTTTTGTTTGTTTGTGTTCTTATTCTCGTTAATCTCAACAAGATTCTGCCCTAATGTTTTTTTTTTTCACAGAGCCATCCTTCCCTGTCAGAACACGATAGAAGAAGGCTGTGCAAAGTCATTGACTGTGAGAAGCTGTCACTTGATGCATGCATGCATGCTGCCCAGAATGATAGATTGCCCCTAAGAATAGTGATCCAGGTAAAGTATTATGCATGTATCCCATTGTAGGATTTCATATTTTCATGGTAGATTTACAGTGGCAGAAAATGAGAAAAGTGAATATTTTTGAAATTATTTTTCCTTTTTGGGTGACGAGGGAAACTTGCACTTACTATTCCGGATAAATTCTGCTCACTTTAGCGGGTAAAGGACTACCAAGAAGACCAATAGGGCAGTAGGCCGCTCTTATTAGGAGTCGAACCTTCTGGTTACAAAGTCAACATCCTTACCAACTTTGTTGAGGTTGTCCCCAATTTTTTTGGGTGACGCTTAATACTATCAAAGTGGGCCGAAGCCCGCGGGCCAGCCCACAACTGTCCCGTGGTGGAACGGGTAGGGCTACAAAAAAGATGGTCTACGAAAGAGTGGGCCTAACGGGCCTGGCCCACTAATACCCGTCTGTAAATGACCACAAAGAGATAAACTAGGTTACCTCACCCATATCTGAAGGGCTCCAACCAAAAAGATTAATAGGCCGCCCCCAATGAGAATCGAACTTAATTGTAACATTGTGGTTATCAAGTCAATAATTTGACCAACTTAGTTGGGTTCTCCCGTGTTTTTCAGATTCTGTTTGCAGAGCAAGTGAAGATGAGGGCTGCGATGCAGCAGAAAGGTCAAACGAGCAGCGATGATAACTCAGAGAAGGGAGAGAGTTGTTGGTCGTCTACCAAAAAAGAGGTGAAGTGCGTTAAAGAAGAACTGGATAAGCTAAAGGAACAAATGGGAGAGCTGCAGAGGGACTACTCTGAGCTGCAAAAAGAATATGAGAAAGTGAATAAGCACAGTAAGAATTTTGCAATCTGGGCAATTGGGTGGAAGAAGATTAAAAGGGCCACACTTTTTAATGGAAAGTTGGAGGTAGAAGAATCTGATGAAGGACAAAACCGAACCAATCATGGGCGCAGATCAAACCCCCGCCGGCGTACGCAGTCTGTATCCTAGTATACATGTTTTTTCACACAAAATACTATAGTAAAGGAATTCAGTTTGTAGTGTGGTGTTTACCCTCACTAATTTTTTTCAAGCAAATTATTTCATGGACCCGAGTCTATCTTGCAAGGTGAACTCAGTTTTAGAATACACAATTTACATTCTGAATGTTCACAATTCAAATTGTGAACATTCAGTATGTAAATGACAGGCATCCACCTTGTAGGGTGGACCTAAGTCCATGGTATAACTTTGGTGGGATCAGGGTCCACAGTGCTTCAATATACATAATTTGACTTCGAATATAAGGTACATTATTTTTATACTGGAGGTACATTATTTTTGTACTGAAGGTACATTATTTTATAGTGCTATAAAATAATGTACTTTCAATACAAAAATAATGTACCCTAAAATAATGTACATTCAGTACAAAAATAATATACCTTTAGTACAAAAATAATGTACCTTCAGTATAAAAATAATGTACCTTATATTTATGGTCCACACAGCTGTGTGGACCATGGTCCATGCAATAATGATTGGACTAAAGACTATGCGGCCCACAACATGAGCATTGGTCTAATGGACCCATCAGAGGGCCTATAGATTGCCTAAGTTGATTAGCTGAATCAAAAAATCCAATGACAACTCCTTAAATATAAAGTGACTGTGTTTAATGTTAATCAATTATGTAACAGTTAATATCTACATTAAGGAACTAAAATAATGATGAAACTATAAAAGTGGAGATCTGGATCAAAAAAAAAATGAAAGTCGAGATCTTATTACGAAAAGTTAAAAGGCAAATCTCCAACCAAATAAAGAGTATAAGATAGCTAAAGGGGTGACCGAGTAAATAACTTTTTTTTATATAGATTTTTTTCTTTTTTATAATCGAATCATAAAATATATTTCATATCAATTAATTTATGATAAATTAAAAATTATCATGAAGAGGTTTCTTCGTCTCTGACTAAATATATGAAGGTGGGGAAGAGATAGAATAGCTTCAATTATTCAGAGACTCAATTATAAATTTTTTAATTGAATTATCAATTATTATTTTGTGTATAGTTTAATAGTCTATTTAAGCTATATTTAACTTTATATAGTGCTTCTCCAAAAAAAAAAACTTTATATAGTGCAGTACAGCCGTTATAAACATTGTAGCATTACTGTTACAAACGTAATCATAGAAACCAGTATAACAATTACAAGTGCTATAATACATATTGTATTCCACTTGCAGCTAAATAATCACAAAATTAGAATTGGGCTAATGGACCCATCAGAGGGTCCAAGCTGATCCAAACCAAATCCCACAAATCACTAACAAGCAAATTAAATGTAAAGTGATTGTATTTAATGTTAAACAATTATGTATCGGTTAATACGGAGTATGTATTAAGGAACTAAAACAATGATGAAAGTGGAGATTATATTTTGAAAAGTTGGGGAATCCAAAGAGTGGTTTTCTCAAAAGGAAAATTAGGAGGGAAATTTTTTACTGATAGTTTTTTTTTTTTTTTTTTTTTTTTTTTTTTTTGAAATCCTACATTTGTGTAGGACTCATTGAATGGGAAAATATGAAAAAAGAATTCGCTAATTGCATGTTCGTCGCACTGTCGCATGAATATGAGTATATTTAGAAATGAAAAATATTTTTTACTTCTGCAAAAATCACTCTTTTTTTTTTTGTTACTCTTTAACATGACAGGTTTTGTATGTTTTTTTTAATAGATCTATACTTATTAAAATTTGTCAAATTATGAAGTGACAAAAAATTGAATAACATTTATAAAAACATTTAGCATTTCATTATCTTTTAGAAATAAATTGTAAAAAATTGAGTATATGTGTAATAATTTTGAAACTAGAGTATTATAAACATGAATAATGAAAAACAGATATATATTTGTATGAAAATGTTAGTATAATTAAATGTATAAAAATATAATTTATTCTCCTTTTAAATTTTATATGCACATGAAAGTATGAAAGGGATCATTAATCTAATGCGTCAAAGATCACTCTATTATTATAATTATAATTATATTTATAGTTATACCATCATTTCGCATTAATTTTTTTATTTCATTTTTCGTTCATTCAATAGGATATATAACAAAAATATATATGCATTCCGTAGTCAAAGATCTTGTGGTCAAGCAGCATAGTTATGGCCCTCCCACCTGAGAGGGGCGGTAGCTCATATGAACAGATACTACATTGTCGTAGTGTAAATAACATTAAAAAAAAAGTATATATATGCATTCCGTTTTATAATTTTGCACAAAAATTAATGTCGGTCGAGATGTTCAAATTGATAATCGTGGATCTTGAATGTACGAAACCTTAAAGTTCTACTTAATTTTAAAACATATTATCTTAACCTTTAATTAGTTTGATTAAAACATAAAAAGATAAAAGATAAAGAAAGTAAAACCAGGACACAGCAAATGATTACGCAGTTCGGAGCCAAATCTCCTACTTCTGCGGGGCACCCACGACAGCCCAATCCACTAGATGTTTGCCAAGATTACAGGGAGATGAAATGCTAAACAGATACAAGGTCCAACACCTACAACATCAACATTCATCAAAAATAATCTTCAAAACATCTCTACGTGATTGGATTCGTGCAGCCTCAATCTTGCTGAATCAGCACCGGTACATGAATGAAGAACCAAACTCTGAAACACACGAATACACCTTAAATAAAGTGAAATAACTCTCAGCACAAAGTCTCGTAATTCTCAAATCAGGAAAGTTGCCTTTTTAAGCTTCATGAGCCTTCCTTAAATAATAACCCATGTAACAACTTTCCTTCACTTCAAAGCCTATAAATTCTCCTTGAAACAATCACTGTCCACATATTACAAACTCACCCATAACCTTTGAAACAGCCAGATTAGCTTTTGATGGAAACCATGAGCTTTGAACACGTGACCCAACAAAACAAAAAAATAATAAAAATTAAATTTAAGGTTTTGTTAAATAATAAAAGCCAATACTAATGTGCATTATAAATATTGCACTTACAAACTCCCCCTTTGGCAATTATTTGACAAAACCTTAACATACAAATATACCTTGGGCCAAACAAAAAATTAAAAACATATTTTATTATAAAAAGCCACAGGTATATTTGTTTACAATCAAAGCCTAGACAAAAACAAGACACGTTTCAAAGCTCATTATATCAAGAGATCATCCTTGAAACCCATAACTATTTTTCATCATACCAAGGCAGACACTCAAATAAAGAGATATATCCAATCATACTTGTATGCAGAACTAATAAGCCATCATATAGATAAAGACCGAATATATATATTAACCCAAAACCATGCTGAGATAACCACCAAGATAAAGAAAGAATCAAAAAATGGCAAACGGAATTATTACCAAATAACAGCAGTCCAAAAACAGCAGTAGTAGCCATCAACCAACCAACAAAAAACTAGCATCAATAGCAGTAGTTATCAACCAACCAACAAAAACATAACCAATAGTCAATTTCTCCCCCTCAAACCATAACTCCCCCTATGTTCAGCATACAACTTTTCTCCCCCTGTTTTGGCAAATAATCTGGCAAAGGGCAAACACATCTAGTGGGCTGCCGGGGATCCGAATTCAAAGGAGTCTTCGTCAGGATCTGAATCAGAGGTAGAAACACCTTGAGACGCAAGAATTTCAGCATGACGAGTTTCCAAGCGAGCAAATTCGCGGTAATGCTCGTGTGAGACAATAATCCAGATGATATGAGGATTCAAAATAATATGAGCATCCGGTTGATTAACCACGTAATATAATAATCAAAACTATCATTCAAATCATCCAACCATTCAAACCATCCAACGACCATAAGATAATAGATAGCCAACTTACATCCAACGCCAAAAGTTACCAAGAATACCAGCAAAACAGCACTAGCAGCGAAGCTCCCCCTCAATTATCACTCCCCCTTTCTGTTAAAAAAATTGACAAAGGCAAACAACTATTGAGAGTGCCTGAGAGGCTTGTATGACTAGGATCAATCATCATGATTAATATTCATATCCAATCCACCAAATAATCTGTCTTTAGCATTATGATCAATAAAAGCTTTAATAATTCTTCCAAGCAAACCATAATCCAGACATACCCATATCTCATCCAAAAAATAATGCCCAAAAACCAACTCAAGATATCCATACGAATAGATATATTTATAGATTATCCAAGAATTCCAAAAATCCAAAGAGAGAAACCGATTGCCAAAGTAGAGAATACTCAAATAATATGATGATTCAAATATGATAATCCGAATAAGATAACCACAGAGTATGATAATCAGAAAACCATGCTCCCCCTCAATATGTACATCGTGACTAGTTTATCACAATATCACCATAAAATCTTAGCGCTAGTTTCCTTGAAGTTGTAGCAGGAACCTGCATAAGTGAGATGGAAACGAGAAAACCAGAACTAGAAGATAATTCAGCAATTAATGTAAAAAGCACTTATAGCCACAATTGCAAAAAAAGTCAAAAGGGTCAAACAAAACAGGAAGATTATCACATAAAACAGTAAACACATTCAGATAAAGCAAATTTTGGCACATATTCATAACGGATAGCACAGAAAGCACACGCACAAAGACACATACGGTCATGACCGGACCAAACAAAAAACACATAACAAGGATAGCAAAAACATATTGGATATCAAATAAGAAACATATAGATCAACTCTGGCATAGATACAAGCATAACAAACAAAACACGTTCAGAAACAGATAAAGCAGGCATAGGTCCAGAGAATAAAACAGTAAATAAAGGAGATACACACATAAAAAAAACTTATGCACATTACTTAAAGAAGGCATAAAGAAAGCATAAAAAACAGGTAAAAAGATTCCAAGACTCAGGTATTAAGGCAATACCAACTAAAGGATTAGAAGGTACCAAAACTCCCAAAGAGGTTTTCCTTTTAGCTTTTAATAATGCACTGAGTCCGAAACTTAGAGATTCCACATCTGAACAAAGTTCTTGATCTGAAAAAGAGAGCAAACTCTTATTAGGCAAAAATAGCTTATTGAATTATAAAATACCTGGTTTTATTTCGATGATGATCTGTCAATGTAGATTCTCCAATCCAATCTCTTTATCTTCCATTAGTTCCTGAGAATCATTCTTCTCTTGCGTTGCAAGTGGTATAAACTTAGATATAAAATCTGATTTCCTGACCCAAACTTGTTTTACAAATGGTGCAATGCGCTTGTGAGTGTATTTCTCGGCTCTTTGATCCTTGTAAAAGTAGTAGCACTCTGGTCTGGTGTGTCCTCGAACCCTGCAATAATGACAAATAGGGTTATAAGGTTTAGAAATACGTTTATACTTCAGGACCATATTGCGACGATGCCTTGCTGAATCCATTTTCCTTGTTGCACTAGATTCTGGCACATCCTTTGGATCTGGTCCAGCAGCTTTGACGAAAACTGTTTGACTGTTATTTTTGTTCCCTGTGAATCCGAGACCAAACTTTGTAGTTGATTGCCGGCCTGTGTCCAGAATTTCATCAAGGGTTGAAGTAGTATCCATCATTTGGATCTGTTTCTTGAGTGTAGTCAGTTCCTGCGTAAGCTTGAGCACTTCCTGCTTCAACTTAGCTTCTTGTGCAGAAGCAGCTTCGAGTAGAAGATCTCTTTCAGATACTTTACTTTTGTACACTTTGCTGGCGTTTTCTAATATCCCTACCTGACTACACAAAGAACGATTAGCTTTAAGCAAACATTCCCACTTGGGATACAATTTTTTATACTCTACTTCATAAGAAAAAGGAGGAATATCAAGATCTTCTGCAGAGTTGTAGTCACAGCCTTCTGAATCATCTATATCTTCATCCTCAACTTCTGGATCAGCTTCAATCCTGGCTGTGAATGCTACAAAGTTGCCGGTTATCTCTTTTGGATCAACTTCAACTTCTGGGTCAGCTTCATCATCACTCCATGTTAGAGCTGCCATAGACTTTTTCCTTCGTAGGTAAGTGGCGCATTCAGCCTGAACAT
>CP025648.1:22639963-22700326 GCA_003576665.1 Ipomoea trifida | reverse complement strand
AATAACATTTATAAAAACATTTAGCATTTCATTATCTTCTAGAAATAAATTGTAAAAAATTGAGTATATGTGTAATAATTTTGAAACTAGAGTATTATAAACATGAATAATGAAAAACAGATATATATTTGTATGAAAATGTTAGCATAATTAAATGTATAAAAATATAATTTATTCTCCTTTCAAATTTTATATGCACATGAAAGTATAAAAGGGATCATTAATCTAATGCGTCAAAGATCACTCTATTATTATAATTATAATTATAATTTATAATTATACCATCATTTCGCATTAATTTTTTATTTCATTTTTCGTTCATTCAATAGGATATGTAACGAGACTATATATGCATTCTGTAGTTAAGGTCTTATGGTCAGGCAGCATAATTATGATCCTCACACCTCCTACCTGAGAGATCACAGGTTCGATCTTAAATAGGGGCAGTAGCTCATATCGACCGATACTACATTTTTATAGTGTAAATAACATTCAAAAAAAAGTATATATATATGCATTCCGTTTTATAAATTTGCACAAAAATTATTGTCGGTCGAGATGTGAAAATGCCCCCGCAATAGTCGCAGTTTGCTATATATAGCGCCACCGACAGACTCAGGAACCGTCGGTGCCTTAATTTTTGTGAGTGATTGACCTCGACTGCCTCAAATGCAGTCTATCTCTGTTCCACATGCAATAACTAACAATCTCCACGCACTATTAGTGCGCGTACTGAACCTCCCACTTCGCCATGATCGCCACTCGCGCATTCGTATTTATCAACATTTGATTTGAATTCTCGAGCTAATTAGCAAATAAATAAAATTAAGACAATCCATTTCACAAGAATAAAGTATTAAGAGTGGTCGAAACTCCAGTTTCCTTTGCACCCTTTATTAATACCATTTATAATAATAATAATAAATTACAATTTGCTAAAAAGATAATAAACAAAAATATAATAACTTGAGCTTACATTTTTTTTGGCCCTTCAAGTAAAAAGAATATCGCAAAAAATATATATATATATTTAGTTCTTTTTCCCCTCCTCGCCACCTTCTTCCAAATAAGCTTTCTTCCTCCTTTCAGCCTGAGTCAACAAACAAATGAGTAGAAAACACGCGGCATAAAGCGCGTGGACCCTCCAGCTAGTCTTAGGCGGTTGGCGCAACACCGCCCTATGGAACACCGCCATGTAGTAATGCAGCCCAACTGCAAAGCCCACGATGGTCTGGGCCAGCCCAATCATCCTAGTGGAAGGCCCAGTGTCGGTAGAGAAAACTAGAACAAGGTACATCAGGAGCATCAGGAGGTACAAGACGTAAGCGAGGGTTTGGAGGAGCTGTATGCAAACGTAGGTGGACTGCGACGTAGCGTAGAAAAACTTGAGCGGCTCGAGCCCTGTGACGAGCGAGGAGAGGCAGAGGATGGAGAAGTAAATGGCGAGGTAAATCTGGACGAAAATGAGGAGTTTTTGGAGGGAGAAATAGGCTTTGAAGCGGTTAAAAATGAGGGAGACGAGGATGAGAGGGATGAAGATGAAGGCGAAGGAGATGAAAGAGGCGACTGTGGGGGCGTATTTGTTGCCTACTAAGGGTTTGAAGTTATTGGTGATTTGTTTGTTGGCTCTGTTGAGGTAAACTTTTGAGGTTTTTGAGATTCTCTCCAAATCCGGCAATAGGGTTTGCTGGAATTTGGACGGCATTTCTCTGAATTCGGAAATCAAGTCGTCTTGTTCATCGTCAATCCAGTAGGGTTTGGTGGTTTTCTTGGTGGATTGTGATTTGGGGTCTTGGATTTTGGTCAATTGCTTCTTTTCTAGCTCGGATTTGGGCTTTTCTTTTGCTTGAACAGCAACATTACTGGTTTTGTTCTTGGAAGAAGAAGAAGAGGAGGAGCTAAGCTTGGTTAGATCTGAGGATTTCTTGGTGGTTTTGGTTGAATTTGAGGCTTTCAATTTCAATGAATTGGAAGTAGAATTCACCTTCTTGAACTGATTCTTCTGGGAAACCTTAGAAGACTCTGAAATAGGTTTTAGAAGCTTGGTTTTGTTCTTAAGGGAGAGTGAAGAAGAAGAAAGCTTGATTTTGGTCTGGTTTTTGGCTGATCCAAACCCAAACCCAGTCTTTAGAACCTTACTTTGGTTCTTGGGTGATCCAAATCCAGACCCAGATTTGAGAACCTTAGTTTGGTTCTTGGGAGAGGCAGAAGAACTAGGTTTAAGGATCTTGGTTTTGTTCTTGGGAGAAAGTGAGGAGGTGGGAGTGGTTTTTTTCTTGATCTTGAAAGCTGCAGGGTGGTGATCTTCATTATCATTATCCTCATCAACCTGCAATATTCTTCTTGCAGTACTGAATTCAGTGCTGCTATAACAATGGACCTGGGAAAGGAATGAGAGCAGAAGAAGGAGAAGTACTGACAGTACCTTAAAGAGGCCTCTGGTTGGAGGGAGTGGAGCCATTTGTACAGTTTTTGGTGAAGATCCAAGATGTAAATGGGAGATTTAAAAGGGTGGGTGTGTGAATTAGATGTGATGATATTATTTAGGTGAGAGAGAGGTGGCAGTGGCAGTGGCAGAGCAGCATTAAAAGGAGGGAAGATGGATAGCCATAGCCATGTTGGATGGGGGAGTGTGTGAAAGGAAGGGAATTGAAGGTGGACTTTAATGTGAAATTCGACGAGTAGCTTGTAGTTTGATGACACATTGTATTTGTGCCTCTCTTAAATTGAAGGTTACAGGTTTAAATTTTAATGAGGACATTAACTCTTTGTACTTTAATAAATTAAGAAAGTAGGTATAAACAGATCTGTAAAAGTCAAGACCTTTTAGTTCAGTGGCACCCAGTCCCCCCACCTATATGAAAAGGGGTGAGTTCAAACCTTAGTGTGGTAATATTGACTCTTTGTTTTTTGGTTGAAAAAATAATTATGAACAGATATTGCATTTTAAGAGAATCAACAGTACTAAAAATAATTGTGAAAAAAATATCAGTGAAGTGGGGTGCTGAAAGGGACAGCATTTTAATACTCCACAGTAGCAAAAGTAGGAAGGGGTTTCCCCTTTCCTTTGATTCTTTTTCGGTGTTCTTGTCCCTGCAACCTCCAAATCAACGAACAGGAGAACGCGGCGCTGCTACTAATAATTTGCAGTATTTATTATTCTAGATCTTGATGAACAAAAGCATTAATATTGATTGGATCTAATCTACTTTTTAACCCATCATAAAGTACAAAGTTAGAAAAATTCGAGTAATTTCATCTAAAATCTAACGCCTACATTGTATTAGAAAAATTCAAGTAATTTTATTTTAAATCAAACACCTAACCACTAAGATTTCTAAAATATCGATAAAAATATTTAAAAACATAACAATTTTATAAAGTTAAACTTAATTTTAGTAGGAGATTAATAATCAACAATTAATGAGTAAAAATACAGTTTTTCCGCTTTTAACTTATTTAAAGTGCTTCTCAAAAAAAAAAAAAAAACTTATTTAAAGTGAAAAACAAAGAAAACATGAGCACATGCAAATATAGTAAATTTAACCTGAACTTTTTAAAACAGCTTTAAACCAGATTGCCAGAGTAGCAGATTTCCTTTCTCTTTCCTGTTTTGTCACTACAAACTCCAAAACCAGATACAATAAAACGCGGTGTTGGAAGGCGGAAGCAATACTTTGCAATATTTATTATTAGGCAAAATTAAAGGCTTTTAATTTGTCGATATTCAATCTATAAAGTGGTGACCAAAAACATGAAAACAACCTTAATTTCTACGGAGTATTTGTTTTAAAACATTATGATTGGTTTGTATTTTTTACATACACGTTTCTTCAACTAGTCAATTAGCAATCACATATTGAAACTAATTTTATTATTATATAATCAGTGAAGTTTGAAGAAACCCTTGGCTTCTCATCCACAATCCATTTGTACACTTCAAACATTATAGTTATATTTATATTGCTTATAATATATTTTTCTAAAATTAAGTGTCAATTATTATGTAGTGTGATGACACATCTGTTACATTTCTAAATGAATAGTCATTGAATTGAATTCCAGTCTAGAAATATATACTATATTGTAAAAAATAAGTATTTTTTAAAAAACCATTAATAAGGTAGGTATGAGTGTGAAGTACGTGGGATTGAAGGCTTCAATGTCCCGTGACAAGTGATCCGATTAAGCCGTTGATTTTGGCTGCAAAGATTAAGGTTGGTAAAAGTACAAGAAAGAATGTGCCACTTTTATGTATATATGCAGTATACTAAATATACTATAATACTGTTGTATACTATAATTTGTTAGTCTTCACTTAAATTTTATATTAAGTAACCTCGTTGACTTGATGCATCATTCGACTTGTGACTTATTGTGTAAACGCAAGCATGTTTTAATTAGTGACTCCAATATTGTTACCCAGCTTGATTAGCGCGAGTGATCGTACACTTTTGTCCCTCAAGCGAGGTCAGGAATTTGAACCCCTATCTTGTATGGAAATTTGTTTCAAAAGGTTTTTAGAAGTTCTTGTAAATTAATAATAATAATAATAATAATAATAATAATAATTATATTATTATTATTATTAACAACTGTGTTTGAAATGTGAAAACATTTTCTTGAAAATTTGTGTGCATCTTAGATTTTATTATTAAAATTTATATTTAGATCCTTACAAATTAAAAAAAGTGATAGTCGGTCCGGAATAAAATAAAGACATATGTAAAGAAATATATTCCAAGATCTATGTTCTGGCATTCATAATATAAATGCTTTATGAGTGAAAGACCAAAGTTGAATTTGTTGACTTCGGTATACGTACCAATTAAGTCCCAACATCAACATGGAGTAGTTTATTCAAATAAAATTTATTATTATTATTATTATTATTATTATTATTTATTTCACTTTGGTCCATGGAGGGTAGATCTACTATGACTTGAGAATGGGCGTCTATTTGTATCCCATCATGCCATAAAATGCTTGAGCAGTTGAGGCTATAGACGACGTTCAATCCTCGTTAGCCTCTTTGACAAATATGGTTGCAATCATGGACGTTACGTAAATTCAGACAACTCGTGAATTATTTAATCATGATTAGATCAAGGTTGTTGACTTTATATATGCTATCACACTTCAATTCTCTACTTCACTTGTAGTTCTATGATATTTACTCTGTATTTTTACTCAATTACTTTTACTTTCTGATGTGACAATTGATGATTAGTTATTTTCATCTTGTGAGTCTCAATAAAAATGTCAACATCAAAATTTCGTGAGAGGAAGTAAAAGTTGGAAGTAGAATTTGAGAGTATGAGTAGTATTTTTCATTTGTATTTTTTTTTATCTGAGAGCTCAAGATTGAACAAATTATCTCTTTGATATGTGATATAATTTGTTTGATAATTTCATTATTTTAAGGAACATTTTTAAAGATTAAACTCAAAACTTTATTAAAATCCTTTGGACTCATAATTATAGGGTAAATTTTATCATGGACAAATGTCTACCTTGCATGCTAAACCTAGTCTACCTAAAAATAATGTTGTAAGTAAATAAAAAATTAATGTATATACAAATAATATTGTAGGCAGAATTAGTTTCGGATTTAGTCATTTGACTATCACTCATTTCCAATTGTAGCCATTGATTCGAAAACTGTCAAATTTAGTCTTGTAGTATTAAATCATTTAATTTCCAATTGTAATCCACTATAAAGTTTCTTCTATGTAAACGGTTAATATCGAGGGTGAAATTAGGGCTATTAGAATAAGGAAATTAGCGTTTTAGTTCCTGCATGTGAGAAACAATTGACGCAATGGTTAAAACTTCACAATTTTACCCTCAACAAAAAGTAAAATCTCTTGCCCTAAGGGCCCTCACGTTCCAACTTGACATGATGAATGATGGATAAATCATGATGATTTAGCGGTCTCTTAAGTGGAAGGACAAGTGACTGGTGTCCACAAAAAGTCCACCATATTAAATCTTATTCCCACACTGCGACGGTCAGGTCTTAATCCTACAATTCTCGCATTATATGAGTAATAGAAGTGGCTATTATGAGGAATTTAATTTTGCACCCATACGAATATATGAGAGGGGTGGGTGCTGGGCCAGGGGATATGCTCCACCCCTCCCCAATCCCCATTGCCATCAATGCACTTTAAGTACGTATAATTAAGTATATACAATAGTACAATACAAGTGGGCAAATATTATATAATACTAGAATGAATATGAATAGTTCAATAACAATGTACGCAGACTATATATATATAGATATCCGCGTTAGGACATGACATATATAATAAATTGATACGATTAAGTTATAATAAAGACAAAACCAAAAACACAAAATGTGGAATTCTATAATTTGGCTTGTCATTCCTTAAAAAAAAATAATGTATGTGTTGGCTGACCAAGGTACCAATGGGTGGATAGATGTTTCTTTGGATGCTTTTTATTTATTTATTTATTTGTTATTTATTATTTATTTAAAATTGAATCTTTGAAGAGATAAAGCTATAGTAGTTTGATTAGTTTCATCACCGTTTGAACAATGGCCTATGAATATTCTCATCTTATTTGTTAAAGGCCGGGTATCATTAAGGCTACAAATTACGGCGTGTGAACCACGGTTCAAAACGACATCGTTGAATTTTATGAATTAGAATAAGAGTTATGGTAATGTATTTTATGTGTTAGAATAATAAAATTTCTGAGGTAAGATAATGTACTTTATGAGTTAGAATAATATACATTATGCTTTAGAATAATGTGCATTATGAGTTATAAAAATGTATTTTGCAGTGCATCGCGTGAAAAAAAATTGCGCCAAACAACGTCAATTTTGGACTGTGATCCACAAAGCTGTGTGGACCATAACTATTGCATTAAGGCTATGGTCATGTTAGCTTACATATGATAAAGGATTCATCTCATGACTCATGAGGCTAGACTATGACCCTTAGAAAGGGAGATATGTTGTCCATTCTAATTTATGGATCTCAACCTAACAAATACTCCATAATTATTATTTGTACCTTCTTTAGATATTTAGTCAGATCAGTTATAATATTGTGTGTTTTATAAAATTGTATTTGTATTTTGTCAAAAATAAATATAAAAAATATAATTTTAATGATAAGCAAATGGAAATGTTTAGGCATAAGACTAAAAACACAATATTCAGAACAAAAAACGCAATATCATGCCAAAGACTTGTGATTTAGTGGCACTCAGTTGCACCCTCACATGTGAGAGGTGTGTTCGAGTAAAGTTGATATACTGCTGTAAACGATCAAAATGACCACTTTGAAATTCCATCCAGAAAACAGTTAGTAAATGTTTTAAAATATCACAAATGAAGAGGTTGAGATGTGACAAACAGGGAAACACAACAACGTTTGTGCACAAAACATCAAAACTCATCAGATGATGTTCTTGTTTTCTTTCTCGTTCCAGATGATGTTCTTGTTTTCTTTCTCGTTCCGTTGAGCAACCGTTAGCTCAAAAGCAACACAATGCATAGTACAAAAGGGTAATTGATATAACATGAAGAAGTTCAACACAAAATTCAAACAATGTACCAAAAAGACACAAATGTGAACAGGACAGCCACAAGATTCCCAGGGACCATAAGATTTCTGTATCTTAGGATTTTCCAGAGAGAAACAAAGACAAGTTTCCATGGTTTCTTAGCTAAATTTCTGTCTGGCCATAACAGAATAAAATCAATATTCATAGCCCGAGGAACAAAAGAAATTCGTATAGTTAGAATCTGATAAAAAGCATATATTGTCACTATACTCTTTCTGCATCTTTCTCGTCACGAAATTTGCATAGTATATAGTCATATTTCCCCCCCTTTGTAGCATAAACAGTATGAATTTACATATAAACACGAGAAACTAAAGAGTTTAGGAAGAGTAACGAACCTCATTGCCTGATCAAGCAAGCGGGAATTTGAACATAGATATCACTGTGCTTCAATAAACCCTGTAATGTATATATGTCAGACTATAAATGTCGTTGAAAGCGATCTATAAAATGTTCTTAGTCCATCAGATCATATCTATCTCCCGGTATCAGAAGACTCCAGTTGGCGGGGAAGAAGCCTTTTCTCGTCATTCTCATCAAAATCGAAGCTTTCGTCTCCTTCATAATCTAAACTAATCACAGTTTGCTCTTTTATATGCAGCCCATCGGATTCTAAAGCCCGAAGTTCAGTAAATTCTTCTCTTGCAGCAGTGTAGCTTGCTTCGATGTGCTCCATCTCAGACTGTATCAACGCATCCATTCTAGCCCGTTCCCTATCCCGTGGGTATGTACAATAGAGAAACGAATAGAAGAAACAACATATCGCCATCGGGATACCTATTGCAGTGTAAAGCGCCTTGGCAAGCGATGCAGCATTCTCTCGATCCGTTTCTATTTCCTGCGAGTTTGTCAATCCCTTTGGAACTGGTTTGAAACCATAGAAATGCTGCGCCAAAACCCCAACCACCGGGGGAGCAAAGGATGCTAAAATTGATTCGAAAGATCTATCCAATGCATAGATGCTCGTTCGAGCTCTCTCAGGAACTATCTCAGCAAATATTGGACTGTACATATACCAAGAACGAATATTTAGAATAAACATTATACCAAACTACTTAATTGTACCAACGAGACCCTTTTTTTGGTACAAGAATGTAAATTAACCTAGTTTCCCATTAGCAGAATATAGGAAATAGTTAAACGAGGGAACGGGAAGCCTACTTGTTAGTTGCTGGACCGTTCCAAGAAATGGTAAATCCCATGACGAAGAAGACTAAACTGTGTGCCAATGCTGTGGAAGGATCATCACGCAAAACCAACAGCAAAATTGCAGCCAACGGGATGGCTGAGCCCGAGCTAATTTGAGAAAGAATTATTCTTCCACCATTTGGAAAGCGTTTAGCGAGGACATCTCCCATCTTTCCTCCGAACAAACCCCCGAGGGATCCAGCAACATTAAACAGAGTCCAAATTAGCGCTGTTGTCTTGTGAGAGAACCCGATAAGCTCCAACCACATCGGGGCAAACGACAAAGACGACCAGGGGAACGAACCCGAGACCCCTTGTGCAACTAATATTTGAAAAGATGGCACTCTTAAAACCGCTTTAGCTTCTCTAATCAGTTCCATCACTTCAGCCCGGAAGGGCTTATCTCGAGGCTGATCTTTCTTGTTCCCATCACTGTCAAAAAAGCGGGGATCATTCGCAAACAGACACACCAAGATACCAACAACGATACTTATTAATCCGACTAAATGGAAGGCAATTCTCCAGCCAGGTATACCCAAGAATGTCGTCTCCGCTATTAACACCGATAAAAGTCCACCAATGATGGCACCGAGGTTCCCAGTTAACTGTAGCCATCCAAAAGCCGTGCCACGGTTGCTGTTGTCAGTCGAATCAGCAACGAGAGATTGAATTGCTGGTGTTACTATTGCAAGCCCTATTCCATTCAAACCTCTAGAAATTGCAACCTATTAAACAACATAAATATATACAATTATGAAGGTACTAATTTATTCTAGGAATCATCATATCACTAGTTAAGGATGTCAAAGCTGAAAGTGATTAAAACTGTGCTACTGTTTCTCCCTCTGTTCTTGGAACAAAGCTTACTGCTTTCCACTGGGAAATCTACAAGTATAATCTCACTCAGTCTATACTGCCCATTCTTTTAGTCTAAACATGTAATAAAACAAAGTGTTAGGATCAAGTGCTTATCACTACGCCAAAAGCTATAGCTAGTAGCGAATGTGCTACTTTATAAGGACGCTTACAACTACGCCAAAAGCTATAGTTAATAGCGAAGACGTAACTTTATTTCCTTATACCGCTACATATTTTCGAAACATTGGTGCTAGAGCCTCTGCCCAACAATTCCCCCACTTGGCCTTTATGCATCCGCCCAACAATTCCCCCACTTGGCCTTTATGCATCAGCCCAACAATTCCCCCACTGGCTTTTTACCGGCTTCTGCCCAATAATTTCCCAATTCCCAACACCATGCCATTTAACATCCCGCTATTATTTTTTAAGACACTTTTAGTCCTTCTAATGACTTTTACTAGACTCTCCCTTAGTAAGGGAATTTTTGTATTTTCATATATAAATTTTCTTGTTTTAACTTGTTTAATTGATTTAGGACTTCACTAAATACTAAAAATCAAGGGTTAACTACCGTCCTAAATTGAAACCGAAAAATAATAAAAGAAAAATATGAAAAGACAAAACTACCCTTACTAAATTGCCAAAGACGTTGTGGTCTAGCTTACACTCCCACATAGAAGGGAGTGGGTTCAAGTCAGTGGATGCGACTGTTGACTCTTTGTACTTCACTAAGTTGAGAAAGTAGTTATGAACATATACTACACTGTAACGGAGTCAATAGTACTAAAAAAATAGTCACGAGAAAGACTAAAAGTGTCAAAAAATAATAGTTTGTAACGTTAAATGGCAAAAACAATAGTCTAATAAAACTAAATTTGAAATTGCCACCAGAACTCTCGTGAAATTAACTCTATATGTTAGAGAGTGAGGTTTAGGGTGATGGACCTGAGCGAAAGTGGAGGAGATGGCGACGAGAAAGGTGGCGGCGGCCCATAGAAAAGCACCGAGAGCGATGACGGTGGCCCGGTTGTGGCGGGCGGCGAGGTAGGCGGCGACCGGGTAGCAAGCGGATTGAACTATGGATCTGAAGAGCGTGAGGGAGCCCAATCCGGTGGGGTCGGTATGCAGGGCCGCTCCCACCTCCTTGTACACTCCCGGCAGCAGCGACTCGTCGGCGCGCTCCATTATTCCGGCGAAGTTGACCAGGACCAAAGTCAACGACTCCGATCTCATCTCCTTCAGCTTCTCCATCGTTCCCGGCGGCGGATAATAGCTTGCGAGGTTGACTAGAGAGCAGCCACATTTTGTTTCGGTCTGAAAATGGATATGTGGGCCCAGCTGTAATACGTGTCACGCTTTGGGTACTGAATACTGCCACGTTGACAACTCTGACTAAATCTGATGTGTATTCTTGCTTTTTGTGGAAGTAAAGTGCAATAGAGGAGCTGAGGCATATCCATCGTTGACGTCAAATGTATATTACTTATTCCATCCCATTTTGTTTGTCTCCGAGTGAGAGATTTGACTAAAATTATTTTTTAAAACTTTTTATAATATTAAATTTAATATTAATATATAAAATTTATATATTTAAAAATTATATTAAAAGTACTATTAAACACAAAAAAGAAAATTTAAAAATATTTAAAATTATTAAAAAAAATAAACAATGAAAAAAAATTTGGTTTGATTAATGAATATTAAAAAAGACAGGTAAAATGATATAGAGAGAATTCTATGGTGAAATATTTTTCTTCAAAAATCAAGCATTCCAATGGTGAAGAACTACTCCATCAGATTTTGGTACTGCAAAAACCAAGCCAAAAAAATTCTATTGGGATGCTGGAAAATATCAAAATAACGTAAACCACTTGGCTACGGTTCCCATGGATGGGCAATCGTTTAAGTTTGACGCACGAAATTTCAAAGATGGCTTAAAAGTATATAAAGGTTGGCTATCATATATATTCATATATAGTTTTTTTTAAAAAATTTTTTAGGATGTAGAAATTTATTATCATGTTTGATGGGATACTAGATGAGGACGTGAGACAAATTTATAGGCTATCATGTTTGAATTTGTAGATAATTTTTTTTTTTATTAAAGTAATCCGCAATCACTATCAGATGATGTGTTACAAATTACATTTACAATTAGAAAATTCAGTGCGACCTGTTCAATCAAGAAAGTGTGGGTAAGAATTAAACTACTCGTGATCTTTTAGTATAAGAATCATGTTATACCAATTCAATCACCTCTTCGGAAAAAAATTTTTGATAACTTTTTGAATATATTATCAGTTGGAAGTATTGATACATTGAACCATGTTGTAGAATATATTCACACACTGTAAACTGCAGACTGCTATAGTAAGTCTAATAATATAATGCAATTGCGATACAAACTCTATATGTACTGATAGTGATAGATGGCGTTTTGATACAAACTCTATATGTGAATTTGTCACTATATATATGTGTGTATCCCTGCGTAGTTCATCACATTACAATCATATATCCGGCTAAATATTCAGTGAGTAAAGTTCATATATAAAAATTTGATGGCAGAAATTGAAAATAAGAGTGGAGATGGAAGGTGGTCACTTAAGGGCATGAATGCCCTAGTAACCGGTGGCACTCGAGGCATAGGGTATGTATGCAATTTAACATAATATAATTATAAACATTCAAGCTTTCATCTTTGGTATATATATACATTTTTTTTTTGGAGGTTTTCCTAATTTAAATTTTGTGCACAATTTAGGTATGCTATAGTAGAAGAATTGGCAAGTTTTGGGGCGACCGTCTACACGTGTTCGCGTAAGCAAGAGGACCTCGATAAATGCTTTCAAGATTGGAAGAATAAAGGATACAAAGTAACGGGTTCAGTGTGTGATTTGTCATCCAGACCTCAACGGCAACAGCTAATTGAGAAAGTTGCTGATTGTTTTGATGGAAAGCTTCACATTCTTGTAAGTTTATCTAATTTGAGAACGCTGTAGGAAGAATTAAAACCAATATCTGGTCTCAAAATGAGTTGTCGAGTGGGTGAATCATAATTCTCGTACCAAAAAATCACGAGTCTGATTTTTGTTAATAACTTAATACTCTTTTGATCAAGTTTGTCGCATATGTCTTCCTAGTGCAGTTTACTTCTCCTGTGTAATTTGCGGGTTATTACAATACATGTATTAAATAGTGGATGGGTTTTGGTTTTACTTTAGGTGAATAATGCTGGAACAACTATTACAAAGCAAGCTACAGATTTCAATGCCGAGGATTACTCAGTGATAATGAATACTAATTTTGAGGCATCCTACCACTTGTCTCAACTTTCACACCCTCTTCTAAAGGCAACTGGACATGGAAGCATTGTGTTTATCTCTTCTGTTGCTGGGCTTTTGGCAGTGCCTTTTAACTCTCTCTACTCTGGATCCAAAGGTAATTAATTGAGCCTCATTTGCCAAATACCATGTAGCGTGATTTCATCCCGATTTGAAAAAGTATAGAACAGATACTACCTTGTTAAGAATCATACCTATGATTACATGGTAGTTGGCAAAATAGATATTTATTTAATCATGCAATGTGTGATGTTTACTAGTACTTACTATTATATTGTTTGTATTTTGATGTGAATGTAGCGGCAATAAATCAAGTGACAAAAAATTTAGCATGCGAGTGGGCAAAAGACGGAATTCGTGTTAATGCTGTGGCTCCATGGATCATCGAGACTACACTTAGTGCTGCAGTGAATGTAACAAATTAAATTATTTTTCTCATTTAAATAATATCTATCTATCTATCTAACCTGGAGGGTGTGGTTGAGTGGAAGGAACTCATTCACCCTTAACCAAAGGTCAAGGCTTTGGGTATGGTGCAGCCTTAAATCTCCAGGCCAATCCAGCGAGGGGATTGGAAACCCTAAGCTACACCCAAATAAAATATCTATCTATCTATATTAAATATGTGTATGGTTAATTGTTTAGTGAATTAAAGTGTTGTTTGTTTGTATGGAAAATGCAGACAGCATTTAAGGCAGGAGAAGTAGAGGGCGTAATAGAAAGAATTCCAATAAGCAGGGCAGGAAAGCCTAATGAAGTTTCATCACTTGTTGCCTACTTGTGTTTACCAGCTGCTTCTTGGATCACTGGACAAATCATCAATGTGGATGGGGGCAAAACTGCCAATGGCTTTTGATTATTATTATTATTATTATTATTATTATTATTATTATTATTATTATTATATTGCTCTTCTCTTTACAATATATAAGTCAATATAACGTAATAATGTTTATGTGTGTGTATTTCAGTCACACATTGTAGGCTAGGGTGTTTAATTATTATAATTTGAATCTTATTCAATAATAATCTAAAGAATGGTTTTGTTCAAATAGTATAACTTTAAAGATAATCTAGAAAAAATGGTCCGTGTACTACGAACATGGAGTATAACTCTCGATCACCAAGTGTTTACTTTTTATTCAATGAAGAAAACAACATGAACAAAACAGATAACATATATATATATATATATATATATATATATATATATATATATATATATATATATTTTGAATACAACTGACCCTATTACATTGTAGTATATGTTCATGTATACTTTTCTCAACCTGTTGAAGCACAAAGAGTCAATTTCGAGATCTCCTCCACTGAGACTCGAACTCATGACCTCCTATCTGAGGGTGGCCACTACATGCCAATTGAGCACAAGGTGCTTGGCTAGAACAGATAACATATATAGTATGGCCCTGTTTGGTAAATGACTGTTGGCTGATTGGGTTGGTTGTTTGTTGGCTGATTGGGTTGGTTGTTTGGTGTTAGAAGGTGTGATTCGTTAATAACATTAGCTTATTGTAAAAAGTTGTTTGATAGATTAGCTGTTAGCTGATAGCTGTTTGATATAATTTTTTTTTTTCAAAAAGCTAATTGAAAAGGCTCCTTTGAGTAGCATTTTGAATTTTAGTATTTTAGAATTACAAAATACTTATTAACCAAACAACTAATAGTGATCAAATAAGCCAAAATTGACTGATTACCAAACAGGGTCTAAGTCTTTCCTTCAACCATTCCTGAGTGCCTTCTGTACTTTCCTAGCTACTATGATTGACCGACAGAAGTGGAGGTGGGTAACCATATAAAACTTGCAGAAAGGGAGTAGTTTGTATGTAGATCGTGAATTATGATAATCTCTATTGTACCAATTACAGTAATTTAGCCCAATTACAGTAATTTAGCCCACGTATCAAAAGAGGGCAAATTTTACTGTGGATCATGGTCTATGTAGCTCATGGTATATATATAACGGATCAGGTGAAAAGGTTGTCTTAGTAAAAAATAGAGTTTAATCTCATCTATTGATTCAGTTTAGATAAGGGTTAAAATGGAGCTATTAAAAAAAAAAAAAACGCGATGACATTATAGTAATTTTGTGTAAGTTTTTTTTTTTTTTTTTTTTTTTTTTTTTGTCTTTCAGGGCATTTTTTCCCTTATTGCAAAGCACAATGTTATACCCTTCAGAGTACAATATTGTGCCTTCCAGAGTATATGATGTGCCTTTCAGGAGCACATTAATTTTCTTTCTGAGCACATTGTTGAGCCTTCCAGAACACATTACCTAATATTAAGACAAATCACGTTTGTATAGTAGTGTGTCTGTTTGTCTGTGTTTTTTTTTTTTTTTTCATATAAGAAAAATTGAATATTGAACCATAAATATTAAATTAATTCTAAATCATTAACATACTGCATTGTAACAGAGTAAGTAGTACTAAAAATAAACCTACTGTACTACTAACTACTACTCTTGATCAAAATAAAATTTATAAATATTAATTGATATATAGTTGGTGAAATTTGTAAGATATAATATTTTATGTGATATATATATATATATATATATATATATATATATATATATATATATATATATATATATATATATATATATATATATATATATATATATATATATATATATATATATATATATATATATATATATAGTTCTCCAATGCAGTTCATCACAATATATAATATCATCCGACTAAATATATATTCAATTCAGAGAGTTCATACAAATTAAATGGCAGATATTGGAAATAAGAGCAGAGATGGAAGGTGGTCTCTTAAGGGCATGAATGCCCTAGTAACCGGAGGCACCCAAGGCATTGGGTATGTATATAATTAAACACTTGCATGACATCTATGCAAGAAATTTTACAAATATAATATGGTTTAATTTCTATATGCTTATTAATTTTTATATTTGTACGTACTAGGTATGCTATAGTGGAGGAATTGGCCAGTTTTGGGGCGACCATCTATACATGCACACTTAGTCAGGAGGATCTCAATAAATGCTTACATGAATGGAAGATTAAGGGTTACAAAGTAACCGGTTCAGTATGTGACTTATCATCGAGGTCTGAAACCCAACAACTTATGGAGAAAGTTGCAAATTATTTTAATGGGAAGCTCCACATTCTTGTAAGTTTCAATATGGAAGAGTTAAAACCAATGCCCAAACCATTTCGATCGATTTTACTTGTACACAAAAGGAGAAATTTCCTCGCCCCAGGACCCTTATACCCTGATCCGCAATATGATAGTAGAGAGTTAAATACGACGACGATTTAGTGATCCAATAGGTGTCAGGACCAGTGCTCATGCACACAAGAAGCCACCACATTTGAGTGAAACTCTTACACTGCAACTTTTGGGGCTCGATGTTAGTTGTGTCTTTACCTAGAATTTAACATTTTTGTTTTACTTTAGGTGAACAATGCTGCAACAGTTATTACAAAGCAAATTACTGATTTCACTGCGGAGGATTACTCAGTGATTATGAGTACTAATTTTGAGGCACCCTACCACCTTTCTCAACTTTCACACCCTCTTCTAAAGGCAACTGGACAGGGAAGCATTGTGTTTGTCTCTTCTATCTCTGGGCAGTTTGGGGTGCCTTATGTTTCTCTCTACTCTGGATCCAAAGGTAATTCAATATTAATGATCCAAATATTCTCTCTCTCTCTCTCTCTCTCTCTCTCTCTCTCTCTCTCTCTCTCTCTCTCTCTCTCTCTCTTAACCTGAACCTACAACCTCCCATATGAGGAAGTAACTTGATACTATGGATCACAAGATCCTTGGCAGATCCAAATATTCTCTATTTGAATATGTTGTTACCAAACTCATATTTTAAGCTACCCTCCCTCCAAATATTATTTGTAACTTTAATAAGGTATAAACTCTTAAATAAGCTTTGTCAGGTAATTAGCAAATAACTAATAACTAATTGTATTAGTGAATTACTTATAATTGATCATTTTAGTTATTTTCACAAGGTGATAATATGAGCGATTTATAGAAAAATGTTTGGCAAATTAACTATTTACTGTTAGCGAATAACATGTAAAATGATTTATAAGGGTATGAGTCTATTTAGGGATGGAAATGGGGCAAAGCGGGATTTTTTTGTGGGTGTAGCTCAGTGTTTTCACCGTCAGACACAGTGACTATAGCTGGGAGATTTAAGGTTGATCCATACCCCAGGTCAAGGATCGAACCATTGACGTTTGGTTAAAGGTGAATGAACCCCTTCAGCTCAACCACACCCCGGCCTCCAGGTTGGGGCAAAGCAGGATGGGGAGTATACTCCTCGTCCCCGTCCTTGTTCTCACCGGGAGTCTATTTAGCCAAACTATTATCCTTTTTCTTTTTGAAGTAATAGTCAAATTAGTACAATTCATAATATTTAAGTAACAAAATTCAAATTGTTGGTCCCAAGTAAGAAGAAAGTCTAAAGGGAGGGGTGGGGTTGAATAGACCTCTCTTGATTTTAAATATCATTTAAAAAATATTTAACTATAGTTTTGAAAGCGTTAGTTGTGGAAGTCTTGAAAATTGCCTTAAAGATTTTGAAGCCTTTTTGGTTAGATGTGAATGTGTGTGAATAAGCTCAAACAAATAAACCTAAAGGCCTAAAGGGGAGGGAGAGAGATTAAGAGAGTCAAGAGTTTTTATAATGTTTTCGTCGATCCCTTAGTATACTCTCCTCCTAAATATATGCATGATGTTTTTACTAATATTATACAGGGCCGGCCCTGAGGGGGTTCAGGGTGGGCACCCGCTCAGGGCCCATCTCTATAGGGAGGCTCATAGGCCATAAGATATACGGAGTATTATATATATATATATATATATATATATATTACTTATTATATATTAAAAAAATAGGGTTAATTGTTTCTACAAGTCGAGAACTGAACTCACAAAGACTGAAAGAGACGTTGTCATACACCTACCGCTCATGCCGTCCACGAGTATAAGGGTCGCCGGTCGCGCCTACGCCACACCAACCACTCAAATACTTAAAGATTTTTGATTGACTGATTCGGATTGATTGATTCATATAAGTGTCAGCTACTTTTGTTCCTCTTTTTTTTTTTTGTTAAGATCAATTTTTTAATAATTTTTTTTATACAATGTTGCCTAAAAAATATTCACCTGGAAGTGAAAAAAAAAAAAAAAAAAAAGTAAACAAATTGATCATCCGGAAACAAATTCTTCATATAGGGGCCCTTTTTTTAATTTCGCCCATGGGCCTATCAAACCTTTGGACCGGTCCTGATATTATCCACCAAATACAAGTGAAACCAAAACCACCAATTAAAATAGTTTATGAATAACTTTATTCCCTAAGCTGCTCATTTGTCGCTACTTTACCACCATCTTCAAGGGTTTACCACAAAATCATCTTAAAAGAGGTTGAAGGAAAAATCTCTGAGAATGTTTGTCAACAAAACTAAAATGTTTGGACAATCTAGAAAAGATTCTTGAAGTAATTAAAGCTAGCATAAAGGCAAAAAGCTCTTTAAGTTTTTTATCTTGTGTATTTACTGGTATATATGTTTCATAACTTCTTCACGCATCAGGATATGCCCTTTAAAAAGGGGCGAAGACCTCAAAATTTGAATGCTTGAATTATCTTGGCTCCTTATTTATGAAATCATAGTAACCAAAAGCTATGATTTTCTCATTTTATGCTTATTTCCGTTTGAATTATTATTTATTGTTTAAATATTATTTATTTTTATTATTAATATAATGTAATAATAATAATTTAACATAAACATGTACATTTAAACAAAAATATACAATATACTCCATAATAAAATAATTAAGTATCACAACAACTAAGAACTATTATGAATAAATTAAACTTTAATTTTAAAAATAAAATACAAGCCACTGTTCCACTAATGTAAAATAGTTATTCTAGGTAATTTTTCTATTTCTAGCTTATTATTAGTATCCATAAGCTAAGCCAAAAAATCATTACCAAACATTTTTTTTAATTGAACAACTAAAGCTGGTCAAACATGTACAAGCTGTTTACTAAACACCTTCTAGCTATATATAGTTTATATTTTGGTATGATTACAGGAGCAATAAATAGTGTGACAAAGTGTATGGCGTGTGAGTGGGCAAAAGATGGTATTCGTGTTAATGCCGTGGCTCCATGGATAATCGACACTCCACTTAAGGATTCAGCTGGGGTAAGAAATTAAGTTATTTTCTCTATTTTAAAATTTTTCTTAATTGGTTAATTGTATTTAATTAATTCGTGCAGGGTTAATTATTTACTGAAATTGTTGTTTGTTTTGAATTATAGGTGCAGCCAGCTTTTAAAGTAGTAGCAGAGAGGGCAATAGAAAGAACTCCAATTAGCAGGCTTGGAAAGCCTAATGAAGTCTCATCAGTTGTTGCCTTTCTGTGTTTACCAGCTGCTTCTTGGCTCACTGGACAAATCATCACTTTGGATGGGGGCAAAACTGCCTATGGCCTTTAATCGTCCACTTTTACCACCCAATAATGGCGATATCAATGCTTTTTATATTTTGATCGCACCTGTGTGAGGCCGTCTCATGGGTCTTAATCCATGAGACGAGTCGGGTCAACATAATTTGAGTCATAATTAGTATTATGAGTTGTTTTACTAAATAAATGTTGTGTTTGAGTGTATCAATAATGTATTTTGCTTTGGCTTCAAAGCATAATGTTTATCTATCTTTGCCTAGTTCATTATGGGAGCTTTCTAGCTATTTAATTACTATCATTATAGTTGGAGAATACTTCAACAAGTATAATTATTAAAACTCTATTAGGGAAATCTCAACCAAGTTGGTAAGCCTATTGTTTTGGTAACTACAAATTAAAGTTTCAATTTCGACTTTTAATGAGAGTGATTTATTAGGCTTCTTGGTTAATTTGACCTGGTCTGATCTGCTACTTTGCTATGTGCAACTTAGGCTAAACCTGCTTTTACAATTTACAATACTAATAATATTGTTGTTATTCTCAAATACAAGAGTTACAAAGAGTCATGAATTACACCCATTCCTTAATTAACTATGGTTGTGCGTGGCCAGTGGGACTTTCTAATTTACGTTAATATCTTTCTTAAGAATACTAACAACTAATTCCTATGTTATTAATAAGAATGTTTTCTAAATTAAAAAAAAAAAAAACTCAAAAGATTGCATTAATCAAGATCAATGTGATCTATTTGGAATAAAGTTTATGACTAAAGTTCTAATTTGTCATAAAAATTATTGTGTAGATACCATAAAAAAAATTTCTAACTTGATGAGAGGCTAAATTAGAAATATAAAGGAACTATGGTCAGGGTACAACAAAATATTTGTTAATTATCCCCATCAAGATCAGAGAGACAATGACCCAATTGCATTGTTTTTTAGTTCGATGGCCTAATTGTAGTTTCGTGTGTAGTTCAGTGGCCTATTTGACCCTTATTCCTATAATTTTTATGGCATGTTTGGTTGGATGGAAAATGAATTCCATGGAAAATGGTTTCCAAAAAGTTGAGGAAAATAAAAGATTATGTTGTTTGGTTGGATGGAAAATAATTTCCATGGAATTTGACTTCCCAAAGAAGAAGGAAAACAAATTCCTTAGTAGAGTTAGGTATTTTGTTTTCCAAGGGAGGTGGGAAGAAAGTATAAGCTTTGGACTATTTTACCCTCAACCAACTTTATTAATTACACATGTATATATAGCCAAATCATTATTTCTAAGGACATATTGGTCTTTATATTCATAATTTCTTACCATTCAAAATCCAACCAAACAATGGAATTCATATTCCCAGTAATTCCTTTTCCACAAACCAAACAGTTGAATTTGTTTTCCTGGTAATTTGTTTTCCATGGAATTTGAATTCCATTTCCTTCAAATATTTTCCAGCGAACCAAACGTGCTGTAAGGGAAAATATAAAAATAACGTAAAGCACTTAGCTTGGCTACGGTTCCCATGGATGTTCTAAGTTTGACGCACGAAATTCCAAAGATGGCTTAAAAGTATATAAAGGTTGGCTATCATATATTCAAATGCACGTTTATTTTTACTACTATTCAAATTCAAAGATTGAAAATTATAATTTTTTGAAAATTTTTGAAAAGTAGAAATTTACTATCAATGTTCGATAATAAACGTAATCAACCGTCACTATTTGATGACGTGTTGCAAATTAAATCTACAATAAGAAAATTCAATGCGACATGCTCAATCAAAAAAATGTGAGTAAGAATTAAACTCGTGATCTTTTTAATTATATAAGAATCATGCTACACCAATGCAAATTAATAAAAAAATAAATTTTCTGAAGTTATCTTGAATTTTGTTTTTGGAAAATAGGGTGTTACATGTCATGATAAAGACATTTTTTTGAATTTTATTTTTGGAAAATGGAGGTGTTATAGAAAGAGACTAGTGGGCACATGTTCAGTGAATTTGTCACTATATATATGCGTAGTTCATCACAACATTACAATCATCCGGCTAAATATTCAGTTCAGATAAAAAAAAATTAAATGGCAGAAATTGAGAAGAAGAGTGGAGATGGAAGGTGGTCCCTTAAGGGCATGAATGCCCTAGTAACAGGAGGCACCCAAGGAATAGGGTATGTATATAATTAAAGGCTTAATTATATGACATACATGGAACAAATTTTATATTACAACCTTCAATTCCATGCATCTTTAATGTGTACAAATATATTTACTTTTTCTGTAACCCAATGGGATAGTTCAAGTGGCAAATTAGCTCTCTTTGTGGGGAAGAATTTTAATTTGGGAGAATCCGAGTTTGATTCTACGGGTGGATCCAGACAGAGAAAGACCCTTGTTTTTAGTTTTAATTTTTATATATATATATATATATATATATACCTGCAGGTATGCCATAGTGGAGGAATTGGCGGGTTTTGGGGCGAGCATTTATACGTGCACGCTTAATCAGGAGGATCTGAATAAATGCTTACAAGAATGGAAAATTAAGGGATATAAAGTAATGGGTACAGTGTGTGACTTGTCATCCAGATCTGAAACCCAGCAGCTAATGGAGAAAGTTTCAGAGTATTTTAATGGGAAGCTTCATATTCTTGTAAGTTTCAGTGTTATAGGCAGTAGTATAGCTAGGAAGGTTAATTAAAAGTTATTGAGTGCTGTAAATTTTTTGGTTTTACTTCAGGTGAATAATGCTGGAACAGCTATTACAAAGAAAACTACTGATTTCACTGCGGAGGATTACTCAGTGATAATGAGTACTAATTTTGAGGCACCCTACCATTTGTCTCAACTTTCACACCCTCTTCTAAAGGCAACTGGTCATGGAAGCATTGTGTTTATCTCTTCTGTTGCTGGGAATTTTGGATTGCCTTATGTTTCTCTCTACTCTGGATCCAAAGGTAATTCAATATTTTACTATGAAAGTTAAAAATTAGGTACTTGTTTTTTTAAGATTACTCGAGACTTTATTATTTGATATGGATATACAGGAGCAATAAATAGTGTGACAAAGAATCTGGCGTGTGAGTGGGCAAAAGACGGGATTCGGGTTAATGCCGTGGCTCCGTGGAAAATCGACACTCCACTTAAGGCTACAGCTGGGGTATGTAATTAAGTTATTTTGTGGTTGCAATTTTTAAATTTAATGTCTCTGGTATATTATATATGCGTGGTTAATTATTTAATAAAATTGTTGTTTTGTTTTGAATAATTGATGGTGCAGACATGTTATAAAGCAGAACTAGAGAGGGCAATAGAAAGAACTCCAATAAGCAGGGAAGGAAAGCCTAATGAAATCTCATCAGTTGTTGCCTTCTTGTGTTTACCAGCTGCTTCTTGGCTCACTGGCCAAATCATCACTGTGGATGGGGGCAAAACTGCCAATGCCTTTTAGTTATCCACTACTTTTATATATGACTTCTTTTTTTTTTTTTTTTTTTTAAAGTCTGTTTAATGTTAGTGTCTTTTATATATTTAAGAATAATCACATATAGTGTGTCTGTTGCACCAGATATTGCAAGTACTGGTCAACTATGATGGGGAATCTCCGCTTTTAGAAAAGGCTTTGCGGGCAGTTCTAATTTATGTAGTCATTATGATGGCTAATTTTTGTATAACTAGGGATAAACAGAGTACTCTACATTTCATCATCAGGGTCGGTCCAAACATTTTGGAGACCCTGAGCGAAATTAAAAAAATGAGCCCTATATAAAAAATTAAAATTAAAATTAAAATTTAATAATACTAAAAAATAATAATCTCAAATAACATGAAATACATTTATTTTTTTTAGATTGTTTCAAATTTTCATTAGATTATTCTGTTTTTTTTTGAAAAATTTATTTATATCTCTTCTTTGTGATTCTATTAGCTGCGTTAAAGAAAAAAAAACACATGAATATTTTTAAAAAGTTCTCAGTCTTTAGCTGCAACCACAATTTTGTGGGAGCCAACCTAAGAGAAATTGTCATTTGTGAGAATCGAACCCACATTTGTAAGAATAATCTCAGTTTTGTTCAATTCCCTTATTATTTCAACAAAGTTTTATGAACTATTTTTTTTTTTTTGAGAATAAAAAGTTTTATTCTCATCTTATGAATTTATTTCAACAAAGTTTTATGAATTTATATATATATATATATATATATGTTCAAATGTGGCTGCGCCTTCTCGTGCGGTCGGTGCTGTTCGCACCACTCAATGTTAGAAAACACACCACAATAAAAATACACAGAAAACACCAACAAAAGACACACCACACATCCAAAATAATGCATCATAACTCCCCTACCCCTAAAACTGCATTTGCTAACACTGTATGGTGTATATTTGCATACCTAGTGGTGTGTTTTTTGGTGATGTGTACCAAATGATGCATTTTTGTGCGGTGAATTAGAAATAAAAATGATTTTCCTCTTTCTACTATCTGCGGACACTCTGATAGAGAATAAATATATGAGAAAATGAATAATTACTTTTAAATTCCTCACATCCTGCCAAAGTGGAACATTTACTACTGCTTTCCCAACTACTTTAATTTTGTTTGTATTGTTTTTTTTTTTTTTGTTTTTTGTTTTTTATTTTTTGAGGGTTGTTAGTATTGGTTGTTGTTTTTCATTTGGCTGAAGCATAATTGTTTCGTTTTGTTTTTTTTTTTTAATTTTTTATTCCCAACTACTTTCCCAACCACTCAAGTCTTTTGTTTTTGTCTTCACCAAACAAAGTCTTCAATTTTAATAATGCATATATAAATATAAGGAATAAGGTTCGAATTGGCCACTGAAGGAAACATGAAAATGCAATTTGGTCATTGAACGAAAAAGAATGCAATTAAACCATTCAACACTCCAAATGCATGCAATTTTACCTGATAGCAGATTAACATTCCATCTAGCAGGTTGCATGTAGACATGGAAAATGACTTGACATTTTTTTTTTTAAAAAAAAAAATTTCCTTTTCATCTTTTTTTTTTTTATTTTTTATTTTTTATTGGTGGAGTGGTGTTTCATCATATTGAAGTTTATCAGTTCGTAGCTTCATCAATTTGCAGTTTCAATTTCTTATAGCGCGTTGGTTCGCTGAAAAATATTTGAAGGGTGTATATGTCAATACAAAAGACTACAGCAAATTTTTTGCAAATTATAATAATAGGACATGTATCGTGAAGAGAGGTTTTAGCACCAAAGTAGTTTTTGGTCCACCTTTTACTTAATTTAGCTTCAAAGTAGTGTTTGATCCACCTTTTGCTTAATTTAGCTCCAAAGTAGTGCACTGCGAAGGGAATCATGTTTCACTATATTTATTAACATCTTAATTATTATATAAAATTATAAATTGTGGGCCTAACATTCACGTCATCCTCCAGTATCTCACCCAATCACAAAAATCCTTCTTTCCATTAGTTTTAGGTTTTTTCTCATTTTTTTGTTGACCCACAATTTTACCATTATATTTTAATTTTTTCATTTATTATTATAAAAATTATAATTACAATAATAATAATAATAGGGTCACACTTGTGTGAGACCGTCTCACGGATCCTTATTCGTGAGACGGGTCGGGTCGGGTCGAAGCACCATGCAAATGTCACACTTATATGTGTAAATGTTATACTTATATGCTCAAATATAATACTAATTAGGAATACAATTTTTGTTACTTATAAGAGAAGAAGTGTTACATTTTTCATAATAAGTAATGTTGACAATTTTTCCTTACTTATAAGGGAAAATATAATACTTTTGAGGGAAAATGTAATACTTTTAAATCGAAATGTAAAAGTATTATATTTTCCCTTAAAAGTATTACATTTGCCCTTATAAGTAACAAAATTTTTATTCATAATTAGTATTACATTTGAGCATATAAGTATGACATTTGTGCGTATAAGTGTTACATTTACATCATGATCCAACCCAACATGTCTCACGGTGAGACGGTCTCACACAAGTTTTTGCCATAATAATAATAATAATGAATGAATGAGAATGAAGCTGGCCGTTGCACGACCAGCTTAAAAACAATAATATATATATATATATATATATATATATATATATATATATATAAAAAGAAAGAATGAATGAATGAATAATCGCCCAAGCGCGTGTCTCACCGGTCACTTTTTTTTTAACTGCAAAAATCCATATTTGCATGAGAAAGATATGTGAAAAAACAAAAGTCCACATTTGTCAAAAATCAATACAACTAGATTTGACTAGTATTTCAAAATCCATGCAAATTGAAATATTATATTCAGTTTATTATTAAAAAATGGGGTATGAATCATAGCCACGTGGGAATGAAATGGATGGCGAAGTTGACTTTGAAAATGGTAGCATTTAATTTCAAGCACAATATATATGCACTTGGAATTGTTAGTAAAGTTTCACTCACAAACAGATCAAATACAAGAAACTAACAGAGAGATCGATCGAGATGTCTTCTGTTGCTTTAACTTCTCTTATTGCAACACTAGATCGTGAGACGAAAAGGGCGCCTAACCCCGATATAGTAGCCTCTCTTTCTAGGACTCTTTATCCCCTGTTCTTAACAAATTGTAGAATTGGCGATGGTGTTTCTGCTGCTGAAATCAAAGATTTGGAAACCGAAATCAGAGACTTTGCACTCCAAGTCGAAGATGAGTTTGAAATACAACTAAGCAACTTTCTTCGTGCCCAAGACACCGAGTCCCAAAACAAAGCTTCCAACCAAATCTCCATCATCTTGTGTCGAGCACAAATTGATGCAGGAAACTTTTCAAGTTTCATCGACAGAAACATCTACCGAGCTTTTGTGGCCAGTGAATTTCAACCCGAATCCGATGATATTAATCCTCGGTTAAAACATGCTTCCGAGTCATCATCGTCTAAGACCAAGAGAGTTTCTGAGGAGGAGTACAAAATGGTGGGTCGTCAGCATGACTATGGAGTGATAATGGACCGGGTTTTGAGTCACGACGATGAATTGAAAGTCATCTCAATTGTTGGAATGGCGGGGATCGGAAAGACAACTTTAGCTCGTAGCGTCTATGGAGATCCACAAGTTGCATCACGTTTCGTGGTACGAGGTTGGGTTACAATGCCTCAAGAATTCGAAGAGAGCCAACTGCTGTGGGACCTTCTTGGGTCAATTACTCAAGAAGAAGAGCGGGATAAAGTTGAAAAGGGAAGGTGCAGTCTTAAAAACCTAGCACAACAGGTACGCAAATGCTTGTTAGACAAGAGGTATCTAATTGTTTTGGATAATTTTTGGAAAGAATGTGAGTATATCCAAGAATGTTTTCCATATGATACATATGGAAGTTGCATATTGCTAACATCTAAGAACTTAAAGTCGGGGTATTTGCAAGCTAGCTTATATCGTGATTATGTTCATAAGATGAGTTTGCTAGGTCCAAATGAAAGTTGGGATTTATTTTGCAATATCCTTTCTCTTAAAGGATGTGTGGTATCAAAATTTGAAAAAATTAGGGTTGATGTTGTGGAGAAATGTGATGGACTACCACAATCAATTGTTGTAGTTGCAGAACGTCTATCTAAATGCAATATTATTCTAAAGGAATGGAAGAAGATTGAAAAGGAACTGGATTTACTTGGAACTCTAGATCACCGTGCACTTACTCACCATTACAATCAATTGCCACATCATTTGAAAGTTTGCTTTCTGTATTTTGCCGTCTTCCCAAGGCGCAGTAAA
The DNA here is from genome assembly GCA_003576665.1 of Ipomoea trifida. NCBI lineage: Eukaryota > Viridiplantae > Streptophyta > Magnoliopsida > Solanales > Convolvulaceae > Ipomoea > Ipomoea trifida. Next base: position 22,673,089 of record CP025648.1, on the reverse strand, counting down.
ATCCAAGTCAAAGTGCTTATAAGGTTATGGATTGCAGAGGGATTTGTGAGGCTTAACGGATGGTTTTATGATGTGTTAGAAGATGTTGTTTATAGGTATTTGGAACAACTTATTTTAAATAGTCTTCTCTTAATAGACAATAAAAGTTCTGATGGAAAAATTAAGACATGTAGGATGCATAGTGCCTTGCATAGTTTTTGCATAAGAGAAGCTCAGAGAGAGGGGATTTTTTGTGCAGTAAATATTAAGAAATACCCAACAGGATTACCGTTGAAAGTGTTTGCAAATTCATGTCGTTGGCTAAGTTTATACTCACATAATTTTGACTATTATGTGCTCTGTAGAGAAAACAACTCTCGCTCCATCTTATTCTTTCATGAAAATCCAGAAATGTTTATATCTTTTAGGCTGTTAAGAGTGATGGCTTTTGTTCCATCTTCATTCTTTCAAAGAGAGCCCATGCATTTATCATATTTAGTTTTTCTAAGATACCTATCTGTAACACAGTGGTTTGAGGGTCTGGATCGTATAGTGTCAACTAATTTGAATTTGCAAACACTTGTTGTTTCTGGTAATGAATCACAACTTGGAGCACCTACTATCCATCTACCATGTGAAATTTGGGACTTACCGCTATTGAGGCATCTTGAACTTGGTAATATGTATGCCTTAGATCCTCCATTCCAGATGAAGAAAAGAGAGAATTTACAAGAATTATCTTGGGCGAGTCCAACTCTTTACAAAAAGGAAACATACCGCAATTTTCCACTCCTAAGAAAACTAAAAGTTTTCTATAGAGGTGGATCTTGCAGCAATAATAATAGTCCCCTTATTTTGGATGGTATTGACTATTTGAAAAAACTCGAGAAGCTAACAATTTCAGTTTTGGTTGGCTGCACTATAACTTTTCCAGAACAGTGTATGTTTCCTTTAAAACTGAAGAAGTTAGGGTTGAGTGGGACTAATCTTTGTAGCCGGGATTTAAGTGTAATTAGCATGTTGCCCCAACTTGAGGTGCTGAAGCTGAAAAATGCGATACATGGAAACATATGGGAAGTAGATAAAGGAGGATTCAATAAGTTGAGATTCTTGCTCATCGAAGATAGAAATCTCAAGCAGTTGAGGACTAATTCAAGTTGTTTCAAATGTCTCGAGCGCCTGGTCCTAAGGTCATGTTGTTGTTTTGAAAAAATCCCTTTGTTTCTTGCGTTTCACTTGCGGTCAATTGAGTTGGAGCGATGTCACCCTTCTGTTATTGAAGCTGCTATGCAAATTCGAGAAGCAGGCCAAGGACAGAAAATTTCAAAGCGTAGGATTGAGGTTAGAGCTAATTAATTAATTATTTCCTATTTAATGCTCATTATTTTCTTTAAAAATTGTTACTATTTTTTTTTTTTTTCTGATCTTTATCTCCTTGTTTTTGTATTACTTTTCATAGATCATAATTCGAGGACCTGAATATGATGAGTCACAAAATACACATATATAATGGAAGTTGTAGAAGACATAGAGGCCGGGGAATAAGTGTGAGGCTACATCCATCTGCATTTACATTATATATATTTGCACCGTAACCCAAATATGCAATTGTCTAATTTTAATTATTAATTCCCTTAGCTTTTTTAGAAAATGCAGTTTGCTTTTTCATATTTTCACTTGTTGCCTTCTTGTGTTTACCAGCTGCTCCTTGGCTCACTGGACCCACTATTTTTAATTTGCTTGCTTGCTAGAGTGTTTCAGTCATGGATGTGTTTTTTTTTTTTTTGGTAAATTTGCAGGGTCTTTCTCTCCGTCCGTTTAATGGTTCGGGGTCCACACACGTTCGCTCCGGGAGGCATGGGAGCTGACCCAGGGAGAATCGTATAATGGATCTGTTATTGAAACAATGGCTTTAAAAAGAATTGTTTGATAGATCAGATCTGGGTGTCTTTTATATATTTGAAGATATGTACTGAAAATTTTCATAGTTTATAATATGGAGAGGCTATAAAATAAATGTTTATTTGAGTGTATTAATAATGTAATTTGTTTTTTTCTCAAAAAAAAAAAATTAATGTAATTTGTTTTGGGTTTAAACCTCAAAGTCAGAAGATTTCAGTATGGAATCATAGGCATTGTAGTGTAATGATGGTGTTTATTCTGTCAATAAATGCTTTGTAACAAGCAAAATTACATACATATTTTTTTTATCACAAATTTATTGTTATTTGGGATATATGATAATTCATAATTTACCTACATAACTTTTTGAAGACATCTTTGTGTTTACTTGTACTAATAATAATTATTATATTATTGTGGGGATGGAGTCTCAAGAAGTCTCTGCCTATATTCAATGATTCAATGATAAACATAAAAGAGAATACAAGATAATAAATACTATATGTACAAGAGAGTCCTAATTCACAATAAAACAACAAGAGTCCTAAAGTGAACACTGCACTAATAGTGGGTACATTAATAAAAACGAAAAATAAAACTAGACGATTAATAAATAAATTATCATAAAATATTTATAAATAAATGTTCATAAACTACCCAAAGTTGTCGGTAGTAAAAGTTATCGAGGATTTTTTTTTCTTGCAAATCACAGGAGTGGTAAAAACAGGTCTTTGTGTTTTTATTTCTGATCACATATGCAAACAAGGCGGTAAAAGTGGAGCAAATATTAAAGAGTCGAAATTCGTGCATAATAAGACCACTGCTCAGTATTTTGATCATATCTCAGTGCAGAAATGTTCAAATTAAGTTATTCTTGCACCAATAGAAATCCAAACTCAAAAAGTTACAATTATCATGAAGTGATGAAGACCATAAAGACAAATTCAAAGGTTTAAAGGGTGAAAAATTGCCTAGAAGTCAAATAAGTTTCATAGGAATTTTGCCTGCTAGCTAGTAGGCATGTGATTAATCGTGGTTGTGCCAATGCTCATGCCTACATTTCATTGTGCTTTTTTTTTTTTTTTTTTTTTTTTTTTTTTTTTTTTTTTTTCGGGTACGGGTTTGGCCTTGGCCGTGTCCAATGCTTGATCATTATTTTGGATTGTGATGGATTTTTCATGATTATATTACCTAGATAAATTTCGTAGGCATTTTAATGTTTTCTTGTACTAATATAATACGGAGTAATAATTATATTATTGTGGATACGATAACAAAAAATAAAAAGTAAAAACTACACAATGAATAAACAAATGATGATAAAATATTTGTACAAAATATAAAAATGTTACATTTATATTAAATATCTATTTTTTTAGTTGAATACAATGTAAGATTATAGCATGGTAGCATGGTGAGAACGCACCACTGTCAAACAGCCATGGTGGAGACGACCCAATAGTGGAATTAGCTGTAGGTGATGGAGTTGCCTGCATGAGAAAGACGTTATGTTCCTTTAAAAAACGGGCTAACTTACGGCAAACCCGTGTTTCATGGCCTGTAAAACTGCAGAACTGACACACGATTCCGTTTCAGTTGTTGCCACCTTGCTGCCAATTTTGTCTCGGAATGCCGTTCGTACTATTATTATTGGTGCGAAACCTCCGGGTGTTCGTAGATTGTTGATTGTTCCGGGAGGGAAAGGAACCACGTTGGGTGGCATTAATTGTGGCCAACATGGATTGACGTGCTTCATCAGTATCCTTTAAGTGTCGTTCATGGTCCGTGAGAACATCTGCTAACTCCTCCAGCGAGATGGGAGTTTCACGAACACGGACAGCAGAGATTATAGGACTGTATTCATCCCCTAGTTGTGTCAATATGTAAACAACCAAGTCTTCGTCCTTGACTGGGCATTGAGCCAATGCGAGATCATCAGCTATGGCTCGCATGTCATTGAGATAGGTCGTAATAGACCGAGAACCGCGCGGGTTCTTCGTGAGCCTGGCCTTGAGGGAAATGATCCTTCCTCGCGAGGCACTTGCATAACTGGCGACAAGCCGTGTCCAGGCATCATGGGCTGTCGTCGCCGAAGATATTACGGGTTGAATTGTGTTAGAACAACTCCCTAGAACAGCACTAACAATGATCTGGTCTTGGCGATACCAGACTAAATAGGCTGGGTTTGGGGTGATTCGGGCAGTATCAGTGAACTGTGTTGGTTCTTTGGTTGTACCATCAATGTAACCCGAGAGATTAAAGCCAATAAGAGTGGAACGAACTTGGCGGCTCCATACTGGGAAATTTGAGGTAGTGAGTTTGATAGGGAAGTTGGATGGGGCAGTGAGGTGAACAATGTCAGTAGTGGTAGAAGCCATTGATGAATGAAAGGCACAAGAAAGGAACAGAAAAAAAAAACTTTCTTACGAGATACTGGCTCTTGATACCATGTAAGATTATAGAATGAACTGTATTTCATTGAAGAGAATAACCAAAGTATTTATAGTGTACAACAGAAGAGAAATAGAGAAGTTACAACTAATCACTAGTCTACAGGAATGAAAGTAGAACAACAAAATAACCTCAGCCACTCATATGCTTAACATACAATACTACTATAATATTATTTATGCACTTTTTAAATTTCAAATTCTAATACATGTATAACCATTATTTTAATAATGAGAAATGCTTTCCACCACTGCAAAAACCACACAATTTTTGTCACTCTTGACGTGACTATTTTTGTGTAGTTAATTTTTTCTATTCTCTTTTTAAAAAAAAATTTTAAAATTTTAACTTATTAAAAATTGAAACATTAGAGTGGCAAGAAATGAGTGATTTTTGTATGGGCATTATTTGATAGTGTATATATATATTAACTAATGTACTTTCAGTACTAGAATAATATATATTCAAAAAATATACTTTACGTACGCAAATAATGTTCTTTTAGTATATTAAAATTGTACTTTTTATTTATGCTCCACACAACTGTGTGGACTAGTCCATGTAATAATGATTATCAAAATAACATTTAAATGACCTAATTGATCAGTTGTTTTCATATGGAAAGATATTTTTTCTATACATGATGAAGACCTATGGACAAGGCTGAGGTTGCCCATTTATCTCCATTATGTATAGAAAAAAAAAAATCTCGCTATAGGGGCTATATCTTTGTCTACAATAGTCTGCAAAATTTGATATTAGCAGATCGGATCGGATTGGATCCGCATCCTTTGTAAATGATATTTTTCAAATTTGTCTTTAGCGGAATAGTTATGGCTTCTCCCCAAATCTGCTCCAATATGCTCTGCACTCACCCCTACTCCCTCCATACTAATTATCTGGTTATGTTAATTTGGTTAATCAGATTTGATTTAAATTATTTAAGGTTTAATTTTGTAATATATATTTAGTTTAATATTAGTACATAACTTTTGTATATTTATAAACTATATTAAAATACTATTAAATAGGACAAAAATCATATTTAAAATTATAAGAAATTTTTTTAAAAAAAAAATGATTTGATCAATAAATAGTAAATATGTAAAATAGGATAGATTATTTAACTTATAGAGGTAGATATCTGACATTGGTATGGGTAAAACAAATTTTATATATATATATATATATATATATATATATATATATATATATATATATTCTGAACAGACGAACCCAACTCTGATACAATAAAGTCACATTAAATATGTTGATGTACATATTATTGGACAACACAAAGGCAAATTATTGTATGGATCGTGGTCCACACCGCTGTGTGGACCACTATTCAAAACGACGTCGTTGAATTTTATGAGTTAGAATAATGTACATTATGAATTAGAATAATGTACAATATATATGTGTTAGAATAATAAAATTTATGTGGTAAGTGTACATTATGTGTTAGAATAATGTACATTATGAGTTAGAATAATAAAATTTTTGAAGTAAGATAATATACATTATATGTTAGAACAATGTACATTATGAGTTATAAAAATTGTATATTGCAACAGTCATGTAAAAATAAATTTTATATTGTAACAGAGTCAGTAGTACTCAAAAAAATACGAGAACAATGTTGTTTCATGTTTGTGGATAGTGGTCCACGCAATTTGTGAGGACCACAATCCACATAACTATTGCGAAACAAATGGGTAGCTAGTATATTTGTCACTCTATATATATGTGTGTGTATTCTTTGGCGTAGTTAATCATAGCAACCAAGTAAAGATTTTTTGAGTTCATAAAAATCAAATGGCTGAAATTGAAAATAGGAGTGGAGGAGATGGAAGGTGGTCACTTAAGGGCATGAATGCCCTAGTTAATTATTTATTTAAATTGTTATTTGTTTTTGATTTATCATAGTGAGTCCAGTTTATACAGGAGAGTAGAGAGTCGCATTACAAAGAACTCCAATAGAGGGAAGGAAAGCCTAATGAAATCTCATCAGTGTTGCACTTCCTGTGTTTACAGCTGCCTTCTTGGCTCACTGGCCAAGTCATCTGTGTGGATGGGGGCAAAACTGCCAATGCATTTTAGTTATCACTGCTTTTATGACCCACTACTTTTGCTGGCTAAAGTGTTTCAGTCATACCGGCATGGGCAGCTAAATTAGTCAGCGGTAAAGTTTGGGAAGAGAGATAAGTGTGCCAGTCATGAATGTGTTATTGAAATAATGACATTTTAAAATAAAGTTTGTTTGATGTGGGTGTCTAAGTTTTTATATATATTTAGGAATAATGTAGTGTGCCTGTCGCACTAGACATTGTGAAGAGAAGTATTTAAAAGATCTCATATTTTATCAAAACAGAATTATCTTTGTCAAGATTGTTTTTGTCATTTTTTCCCAAAGAAAAGTGACTCTTATGTGATTATTATCAAAACGAAATTTTCTTTTGTCTAGACTCTAGACTACATTTCAAAATGACATTAATTGATTAGTTGTTTTCATATGGAAAGATATTTTTTCTATACATGATGAAGACCTATGGACAAGGCTGAGGGTTGCCCATAGATCTCCATTATGAATAGAAAAAAAAATTTAAAAAAAAAAAAAGAAAAAGTGTCAAATAGGCCACTGAACTTGTAGCTTTTGTGCAATTGGGCCACACAAATTAAAAATGGGACCCTTTGAACCAAACATGCAGTGTATTTGGGAGAAGAAACGGAAATAGCATTCAAAACCACAGGTTAACGGATATCAATTCATCAACAAATTATGGTGTGAATAATGCTCCACCCAAAAGGAAGTCATTTTGATGTTAAAAAAAAATCTTGCTCCGTCCAAAACGACGTCATTATGAGTTAGAATAATGCATTTTGTTATATGTGAGGTGTTTGTTAAAATATTAATACAATATGAGAAATGTTAGGGAGTAATTTTCTTAATTACATTTAAAAAAAAATTAAATAACACATTACCAGAATTGTAAAGGTATAACTAATCAAAATGCTTTTCTCTTAGCTTCTATATAAATCTAGTCCAATAAGATATCTTACAATTTGAGATGTTTGTTAAAATATTAATACAATATAAGAAATGTTAGGGAGTAATTTTCTTAATTACATTTAAAAAAAAACTTAAATAATATGTTACCAGAATTGTAAAGGTATAACTAATCAAAATTCTTTTCTCTTCTATATAATTCTAATATATTATACAAGCCTAAAGCTTTTTTTCTTTTTTTTCAAAACATTTTTATTTATATTTTGTACAAAACCCCACCAATATAGTTGGGATTGTTACACCATGGATCATGATACACATCGCAAGATAACTGTTTCGTTCCTATTTGTTGGTCGTGCTCATATCACTCATCGTCCATAAGTACTAACGTTGTAAATTTTGTCTCTAATGTTTTGTTAGAAAAAAAAATGACGAGATTTGCAACGTTAGTTTTAGGTTAAGGACGAGAGGTAAACAAGACCAATAAGTAAAGACGAATCCCACAATTATTCTACAACTTAAAAATGAAAATTACAATTTTTCCTATTTTATATATCAAAATAATAAAACATGCATGGCTACAGTTCCCAGAGATGACCTTTCGTTTCTAGAAGAGTAGTAAAGTTGTTCGTCACAAAATTCCAAAGTTGGCCTGAAAGTAAGTAAAGGCTGGCTATCATATGCACAGTACATCTAATTTTACTATAAAACTGTCAATGTGTTATAATGCTAAGCAACCTTAATATCATCTGGCTAAAGGTTTTGTACGCGAGCTCATATATAGAAGAGATCAAATGGCAGAAATTGAAAATAAGAGTGGAGATGGAAGGTGGTCACTTAAGGGCATGAATGCCTTAGTAACCGGCGGCACCAAAGGCATAGGGTATGTGTATATGTAATATAGAAAGAATTTTTTGTTTTCATCTTTGGACTTTGGTGTGTATATATAATATTACAAATTAGATGTATCTTTTGTTTATTATTTAAAAAAATATTTTATGTATTAGGTATGCTATAGTGGAGGAATTGGCAGGTTTTGGGGCAACTGTCTATACATGCTCTCGTAAACAGGAAGACCTGGATAAATGTATCCAAGAATGGAAGAGCAAGGGTTACAAAGTAACAGGGTCAGTATGTGATTGTTCATCTACACTTCAATGCCAGCAACTAATGGAGAAAGTTGCAGATTATTTTAATGGGAAACTCCACATTCTTGTAAGTTTCAATTCCCATGACTAAAATTAAATTAAATGAATTGGAAAGGTAATATTTGTTTGGCGGACACCGTACCCGTGAAGGACTAAGTCCAGTACTTGTCTTGTCTATCGAAAATGTGACGTTATGAAAAAATAAAGTTACGTCTTCGTTAGCACTTGATCCTAATAAATGGTATCAGAGTTAGGTTATGGGTGCAGAAGGAATTGTATGTTGGGATGGAAAGCCGGCCTGTTGAAAGTGTAGCGGTATAGAAAAAATAATGGTAAACGCATAATTCTAAGAATATTTTGGTTTGATTTTAGGTAAATAATGCTGGAACTTCTATTCCAAAGAAAGCTACTGATTGCACTGCTGAGGATTACTCAGTGATAATGAGTACCAATGTTGAGGGACCCTACCACCTCTGTCAACTTTCACACCCTCTTCTAAAAGCAAGTGGAAATGGAAGCATAGTGTTTATCTCTTCTGTTGCTGGGCAGTTTGGAGTGCCTATGTTTTCTCTCTACTCTGGATCCAAAGGTAATTCAATATTTAAGTTAGCTAGGGAAACTTTAAAATGCCCAAGGAGGTAAGGTTATAACGAAAATAAAAGTTGTTCTGGTGTGATTAGTTGCAACGCTAATTGTGTCTATGTTACTTGGAAACTCTATGAGAGTAGCGTTTCTTTCCTTTTTTTTTTTCGAAAACATTTCATCTTTGAAACTCGCCTAAACTCATTTGGAAAGACTTGATTATAGTTTATATTTTGGATGGTATATGAATATAGGAGCAATAAATCAGTTGACAAAGAGTTTGGCGTGTGAGTGGGCTGAAGATGGTATTCGTGTTAATGGTGTGGCTCCGTGGTACGTTGAGACTCCACTTTATCAAGAACACTCTGTAAGGAATTAAATTATTTTTTTACCTCCAATCCAAATTTGTAATTTAATTTCTCTATTAAGTATATGGAAGGTTAATTATTTATTTAAATTGTTATTTGTTTTGAATAATAGGTGGAGCCATCTTATAAAGCAGTAGCAGAGATCGCATTACAAAGAACTCCAATAAGCAGGGAAGGAAAGCCTAATGAAATCTCATCAGTTGTTGCCTTTCTGTGTTTACCAGCTGCTTCTTGGCTCACTGGACAAATTATCACTGTGGATGGGGGCAAAACTGCCAATGCATTTTAGTTATCCACTGCTTTTATGACCCACTACTTTTGCTGGCTAAAGTGTTTCAGTCATACCGGCATGGGCAGCTAAATTAGTCAGCGGTAAAGTTTGGGAAGAGAGATAAAGTGTGCCAGTCATGAATGTGTTATTGAAATAATGACATTTTAAAATAAAGTTTGTTTGATGTGGGTGTCTAAGTGTTTTATATATATTTAGGAATAATGTAGTGTGCCTGTCGCACTAGACATTGTGAAGAGAAGTATTTAAAAGATCTCATATTTTATCAAAACAGAATTATCTTTGTCAAGATTGTTTTTGTCATTTTTTCCCAAAGAAAAGTGACTCTTATGTGATTATTATCAAAACGAAATTTTCTTTTGTCTAGACTCTAGACTACATTTCAAAATGACATTAATTGATTAGTTGTTTTCATATGGAAAGATATTTTTTCTATACATGATGAAGACCTATGGACAAGGCTGAGGGTTGCCCATAGATCTCCATTATGAATAGAAAAAAAAATTTAAAAAAAAAAAAAAGAAAAAGTGTCAAATAGGCCACTGAACTTGTAGCTTTTGTGCAATTGGGCCACACAAATAATATATATATATATATATATATATATATATATATATATATATTCTGAACAGACGAACCCAACTCTGATACAATAAAGTCACATTAAATATGTTGATGTACATATTATTGGACAACACAAAGGCAAATTATTGTGTGGATCGTGGTCCACACCGCTGTGTGGACCACTATTCAAAACGACGTCGTTGAATTTTATGAGTTAGAATAATGTACATTATGAGTTAGAATAATGTATAATATATGTTAGAATAATAAAATTTATGTGGTAAGTGTACATTATGTGTTAGAATAATGTACATTATGAGTTAGAATAATAAAATTTTTGGGGTAAGATAATATACGTTATATGTTAGAACAATGTACATTATGAGTTATAAAAATGTATATTGAAACAGGTCATGTAAAAATAAATACCAGAAACAACGTTGTTTCATGTTTGTGGACAGTGTTCCACACAATTTGTGTGGACCACAATCCACACAATAACTATTGGGAAACAAGTGGGTAGCTAGTATATTTGTCACTCTATATATATGTGTGTGTTTTCTTTGGCGTAGTTAATCATAGCAACCAAGTAAAGATTTTTTGAGTTCATAAAAATCAAATGGCTGAAATTGAAAATAGGAGTGGAGGAGATGGAAGGTGGTCACTTAAGGGCATGAATGCCCTAGTAACCGGCGGCACCCGAGGTATAGGGTATGTATATAATATAATTGAACACATACAGTTTTCTTGTCTTTTTTTTTTTTTAGATGATGAACTCATGAAGTATCTTGAGCAGGTCACTCATATCAATCGAGTTGGTTACAAACTTTTGCCTTTTGGTGTGAGGAGGGCCGTTTTTTTATTTGCGGGCCCTGTGCTAGTAACTAAATGAGACCTTATCAAAGTATAAATAAACTGCGAATGGAAGAAAAATTGCAAAGAGAAAAATGCAAAAAATTTAATTTTGGGCCAATATAATCACAAATACATATACTAACTATTAAGTCAGGGCTGGACTAGGGGCCCCCAAAATTTTGGGGCCTATGCGGTTGCACGTTTTGCACGCCCTAAAATCCAGCCTTGGGTGTGAGTATAATAATAATAATAATTTTTTTTTTTGGTATATGCAGATATGCCATAGTAGAAGAATTGGCAAGTTTTGGAGCAAGCGTTTATACATGTTCACGTAACCAGGAGGATCTGGACAAATGCTTCCAGGAATGGAAGAGCAAGGGATACAAAGTAAGCAGTTCAGTATGTGACTTGTCATCCAGACCTCAAAGGCAAGAGCTAATGGAGAAAGTTGGAGATTATTTTAATGGGAAGCTTCACATTCTTGTAAGTTTTGGTTATGATCATCAATTGATTGTCACCCTCCCATCCCAGGATTAAAATTAAAGGTGTTGGGTGTGGTAATGAATATTTTGGTTTGATTTTAGGTGAACAATGCTGCAATATCTATTCCAAATAAAACTATTGATGTGAGTGATGAGGATTACTCAGTGACTATGAGTACCAATTTTGAGGCACCCTATCACCTTTCTCAACTTTCACACCCTCTCCTAAAGGCAACTGGACATGGAAGCATTGTGTTTATCTCTTCTGTTTGTGGGCTCTTGGCCTCACCTTATTTTTCTCTCTACTCGGGGTCCAAAGGTAGTATGAATTGAACTACAAATTTAAAACTGGATCTAAACCGTTACCTTTTCTAACTATAATTTGTATTTTGGCATGAATATAGGAGCAATAAATCAAGTTACAAGGAGTTTGGCATGCGAGTGGGCAAAAGATGATATTCGTGTTAATGCTGTGGCTCCCTGGATTGTTGAGACCCGCCTTAAGGATGAAGCAGTGGTAAGAAAAAATAATAATAATGTGTGGTCCTCCCTAGCTATTTATAAATTAAAATTTCTATATTTATATATGTATGGTTATTAACTATATTTAATTTGTTGTTTGTTTTGATCATATAATAATTTCCAGAAAGTTTATGAAGCAGGAGAGGTAGAGGGTGTAATCAAAAGAACTCCAATTAGCAGGCAGGGAAAGCCTAATGAAATCTCATCAGTGGTTGCATTCCTGTGTTTACCAGCTGCTTCTTGGCTCACTGGCCAAGTCATCTGTGTGGATGGGGGCATAACTGCCACCAGCTTCTGATCATATTGAATTGGATGCCATAGTTGAGCATGTATAATATATATAACATATAAATGTATCAATTTAATTTTTTTTTTAAGTCAAGACAAAACATCACTTAAAGTCATTATTATGGCCTTACAATTTCAGTTCAGTACTAATCAGTAATATTGACACTCGAAGTAATTGTGGGATAGAAAGAAAGGTGAGAAAGCTAAGGTGGGCTTCCTCGAATTGAAATGTTGTTCTTAAAGGATGACACGTGGAAGTTGAATAAAGTATGGTTAAGCACAAGTGTGTAGAGACATCAGCAAAGCACAATTGAAAGTAAGCAAGTAATAAGAATATAAAAACGGATGGTATTGGATTAGCTTCCCTTGCTCAAACGCTATGAAGAGTCATCGGTAGGAAGTTGAGAAGTGCTTGAATCATGATTCTTGGAAGGCGTTTTGTCTATTGCCAAAGTCATTCCGATCATCGTCCTATCAAGTGATTTGAGTTCTACTTTTGTAACAACTTCAACCACCCGAGTCATTTTATCAAACATCTTGCCCACATCTTCTTCCAAGCTCAATTTTATCCGATATAAGGTGGGAATTGCAAGTGATGAAAAGGCTATAACATATATAATCTCAATTATATTCCTTGGCAACCACACTCTTCTGAGACTCCCCTGCACAAAGCGTGCGTTCAATGCACAAGAGAATACAATTTCCACTTGCAACAAGAATACTTATTCATCAAGACACAATTTTAGCTTCCTAATTACAATCATAATATCCATAAAGTACACCTAAGAAAGCACAAATACACACAATTACCCCTCTTAAAGCACCCTACAACTAAATGCATTTTGGACTTATCAAAAGGTTTTCACACCTTAATACTTGTTTGTCTTCAAGCAAGCACTTCTCAACCAATCCACAAACTGCCAAAAGCCACTCTCAACCATCATACACTTCTTATCCTTATGTAATCAAATTGTACAAGAGGAATCAAGAATGTGAGGTTCCTCAGCTCTCCTTTACCATTGAAATAAAGGGAATTGAAGTATGTTTGACAAGCTTATAACTGAATGAAAGTTTAAAGGAATTCGACCTCAAGTCCACTCATGCTTTTATGATTGGACACCTTTCAATATATCAACAATCAAGCAATTGAGAGCGATTCAATCTACCATTCCCAAGCTATAAGGGCCTTCCCAAGCCAAACTAAGCCAACTAATTAATGGAAGCAATATACATTCCATTTATCATTCATTCTTCTTAACAACTAATTTTAAAAACACTTCTAATTGCCAAGGGCCTTGTGGTCCAGTGGCATCAAACCCTTCCCTGTATACGGGAGGTAGTGGGTTTGAGCCTCAGTGGAGGCGTTGCTGATACTACATTGTAATATACTCAGTGATCAAAGCTAAGGGTTTGTTACTTAATTTTTTTTTCATTTTATGAATTTATAACTAAATAAACCAAGCATCACTCAGGCCACCTCATCAAAGCCTGTAAAGGTCACCAAGAATTACTTGATTCTTGGCTTTTCTTCATCCCTAAAGAATATCTATCTGCCTGTCTATTCACACTGCTTTTTGGCCTCTTATGCATAATTCAATGCCTTTTCTTTCGTCCAATATCGATCCAAGTAATTTCACATTTTGATATATGGAATATGTGTTTATATTTGATATTATACTTAGTACATTCAAGGGTGAATTTGAGCTTGGATCTCAATCTTAAATTTTTTTGTATCATTTAACATGACTTGTGACAGGTGGTTAATTATTGTACATAAAAAGTATAATTTAATTACCCCTACCTAGCATTTTGTTTGTCTCTCAATTAAACGCATGTATAGGCATTTTTTTATCCGTCAATCATTTTGCATACAATTAAAAGATATAAAAAAATAATAGGTATAATTAATTGGTAAAAATAATATTTGATTATAATTTAGGGGAAAAAGTAATAATTTTTCCAATTATTATAATCAATTTGATAGCAGTGGGGAACTTGGTTCCTTAAATTGTGTGTAGAATCTTCATCAACACGGGACAATAAAGCTGGTTAAAATTTTAGAAAATGAAAAATAAAAAATAAAAAGACCAGAGTGGGAATCTTTAAATTCTTAATTAGGATAACTTTGAAAGATTCTTTCTTCATGGCCTTGGGAGAAGAATAGGGGATCTAAGTTTTTCAGAGTTGCTTTCTTTCTTCAAGATTTTTGGCAGTTGGAAGCTTGTCTTTATAGGAGGGGAGGCAAAGAATCGCACAAAATTTTAAATATTCTTTCAATTAATATAGCCTGGTGAGAATGTGCAGATTAGCAAATCCTTTTATATATAATTAAGTTAAAAATAAAAAATTACTCCGTATATAATAATATTTTTAAAAATACAATGGTCCATTTGAAAACGTTTAACAGTACACTCGTGATGATAGAATAAACACTAGTGCACTCACGTGTTTGCAATATTAGTTATCCATGTAAGCACTATTCAACATTTTCAAATGCACTATCATAATTACGGAAATAACATCATATTTTTTCTTAATTTTCAGTCATTAATCACCAGATAGACCGAGATTAGTCTGTATCATTCTCATTAGACTACTTGTTCTCATTTGGAACTATCAATCTCATATATAAATGATTAAAATTTCTTCCCTCTAGTTAAAATCTACTCCGTAATTATTTTTAAGTTATGAATTGTGGGGGAGTGGAGGGTCACCATCATATTTATAATCTTATCTTTGATGTTTAATTTATTTTTATATACACATTGATAGACAATTACAAAGACTTTTTCAAACCTTATTGAAAGACAACTGAGGTATTGTAATAATTATCTATTTAGTTAAATATTGTATTTAATATGAAATAAATTAAATTACATTATAAAATTTGGTCGACCCTTATACAAATGAATTATTCTATAATTGAATTTTCAATTTTGGGTGCTAGATGGGAACTGTGGAGTGTGGACCACACAAACCTAACTTTGAATGGCATTCGAATACTTGTCATTTGTCAACTAATATTGGGTGAGGCTAAGAAAATTTGGGATAACTTTGAAGATTTGAGGCTTAAACTTAAATATAATGTTGTAGTAGATAGGGCAAGATAGACCATAGAGTTTGGCTATCAACGTCCATATCAATGGGAGTGTGAAGAAACAATCAGAGGCAATGACAACAAGTTAGAAAGTCTTAGCGAGTGGTTATGTGGATTTACATATAAGATAAGGATTGCATCAAATCTACAATGAAGATTTGGGTAATTTGAAATTAACTCTAATCAAGTTGGTCAGCATGTTGATTAGTAAAGTGTTTTATTAGACTTTTTAGTTTGAGTCGATCAGTTATAAACAACCAAAATGTCTCATTAGATTTTTTTAATTAAGCAGCCAAAGATGTTATGTTAAGATCAAATGTTTATCGACCTCAAGTAATTGAGTAGCCAATGATGCCAACCATTGAATTCCACGTTTTCAAGACGTTGGGTACTTACATTTTAAGCCCTTAATTGGTCTTCGCCCAACAATCTCCCAACCTGGTTGCTAGACTTTGCTACCTTTATTGACCTCCACTCAACAAATGTGTTTATGGACAAACTAAACTGATTTACCTCGCTAATTAGAATTACAAGATTTGGACAAGATAACTACAACCAAATTGATCTAACAAGTAAGGTGGCTCATCAAACTTCTTAATTTAAGATTCAACTATGAACAACTTAGACTAATTTAGATCTTATTTATTGTTTACTGTGATCAACTTAAACTAGTTTAAGTCTTAGTAAATATTCACATCTTACTGGCTAAGATCATAAGACGGGAAACTACGAGTTCCCTTCAACTATAATTTGTAAAAGCTCAAAATTAAGGTAGAATCTTTTAGTTTGGGATGGCAATTAACTACATGAATGAAGGAACATAAGAGTGCAGTAATAAACATAAGTCATACATTAATTAAGTTCCTAAACAAACAGACACATACAAAGTCTCCTTGATCATGCATAACAAAAACAACAGCCTGACCAAGGAGATAAGACACCTTACAAAGTTACATAAAACTATTAACAACATAAGACATTAAAAGACTACTCCTTCCATTACATACTACTACTCCTTCCCTGACTCACCCACTGCACATGTCAAAAATTCCATTGCAGCGAACCTTACATACCCTGAGACTCTCACTGAACAAAAAAAAAAAAAAAAAAAAAAGCTATGAAATTTGTAATCACAGCGCTGACCAATCGATCTCCACCGACGGAAACTTCTGGAGATTGAAATTCTCGGATTCGTCGAACGAGGGCTCGGGGAAATCGAGGAACGTGATGTCGGATTCCGGCGAAGATTCCTCGGAGAGAGCGGGGGAATCTGAAGATGATGAACCGGATTCCGGTTTTATTTTATTTTCCGGTTTGTTCTTGGTCCGCTTTGTCTGAGAGGCTGAACCGGGTTTCTGCGACTCGGCTAGGTTCTGGCAAATGGCTTGAAGCTTGGCGTCGACGGAGGACGGCAGCGGCTTAAAGTCGGCGAAATCCTGGCTGAACCGATGGCGGAGATCCGGGAAATTGAGCCGCGCGTACTCCCCCCTCAGCTTATAAGCCGCCTTGTCGTAAGCCAAGGCGGCTTCTTCAGCCGTATCAAACGTTCCAAGCCACAGCCTCGTCCTGTTCCTCGGAAGCCTAATCTCCGCAACCCATTTCCCCCAGTGCCTTTGCCTCACGCCCCGGTAAAGCTTCGCGGGTTTATTCGGGGCCCCGCTTTGCTTCATAGAAACGGGTCGGGGCCCCAGATATCCCAAACAGGAGCTCGCTTGTTGCCGAGGAAGAACAACAGAGGATAAGGATTGTTGTTCCTGGTTTTGCAGATGAATCTGAGCTTGAATTTGAAGGATCTGAGATGGGGTGAGCTGATTTAGCCCTATCGGACCTCTTTGCTCAAACCCTAAACTCTCAAAACCCGAAAACATCGGGATCGGGGTAAATTCATGGTACAAATATGGATCCGTTGAGAAATTAGATTCAAACGGATAATATGAGGAAGAAGAAGAAGAAGAAATAGAAGGTGAAGAAGAAGAAGAAGAAGAAGGGGGAGGAGAAGAAGAAGCACCTTTCATATAAGGTTCAAGTGCCTTCATAAGTTCTTCTCTAAAAGGATCTATATATACCGGACTGCTGCTATTGTATATATCTATAGCTGCTGCCATGGCTTCTCAAAAGTCAAAACACACACAAAAATCAAAGATCTGAAGAAAAACAAGAAAATCAAGAACCTGAGGGATAGAAAAACAGACCCTCCTGGTAGTTTTAATCAAAATCAAAAGATTTATACTATAATCAAGCTAAAAAAAAAAAAAAAAACTAAATTGGATCTCTATTCTGAATCACCTGGCTTTCAAAAAACCACCACCTGTTAATCTGGGCTTGTTTTTAACGAAAATTTCAGTATTAATCAAAACCCAAAACCAAGAAAAACAAACCGTTTTCAAAATCTCTGAAAATTTCTTGAAAGACAGACGATGACAGAAAGGGATCTCAAGAAGCGGGATGTTAGAGAGGGGGGAGAAAAAAACCTAAAAATCACTCTTTTTTTTTTTTAGATTGCCTCACTGAATTTTTCGCTCTGGTAAAATTGGGCGATGGCTCAGCGTTTATAAAGGCCCAGGCCGCGCCTTCCTTTCTCTCTCTCCCTTCTTTCGCATTAATTGATTTCTATTTTTCTTTTAATATTTATTTCCACCAAAATTCTTTGCGGTTTAAATATAATTTAAAATTAAAATTTAAAAAAAATCTTGCCACTTCGTCAAGATTCGGGAGCCCGCAATTCGATGCGTATTCACGCGTTCACACCGGGCGAACCTATTGACGAAAGTACAATCACAAAATTTTGTAAAACGTTTCTCAAATACTTTTTCTATACGAGAATAAATGTTAAATTTTTATAAAAATTATTGTATATTTAAAATTATCTCACATAAGACAATTTCACACATTAACAATCAAACTATTATTTTTCACCCTCTCCCATATATATAAAGTAATTTCTTTCTAACTCTTGATGGACCAATTAATTCATATAAGAATATAAAGATTTTAATTGTTTCATTATAAGGTAAATAATAAAGAAATTAAAAATAACATTTTCTTTAATGCTACTTTCTTTTATATTATACATTAGTTGCTTCTGAAATATATATAATATAAGAAATAAGAAATTGTTATAATTCGAAAACTTAAGGTGTAATATAAACCATAATATATATACAAAGCGATTAGGACTTTTATTTTTAAAATAACTATCATCATATTTAAGAAAATATTCCACTCATTTTTAATTATAATAATCAGTTATATATTATACTCCGTAATCACAAATTAATTAATTAAATTTGTATGAATCTAGGTGTAACCAGTAAAAAATTTTCTTTTTCCAAAACACCAATTCCAAATGCTTCATTCAAATGCAACATTTGAAATTTCAACGATTTGGAGCAAAACATTGCTCTAAACCGCTGGCTTACCAAATAACATTAATAGCGGTTTGACAAAGTCGCCATTAATAACGGAGCCGTTAAAATTTTGACGAATTCGTTATTTACCAAATATGGTCATTATCTTCACGCTAACTGGGTGGATTTATGGGACAAGTGGCAGAAGAGTATTGGGTGAGGTTAAGCGGCAATCTCCGCGTTAGCTTTAGGAATTTAATGCAATGCTTGTCCTATCTGCCATTAATGATGGGAATTCTAGAGCGATCTGGATCATTCATTTACCTTGGTGGACCCAAAACCATCCATCCGTTGATGTTTCATCCTTTTACAGTTGTATAGTACAACTTTTGACCAACTACATCGCATCCGATCTTATTTTATGTGGAGTATATCTGACTTACTTTTAATTAAGAAAGATTAATTAAATTTTGTTTCTAATTTAGATTAAAACATATTAAACAAACAATTAAAAACTCTGATTAAATAAATTACGGAGTATAATTTTTATTATAGATGAAAATCTTAATAAATTATCAAAAATAGAAATTGTACTATTTTTTAGAGGCAACCCGGTCCAACCTGAGTCCGGCCCCTCACTCGGCCTCGAGGGCCTAGCTCAGTCGTCAAAGCCGAGCCCGATGCCTAGCGCCTTGGGGTCCAGGACCAAGTCCAAGCCGGAGCATGATGTTTGGCGCCTTTGGGGTTCAATGTCAACTGAAGCTGCTTGGCCTCTGTGGTCCAGGGGTGAGTGAGTAGGTATTGAGGAGGTCATACCCCTAAATCTACACTTTTAATGATATGTTTTAGTCTTTTTTTTTTCATGGGCTTGTTTGGTTATCAGCGGGTTGTGTTAGCGGTTATCAAATATCGGATTGTATTAGCGAGTTTGACCAGCGGAATGTATTAGCGGTTTGTAAAAAGATGTTTGGTAAAATTAGCTGTTTAGATTAACGGTTAACATGTAAAATGACCAAAAGGGTATACATATAATACTACTCCGTAATAATAATAATAATAATATTATTATTATTATTATTGTTATTATTATTATTATTATTATTATTAAACCAAAAAAAAACAAAAAAAAAAAAGAAAAAAACTAAAACAGTAAAAAGATGTGGGATCTTTGATCCCACATCGTAAGTGTTTAAAAAAAGGGAGCTCAACGCCCCTCATTAATGAAGTGAAGAGAATCCTAAGGCAGCGGCCTCGGCTTCCAAACAGCATAGTAAATTTTTTTTTTTTAAATAAAATGGAGGGCGTTTTGGGGAAGAATAATTCTTCCCCAAAACGCTAATCCCAAACGCTGCTGCTAATAGCAGCGTTTGGGATTTCAGCGGTTTGGAGCAAACCGCTGCTCCAAACCGCTGTTAACCAAACGCCTTCTTTAGCGGTTTGACTCGGTCAAACCGTTAAAGTTGGTCAAATCCGCCAAAATTTAGCGAATTCGCTGTTAACCAAACACACCCGATATCTTGTTTCGTTTTTCACCTTTCTCCTCCCTCCTTCTAACTTGACAAGAAAAATCAAACAAAAAAATCTCAAAATTAAGATTGGTGTTACAAGGTTGGGATTCCTCACCATTTTTGTGAAAATGAATCGCCAATTCAAAACCTATAACGAAAGTGGGGTCACCTCTAGACTCTAGTGTTTTAGACGTACATAGTGGGTAGAATTTTAAAGGTGAAATAACGGCATACGTAGTAGAGTAGTGTAGTGATGAGTAAGGGAAAGGGAATATGAGATTGTGAAATTGGGCAGGAATTGAATGGACAATAATAACATGGTAAGAGACAACGACAAGTGGGGTCCATGTGAGAATAAGATTAAGACGAGAAAAAAATGGGATTAAATTAAGGAAAAATGATGAAGTTAGACACGAAAGTCAAAGTCCCGGCGCATAAGGTAAGTGAACAGCTACAACGTATTCAAAATTTTCGAGTGACTAATTCTTTTATTGAATTGTAGGTATTTTTATTAGATGAAACAGCCAGTCTAGAGATGTCTAATCGTCTCACTGAACTGTAGATATTTTTATTAAATGCGACCACTGGTCTAAATATTTAATATTACTCTAGATCTAAAATTAAAAATTAAATCTTTGATCTTTAATTAAAAACGAATGAGTCTCTTTAACTCAATCACACACCGTAAATGCAGTGGTTGTGATTTGTGATTGAGAAGAAAAGCAAAGCATGTGGGTGAGGTGGCAGTTCCCACTTGCCAGTCACAGGGAATGGAACAAATTCGTCGTTAATTGCGGCGCCTCCGGATTTCCAGAATCCGCTCCCTACAACCAAAAAGCCAAATTCATGATCGTATTCAGTATTCTTAAAAAGATTTCTTTTCTTTTTGTTGGAAAAGAATTGTACTCCGTAATTATTTTGTTTAAATTAATTAAGACATGTTATATATAATAAATAAAATAAATTTATAAATTTTACCTAACACATAAAATGAGACCAAAGGAGTAATATTTAGTTGATTCTAAAAGCTTTTATAATTTTTGTTAACTTTTTACTCTTTTTAATTTTAACTAATAAGTTTATTTTAAAAAAAGATTATTTCATTATTATATTTGAATATTTATTTATATTATTTTTGTGTTTTAAAATAATTAGTAAACTTTATTACGCATAAATAATTTAAATATTATTATAATTAGTTTTTAATAAAATAATAAATTATTAGCATTATATTCACAGTGGATACCCGCATCCGATGAGACGGGACGAATTTTTAAAAAATCTACTCGATACAATAATTTCTGTATAATAGTGAGACAAGTAAATGTAGTATTGGATACTTATTATTGTGACATAATTGTTGAGCAATATAATAATGAATGAATAAAATAGGAAGCACATGATAACATAGGTGTGTCTCCCAAAAGTGGCGTGAGATTGAAGCATCCCCGAATGATTAAAGGGGACACGTGGGTCCCATGCTGACCCGATAAGACGTCGTTTCTGACGTGGATTGCACATCTCCACTGCCTGTCTTGTATTGCACGTAAAGACAACCGCCGCGTTACATACACATTTTATTTTAATTATTTGCCACTCCCTATCAAATTTAACGTTGTTGTTATCCTATTCCGCTCAAAAACAACATATAATCATATTTCAAAATTGCTGTCCAAAAAGAAAAACATAAATAATTTCTCAACAATATATACAAACATATATATAGAGGATCATATGAGAACAAATTTTTATGAAAAAATTAATAACCAATCTTAATATTATATTTAGACAGATCAGATTAAATTTAAAAAATACAGTGACATTTTCATAATTATTATTGATTTTACTATTCAAACTTGAACTCTAAAATATGCAATTCTCGTAACTTTCCAGCCTACGAAAGTGCATTGCACTAAGGGTTTGGATTTTAGAGTTTATGGTGAGTTTTTTTGTTTTATTTGATTTAGGGGTTTACTTTTTACTGCTTATGATCTATCATTGACGATTTAAACTTAAAATTTAGCTTTTTCATTGATTTTATAAAATTTACTAGGTTTACATATCTTTTTGAATACTACTGACTCTATTACAATGCAGTATCTATTCATTACTACTTTCTCAATCTATTTAAACACAAAGAGTCAATATCGCATCAACTGAGGCTCAAACCTATAACCTCCCATATAAGGGAGCACCAAGTTTGCATATCTAGTTGTTAAAGATTATTGCATATTTAATTTTCAAGTTTGCATAGTAAAGTTGATGTTAAAATAAAAATAAAAAAATAAAAATTGATCAGATCAATTGGATTTTTACACATTTAAGTAATAACTGTATACTTTTCCGTAAATGAAAATATGAAAATTTATATTCCAATTAAGATGTACCACACTATGGTGTTTATATGTCATGGCTAAGTAACTCATGCAAGTTCATGTACTTGGGAATTTATACCCAAAGAGAAGTATATCAAGAAAAAGTATTTTAATGATTGAGTTGTGCAATTTTTAAAGGTGCGTATTTTTAAAGTTTAAAGTGCGTCATTTTAACACTTAAGATACGTCAGTTATACGTTTAAGGTTCATAAGTTTTACATTTAAAGTGTGTCATTTTAATTAATACTTAAGTGCGTCATTTTTAACATTGAATGTGCGCTATTTTAACACTTAAGTGCTCCATTTTAACATTTAATGTGCGTCGTTTTAACACTTAGTTTTTGTATTCCCAAGAAGCACGTTTTGTTTTAAATTTTCATTGATTTAAGCCGTTGATCTAGATTTGATCAACGATTTAGATTTCACCCATGTTTCACCTGGGAGACTCTTCGCACCAGAATCACATGCCTTAATGTATTTAGCTCATTTTCCGAAAAATGAGCATAATTGTATCAGTGCATTAAAAACAAACATTTTGTTTATCTTTTAAAAAAGTAAAATCAATGTTATTTATTAAAAAAAACATTGGTTTCATAATTTTTTTAAGAAAAAAATAAAAGGTTTTGGTCTGGTTTCCGGCTATGATTTTTGGCAAGAGAGACGAGGAAGAAAGTCGATGGAGAAGGCCTATGGTCGTCTACACGAGAAAATGAAGAAGAATTTTGGGAGAATAAAATGAAGAATGTTTGAGAGAAAGAATAAAACGAAGAAGAGATTTGGGAGAAGAATATGAAGAAAACTAGAAAAAGAAGAAAATGAAGACTGTTGGGTTTTCCATTAACTTTGATTTTCCATGAGTTGCCAAACACTGAAAGTCCAAAAAACTATTTCATTTTTCAGATTTCCAAACATAGACTTATCTCAAATCAGGATTAAAAGATTGAATTACACTGATTTATTATTAGACCTCAAAATATTATATAAATCTATTGCATTGTTTGACAATTAGCTAATTATATTTATATTGTGTTAATAATATCGGTCACCAATTTTTTAAAAAGAAAAAAAAAATGGAGAGAACACTCCACTTTATAAATAGGGATCGAGAATACTCTCTCCAATAATAGTATATGCGCGCTATTTGTGGGATGGGTTGGCACTCACGTGAGAGCCATCCCACTTTAATGGCATAATGGGCAAAGACACCCATTTATCAATTGTTTCTATATGCAGCGGTTAAATATATAACTAGTTTCAAATATATAAATCTTTTTTTAAAACCAATAAACTCTAATCTTTCTTCTTTTTTTCTTATTCCAAAGATACCCTTTTAATTTCTTCCCATGATATATATATATAGTATGTATTCCGATATGTTGGAAGTGATGTCGGGTGGTGGCAATCGATGAAACGATCCAAGTCAAAGAGGATATATAGATAGTGCTCACCCACCAGTCACCACTGCACTGCTCTCATGCGATCGAGATTCCCTCTCCCTATATATATATTTCATCTCAATTATACACACAACTAATTAGTTGACTTTGACATCTAAATTAAATAAAAAGAAATTATATATTATATTATGTGAAAAAAATAAGGTTGTCATGTTTTTGTTCATAAAGGTACGTGGAGCTCGTTATCTGCAACGACTTGGACCGTTGGGAGTAGGAACCACCTCGGTGCCCTAAAACTCCTTTGATTATAATATAATGATTGAGGAACTGTGGGGGGTTCTATTTGGTGAAGGTGTTACTTCCATATATACCTCCTCCATTTTCATTTATTGCTTTTATTTGATTCGAATCGATTGATGCATGTATAGTTGGGTATATAACTTCTTAATTATGATATATTGGACTAATTCTCATGAAAACATGTTTTTTCAGTAAAAATTAAAATATACAAGTGTACCATTCAATGATTCAATAACTACAAAGTGTATTTGACAATACTACGTAAATGTACACTCAAGATCTGCGACTCTAAAAGAGCATATGATGATATATGCAAATATGTACTCAAGTCTCAAGATAGTTGCAGTTTTCATACCATTGGATGCACGGGGTAGTTTAGTAGTTCAGTGCATTTTTAGCATTTAAAATTTTGTAATATTTACTCATTTGACACTAAGTTTTTCCGGTTGTTTTATAGTCATTGATTATCCTAAATGACACTTGCATTAGTTTTCAGTTTTTGCATAAGGTCTTGTTCTCATCTATCTAATCCTATTTTTATTGATTTCATCTCATGAAGTTGTACTATTTTTTTTTATAAAAAAAAAAAAGAAAAAAGAATGACTTAATTATTAATCGGAAGGGAAAAAGTGTTGAATACATGTAGGAAGAGTATTGTATCTAAGAAGGGAGTCAGACTGAGAATCTACTGCCCTAGCTAAGGTACGGGCAAGCACATTCGTTGATCTCGGGATGAAATGGAAGGACACTTAGGTAAAGTGCCTAGAAAGAGACCGACAGTCCTAAATAACACAACTGATCTATAAATAATCAGTATGTAGAGTGAGAGTTGAGAAGGTGGCACATGTTGAGGCAGTCCAACTCTACAACAATTCTCGTCCATATATTCTTCGCCTTTTAACCAAGACAATGCCTCTTTAACAGCCAATGCTTCAGCCATATGGGGATCGTTGGTAGCACCCAGATATGTATCGTTTCCTGACAAAAGCACTGCTCTGAAATAAGCCTTGTCTTGTTCTTTGTAAACTGCAGCGTCAACTCTACAAGTTACTTTATTGCTCTATGTCTAGTCAAAACTAATATTGGGGCGAAGTGGTAATATTTGATTGTTTTTTTTAATATTTAATTAAAAAGTATATTTTAAACCTTAGATGAGATATGCTAATTTACGGTAATTAATACATTTAGAAAATGTATCATTACATAAAGAGATGAACATTAAAAGATAAAATTAAGATAGAAAATAGCATTATTCTTTACTTAAATTGATTCAAAATGTGCAAAGCTCTAAAAGTGTCCCTGTCACGTACTAATCTTTCCATTTCCATGTTAGTGAGGGAGAAAGGTGTGGAATTGAATAAACTTACGCAACAAAGAAAAGGGAAAAGGAATTAAAGCTAGGGGCTAATTAGTTTCATTACTTGTGCCTGATGACACTTAAAAGATATATATAAAAAGTGTTGAGTACTCTGATCTTAATCTCTATATTAAAATATTTTCAAAAAAAAAAATCTCTATATTAAAATATATCTATCTTAATTGAGATAAACTAATTCAACTTTGTACTTATTAGTTGACAAATGACAACACATAACATAACCTAATATTTGAGGCTCGAACCCACAACCTTGCACACGAGGGAATAATTTGGTGCCACTGGACCACAAAGTCCTTGGCATTTGATATAAGTTAATTACATTATTTCTCACTATCATGTTTTTCTCTTGTATTTAATAAATAAAAAATTAAGTTAGAATTTATCAAGTAAAGCACGAGTAATTTATAACAGTTACATATAAAGATCTACTCAAAATTTTGTAGTTGAGCTCCATAAGAAACACAAACAAGCTAGTTGACAAGCACAATTAAGTTACTCAATCAAACCAAAAAAATATTAATTTGTTGTAGGTAACTCGTTTTAATTAAGTTAGTCGAACAATTAGCTTGATAACCACAATGTTTCAAGTTTAACTTTTTGTTGGAGTTGTCTATTAACTTTTTTGGTTTGGATCATTCCATTATGAAAAATCTAAACTGATTTATCTCGGTGGTCAAAAGATTAATTTGTTTAGTTTGTAGATGCATATGGGAAATGTGTAATTGAAGGCATATTGTCCATTTCTGCCACTCCATCGCTCTCATTTGACCAAAATATATATAGCCTTTAGGGGATCGATCATTAAACAATAATAATATAGCGCACTTCCTTAATTGATTGAAAACCTAAAGTTTAATAAATTTAATACTCATATTGAACTCGAGAAATAAGAATCACTATTGTCGTGATAACTTATTTTAGTAAAAAAAAAAAGAGAATGTGTTAATATTATTAATTGGGATGGGAGAAACACATACGGGTGTTCGGTAATAGTTGTTAGCTGATAGAATTAGTGAGTTTGACTAATTGACACTAGTATTGATAGATTCAATATTGCCTCCACTGAGACTGAAACTCACAACCTCCCATATAGGAGAGCAACTTGGTGCCGACCACTAGACCATTTTGTTGAGATTTGTACTCTACTATCGGATTTGATACCTATCACCATGTGTTTGCCTACTTAGGCTATCCTACTATTAGATTCAAATACTTTTGAACAATAGAATTAAAAATGAGGAAAATAAAATGAAAAAAAAAGAAGTCATTGTCTATGCGTTCAATATGGAACTTTAATATATATATATATATATATATATATATATATATATATATATATATATATATATATATATATATATGTATTATATACTTTTATATATTTATTTATTTTAATTTTATTTATTTATTTATTTTTATTCTAATTTTTATTTACAGACTAAAAAATAAACTTTCTTTACTTAAAAACTAATTATAATTATTAAGTATTTGATTCTAATTAAGGTGTTAGACTTATAGCACTTTGGTGATGCTTTGGTGGGATAAAACATTTTTATTAGTTGCATTGTTGCTAATATGATTCATTCCAACATAAATATGCACATTAAAAACTATTGAACAATTCAGTGTGGGTTGACCTTCTGTACCCATAAAATAAAAAAGTGTGAGGGTTGAC
Organism: Ipomoea trifida; assembly: GCA_003576665.1. Lineage (NCBI taxonomy): Eukaryota > Viridiplantae > Streptophyta > Magnoliopsida > Solanales > Convolvulaceae > Ipomoea > Ipomoea trifida. The sequence continues at coordinate 22,645,572 of CP025648.1, read as the reverse complement.
TTTTTGTAATAAATAAATAAATAAGTTTGGGTTGATCCTGGCCATTATCAAATGTCAACCTGAAATAATTCACTTTACTAATAATAAAAGTAGAGAATCCAATTTCTTAAGGAATATTCTATGTTGTAGCTATTTATGATTGACTTGAATATTTAAAAAAAAAAAAAAAAATCTCATATGACACCGTCTCACATATCTTCATCTGCGATCTTTGAAACGGGTCAAATTTTTCATGAGTATTATACTCCCAAATAATAATAATAATAATAATACTATCTTGGACCTTGACCTTTCTTGGACTAATCCATGTAGCACAATCCATCCATCCTCAAGTTGGCCCATGTAGCACTTTATATGAACAAATAATGGAACTATGAACTTCTTGTTCAGTAAAACATATGTTTACATTTAACATGAGGATAAGTGTCACACTTGAGAGAAAATGCACCCTTACCAAGTTGAGAAAATGGAAGTAAATACCAGAAAACAAGAAAACACCTGAAATGAATCCTACATAGAATCCATCCTAAATGTTGACTACATTGGTTTGGCCAAACCAAACTAGAGTACAAAACTCACAATTTCACCTACTTTACAGATACAGGCTAACAAGAGGATAACCGCAGAAATTTGAAAGAGTAAAATTACAGACACAGAAAGACGGGAGGGGCAAGAAGATATCAATGCTCGGGTGGCTCTGGAGGCGCCTTGTTAATCAATTCCAGTTCTGCCTTGCATCTCTCCTTGAGATCAGTTAACGAGAGCAAACTAGACTCCTGTCACACGCAAATAGGGCACGATTAGTTCCCGACGTTTGATTTTCATATCTGCACTAGCTAGCGGACACAACAATTTTGTGTTCGTTATAGATCATACATCTGATCTGACCTCAACCAATTGTTATCGGTTTAATATAGACAGCTATAACTAGCAATCTTGCATTAAAGAAACTGAAAATGAGAGAGTCAAAGGCAAACAGAAAAACCAACAAAAAGAAACAAACGCTGTGTTTAACAAACATGAAAGAAACATTATTCAACATTAGCACGGGAAATAACACATAGTATGTGCATGGTGATTGAACAATCCAAAATTTCGGTTGGTGTTTGAAAACAAAATATTGCAGCCTCGGAGATTTCAATGATCACAATTCACAAGAAGCTTGAATGCTGAATAGTAATTCAAGGGAACTGAAGGAAAATGGTTAACTTACGAGTTGGCTGATTTCACACTCGTATATATTCTCCATGTGTAAAAAGAGAGATCTCCACTGACCCCATAAACTCGATTCCAAGTTAGACACATCACTGTTATGTACCGTACCATATTTCTGAGGTGCCTTGCCTTTGGAACTTCTTTCGACTAAAATGCTTGCTTCTTTCTGACTCTTCTTTAATGCTAATATGATAATAGTAATTTGATTAAAAAAACGTGAAAACTTAACCTTTAAGTCTCAATATCGTAAATAGAAAGTAAAATACTTTTTTGTAGTAACTCACAAGCTATTCGACCCTTTGCATCCTGGTAGTGCAGGTCTAACCACATATAAGCAGCTAATCATTTATAAAAGAAATAAACACATTAATATGCAGAAGGAACAAACATTACTATCATAGAAATTTTGAATAAGATTCTTAAGGACTTTCATCAATTTAACAACCACTTAAAGCAAAAAAGAAATGGTTTAACATAAACTTCTTACCCTTGGTGCAAAAAGAGCACGAGCAAGTTTTGGTGGAGTCAATGCCTGTAACCGGTTCAGAGCAGCCATCAATAGCCTTCGGTTCTGTGCATTTCTCGGGTTCAACCTGTGATTCCTGTGACTCGAGAAATCTCGAATAGTCAATTGACCCCGACTGACTGATAACCAGATTTTCAGCACCATGCTCCTCGACTTCATTCGGGCATCCATTCGTATCACTTTCGGTGCTTTCAGAACTGGCTCTGTCTGCACGAGATTCAAACATTTTCCCAACATCTTGACCTTCTGAACCCGAGATACCAGCTAAATACCCTTTCCTTAAGCCCTCACTAACACTCTTAGCAATAGCATTGCGTTTATCAAGATACGAAACATCAAGGGTCTTGCTTCCAATGGGGTTCTTTAAACTATCAACTATAGCATTCCTTGTCAAAGGATTATTTTCAACAGATCCTCGGGGCGAAAGACAAGCTCTTTTTCCACTGTCTCCATCACTTTCAAGAACACGTTTCGTTCCTAAGTTCTCCCTCTCCCTATCTCCGGGTTTTTTACCCGAAATCAAAGATGAACTCCTTTTACCAAGCTGGTTTGTTACATCTCTAAAAACAGACCGTGGCTTATGAGATCCATCAGAAATGTTATCTTCTCTCATCGTGAACTGTGTAAATATATCAGTTCAAAATTAAAAAGAAAAAAATGCTTCTAAAATTCAACAAAACCCGGAACCCCTTATCACAAAATTTACTCGTGCAACAAAAAACTAGATGAAAAAAATTAATTTTTATCACCTAAAATGCCAAAACCCTCAAGCACGCAGGATGATTCACCAAGAAAAATCACAAATTTATCGCCCAAAAAGGAAAGCGCCGAAGATTTAAAGCTGCAAGAAAATACCCAACCCCAAGATTCATGCGACAGATCTAAACAAACAAATAAAAGCAGCAAAGTAATTAAAATTACAGGAATTCATAGCCGAAACCACCGACGAGTACAAAAGATCAGTTTTTTTAAGAGCAAAAAACGAATCTTGGAGTGAAAATAGAAGAAAAATGGGGTTTGGGCACTCACCTCTTAGGCTCAAGATTTGGGGAGCAAAATCGCAAGAAGGGCCCGCTTGGCAATTCTCGTAGATGTGGAAGGAAATTGGAAACACAAAATAAAATGGAGGGAGAATAGTTTCAAGGGTTTGTGAGCGGGAAAATAAATTTCGGTAGCTTTTAGGCCCGCCCTTAACTCTTTTGAAGCTCTGTTTTCGTATCGGGCTGGCCCATTACAGTTGCCCAGTTGGTGTTTTATGTTTACCCATAGCTCACGAGCTTGTGCGGGTTGAGCTCGACTCAACCAGTCGGCCCGCACCTCACCTTGAGTTTTAATGCACCTTAACACTTTGATTTATGTAATACTTCACAATCATTTTTTTTGAAAATACATTTGACTGAATCTCACCTATAATTTTAGTAGGCAAAGGATTACAAATAGTATGATCTTGTTTGATAAATAATCAGCATATCAGTTAATTTTGACTTATTGACCACTATTAGTTGTTTGATTAATAAGTTTTTTGTAACTCCAAAATACTAAAATTCAAAAGGCTACTCAAAGCATCATTTTCAATTAGCTTTTTGAGAAAAGAAATTATACCAAACAGCTATTAGCTAACAGCTAATCTATCAAACAATTTTTTACAATCAGCTAATATTATCAACTAATCATACATTCTAACCCAATCAGCTAACATCCATTTACCAAACAGGGCTTATATGTAATTTCAGCCAAGTTAGTTAGGACATTGACTTAGTAACCAAAATGTTACAAATTCAACCCTCAAGAGCTGCATATTGGCTTTCTTAGATTGAATCGGTCAGCTATAACAATATGATTTATTTCCTTGTGATCATTTAGCGACTGAGTCATAAAATAGACTTTTCCTAGTGCCAAATTTAATATGGACCATGATTGAAAACAGTACCGTTTTGTTTAATGAAAATAAACGGCATTCGTTTGACTGTTCTATCCAACTAATCTTTTTTTATGACATATTCATATATTGTAGTTTTATTACGACACAATTAAAGCATCATTTTGATTCAACTACTATTTCATTTTACATTATACACTCAATATTAATTATATTTACAATTCTTTATAATTTATTTGTATTAGATCCAACCCGTTTCATAGTTCTCTCATAAGAAACCAACCCTAAGCATAAATGTTACTCCGTATTTAACACCCGGTGTGTGACACGTAAATATGCAACATATATGAATAATGATACAAATCTCTTTCAAGTTTTATCATATGTTTATTCTCACAAATAAAGTTTGAGATAAGATCAAATATAATAGTTTTACCCGGAAGGGAGAAAGAAAATGTAGAAATTGCATACGGACAAATTAAAAGCTCTCATTCGTCAACCGACAGCCGCCATTTAGATCCAATCTCTATGATTCATGTCATGTCTAGCATTAAATTGAAGACTTTTCTTACGTTAATTAACCTGCTGTTCAGTCAACTTATTCAGACAAAACTCAGCTCTTCAAATTATAAAACTGGAAAGAATTGAAGAAAGAGAAGCCATTCTTGTGTCTAGGCAAATGGAAACCGAGATAGTGGAGAATGATAAGTATGAGCCTTTGTTTGAAAGCAGGATAGCAAAGGGCAGGCTGGTTTACCGCCTTTTCTCGGCTTCCATTTTTGTGGGGATTGTTTGTGTTTGGATTTACAGAGTGATTCATATTCCAGAATATGGAGAATATGGAAGAATGGGTTGGATAGGGGTGTATGGGGCGGAGTTATGGTTTGGGATTTACTGGATTTTCACTCAGGCTCAGCGTTGGAGCCCTGTGTTTCGTCAACCTTTCAGACAAACACTCTTGAAAAGGTCTACATAGTATTCAGTTTTTCGGTGCAAGTTTACTAGGCTTATTACGTAGTTTGACTGAACTGAATAACTAAAAGTTGATATACAACTATAGTCTGTGTCTGATATTCTGTATCGTTAGATCATTTATATTTAAGATTTTGTTCTTTCTCCTTTTGGCATGAGAAACAGGTATGGGAAGGATTTGCCGAGAGTGGATGTGTTTGTATGTACAGCTGACCCTGCAACAGAGCCGCCAATCATGGTGGTCAATACTGTTTTATCCGCCATGGCATACGACTACCCAGCGGAGAAGCTCAGCGTTTACCTCTCTGATGATGCTGGATCTGAGCTTACCTTCTATGCTCTAATGGAGGCTTCCAACTTCTCTAAGCACTGGATTCCATATTGCAAGAAATTCAACATTGAGCCCAGGTGCCCAGCAGCTTATTTTAGTTCTAATCCTTCTGATGACCAATATGATGTCAGCAGTGGCAGAGATTTCTCCCATGTAAAGGTAAGATGGGAACTTTAATTTAATTTCTTACAATATTATTATTGTATTGTATAGTAGTTATTTTAGACGAAGACCCTGTTTGTTAAATGGTTGTTAGCTGATTGGGTTAAAGGGGTAATTATTTTGACATGCAGAAGGTATATGAAGACATGAAGAAAAGAATTGACATAGCATGCCAACTTGGAAGAATCCCCAAAGATGAATACCAGAAGCACAAAGGATTTTCTGAGTGGGATTCATCTTCATCTCCTAAAAATCATGCTGCTATCTTGAAGGTGCCTTAACTTTTTTTTCCCTTCATTTTGCTGTGTTTCTTTAGATGTACTGTGAGTTGAAGCATTCTTGTTTTAATTTTCACTTTGAAAAGATTGTAATTGATGGGAGAGAGGAAGAAGGCAATAAGGACAGTGAAGGCCACTCATTGCCAACTCTAGTTTACATGGCCAGGGAGAAAAGGCCACACCATTTTCACAATTTCAAAGCTGGTGCCTTGAATGCATTGGTCAGCTAATTAAACTCCAACAATA
>CP025648.1:22596672-22638838 GCA_003576665.1 Ipomoea trifida | reverse complement strand
TCATCCAATCTTGTGCCAAATGTAGGTCTCGAGCGTGTGGTTTTTGCCATTTGCTTATATAGTAGTCGCGACACTTGCTTACAGCTGTGCCGAGTTTCTCTGGACAGATGGAACACTTCTCGGCTGGTGGAACGAGCAAAGAATGTGGCTCTACAAGAGATTAAGCGCTTACCTCTTTGCGTTTCTTGATACCATGCTGAAGTTCATGGGCTGTTCAAACTCGACGTTTGTGATCTCAGCAAAGGTGTCGGACGAGGATGTTTGCGTGAGGTATGAGCAGGAGATGATGGAATTTGGGAGTGATTCTCCCATGTTTACCATCCTGTCATCTGTGGCTATGCTCAATGTCTTGTGCTTTGTTGGGGCAGTGAAGAAAATGGTGACACAAAGATTGTGTTTGAGAATTTGGGTTGCAGATTGTGCTTGTGGGGGTTCTGGTTGTGAATTTACCAATATACAATGGTATGTTGTTGAGGAAAGATAAGGGAAGGATGCCAAGCACAGTTACTTATAAAGCAATTGTTTTAGCTCTGTCTGCTTGCACTTTTTTCACTTTTTTGTAATTCCAATATGTTGTTTAGGAAAGATAAGGAATTTAGAAGTTTTACAAAAAAAAACAACGTTAAATTTAAATATAGCTTATTAATAAAATTGTTTTCGTGCTTATGATTGGTTGCAGAGTTAAGGTTACAAGTTATAGTTGCTACAAACAAAATTATATATATATATATATATATATATATATATATTTTGGGGGTTACAAATTTATTGAAAATTGTCCCTTTCCATTAAGCACAAACAAGAGTTCCATATAATTAAACAATTGGGGAATAGGCCAAAGGGATCGGACAAATATGATGGGAAATAGAGGACGACAATGATATATTGATAACGAGGTGTATGGATTACAAGCGCTAAACAACAAAGATTAGGTCTAAACAAAGTTAACTAAAACAAGTAACAAAAAGCAGACTATTCAAACTAGTAGAGGTAGCTTGAACACAACTTATACACTTGTTTTGATTGACATAACTAGATGATGACTAATCTGATAAGGTTACACGAACCGCGTGCTCTAACAATATCAAGAAGTAAGTCGTCTAAATAGTTAAGCATCTTGATGATTCACAAATTGTGGTGTGTACACTGTATGCTGATGAAAACGGGATCAATAGATCAAGAACAAAAAACGAAAATGAAGAAGAAGTAGAGTTTACGTGGACTAGTTGAGAGTCTACGCTCCACTACACTCTAACATTTTTATTCCCAGTAATATATGAGACATACCAAATTGGAATTACAAAAAAGTGAAAAAAGTGCAAGCAGACAGAGCTACAAAAATTGCTTTATAAGTAACTGTGCTTGGCATCCTTCCCTTATCTTTCCTCAACAACATACCATTATATATTGGCAAATTGATCAAAACCAGCACCCCACACAGCACAATCTGCAACCCCAAATTCTCAAACACAAATCTTTGTGTCACCATTTTCTTCACTGCCCCAACAAAGCACAAGACATTGAGCATAGCCACAGATGACAGGATGGTAAACATGGGAGAATCACTCCCAAATTCCATCATCTCCTGCTCATACCTCACACAAACATCCTCGTCCGACACCTTAGGCGAGATCACAAATGTCGATTTTGAACACCCCACCATCTTCAGCACGGTATCAAGAAACGCAAAGAGGTAAGCGCTTAATCTCCTGTAGAGCCACATTCTTTGCTCGTTCCACCAGCCGACGAGTGTTCCGTCTGTCCAGAGGAACTCGGCACAGCTGTAAGCAAGCGTCCCGACTACTATATAAGCAAACGGCAAAAACCACAGGCTCGAGACCTACATTTGGCACATGAACTGTTGTAAAATAACAGACAGAAAATAAAAATTTGAGGTGGGAATTGATCAAATTACCTGAGGAAACAAGGGAACACCTTTGAGTAGGTAAAGAGAAGGTACAATAGAGTAATACAGTACTGGGAAGCAATTAAGAGGCCACAGAGGATAGGGCAAATAACAGAATATAAGACCAATGTTGAACTTTCCCAGTCCATTCCTAACTGGACTAAACTTTGAAAAAAGAGTTTGCAAATCTCCTTCAGACCATCTCTTTTGCTGAACCAAAATCTGTTCCAGAGTGGTTGCTGTCACACCTAAAAACGCCCTTCTTGCCGGGCTAAAATAAACTGATTTCCACCCCTTGCATAGAATCGCATACCCTGTCAGCACATCCTCAACTAGAGATCCATATTTCACACCAATCTGCCAATCAAAAACATAAATCAATGATGACTAGAACATATATCTTCAAAATTTACGCAGAAAAAGAGATCGAATTAAAACCTCATAGCCCCATTGAGTGTTATCCTCATAGGTGCAGCTCACTAGTTCCAGCAGACTCTCTTCAAACTCATCCAAATTTTTATGTGTCCTTCTAGGAGGGTCACTCTTCAATTCGTTCCTCGTTGCCTTGCTGAACTCCCTTCCATATAGAGCTTCCCTCCTGTGAAAGCATCCCGTTCCAATATACCAAGGACCACCAAAACCATCCAATCCGTGAAATTCCACAAACTATACAGAAAACAATGCAAGTAAGCAAGTGCATAAAACAATAATACAGTCTGTAAGTATATCAAATAATGTGGCATAGTACATAGGGTACTCTCAAACAGCCTCCATATAAATCATTCTTGGTAGTATTGTGGAAAGACTGTGGGTATTGTGCATAAGCAATATTGTGGCTTTTCTCTTCATCCATGAAGAAGCAAAGCGCGTCTTGAACTGAACCCGAGTCGTTTGAGTACATATCACAGTCGAGAGTAAGAATGATAGGAGCATTGCTGATCTCTGATGAAACCCTTATCTGCATATATATCAATTAACAGATTAAAATATTGGGCTGATGCAGAAAAATGTTAGTAATGTATATTATATTGTTGGAGTTTAATTAGCTGACCAATGCATTCAAGGCACCAGCTTTGAAATTGTGAAAATGGTGTGGCCTTTTCTCCCTGGCCATGTAAACTAGAGTTGGCAATGAGTGGCCTTCACTGTCCTTGCCTTCTCCCTCTCTTCCATCAATTACAATCTTTTCAAAGTAACAAAAAAAAAAATGCTTCAATTCACACTACATTTAAATAAACACAGCCAAAATGAAGAACAAGAAAGTTTAAAATTGATAGCACCTGCAAGATAGCAGCATGATTTTTGCGAGATGAAGATGAATCCCACTTCGAAAATCCTGTGTGCTTATGGTATTCATCTTTGGGGATTCTTCCAAGTTGGCATGCACTCTCGATTCTGTTCTCCATGTCTTCATACAGCTTCTGTCAAATTAAGAATGTCATGTCATTGACCGCACAATCAGCTCAGTTAGTTCTGATTCTAGATCATAGGCAAGGACATACAATCGAACCAATGTGCTAGACTCCTTGTGAACACTAGACACTGATCTTCACACTTAATGGATCACTGAATCACCGAGATTTACCCTCAAAACTAATAATAATATTTTTAAGCATGTTCCCATCTCACCTTGACATGGGAGAAATCTCTCCCACTGCTGACATCAGGAGCAGAACTAAAATAAGCTGCTGGGCACCTGGGCTCAATGTTGAATTTCTTGCAGTATGGAATCCAGTGCTTAGAGAAGTTGGAAGCCTCCATTAGAGCATAGAAAGTAAGCTCAGATCCAGCATCATCAGAGAGGTAAACACTAAGTTTCTCCGGTGGGTAGTCGTATGCCATGGCAGACAAAACAGTATTGACCACCATGATTGGCGGCTCTGTTGCAGGGTCAGCTGTACATACAAACACATCCACCCTCGGCAAATCCTTCCCATACCTGTTTCTTACGCCAGAAGGAAAAGAACAAAAAACCAAAACCTTAGTAAAAGCTAGAATAAAAAACCAGACAGTTTTACGTTGGAACTGTTGAGCATATAATATATAAACATAAATGTACAGTCCAACTAGCAGCTTAAGCTTTTAGAACCATGGGAGTAGTATCTAGACCTTTTCAAGAGTGTTTGTCTGAAAGGTTGACGAAACACAGGGCTCCAACGCTGAGCCTGAGTGAAAATCCAATTAATCCCAAACCATAACTCCGCCCCATACATCCCCATCCAACCCATTCTTCCATATTCTCCCGCTTCGGGAATGTGAATCACTCTGTAAATCCAAACACAGACAATTCCCACAAAAATGGAAGCCGAGAAAAGGCGGTAAACCAGCCTGCCCTTTGCTATCCTAGTTTCAAATAAAGGCTCGTACTTGCCATTCTCCACTAACTCGGTTTCCATTATTCTCCCCACCAAGAATGGCTAGCTGCGCTTTCTTCTTTCCAGTTGTGAATAAATTAAGCAGAGAATCCTTAGCCCCACAGCCGTATCTATTCATCTAAGACCATCTCCAACCACTGGAAAATGGCATATCTGCAAAAAAATTGACGCAAATTGCCTCCTACGACCAGGCCAAAACAACAAAAGTTTTGTCGTGGGTGAATAGTAGTCGTCATATTTGGCACATGACTGATAGGAGCATTGTTTTCAAAGATTTTTCAAACTCATTTTTACCAATGTGTAAAAATAAGTGTTAGTAAATAAGTTTTCTAAAAAAAAACAGATAATGAAAACTGATAAATTAGAAAACCAAAAAAACAACATTAGTAAACGGGCCTAAAACAGCAATGCACTGGTCTTTTTTTCTTTTTTCTTTTTTTTTTCTTTATCCTTTTTGTTTTTATATATTTACATATTTTGCTAAAAATTTAAATATAAACGATTTATTATTTAAAAAATTATATTACTTGAAAGATTTCATGACGATTAAAAATTTTAATATTAAATATATTAATTAAAAATTAAATTACATAAAACATAATTATAGTTTAATTTTATTAAATCTATACTATTAATAAAAACAATATCCTCAGTTTTAACTTCCCGCCCAAAACAGACCTATAATATTATGGTTTGCGTAATATTGTAAAATATGGTAATACAATTCTTATCCCTAATACAATTGTAAATCTATACTATATTAATAAAAACAATATCCTCATTTTTAACTTCCCGCCCAAAACAGACCTATAATATTTTGGTGTGCGTAATATTGTAAAATATGGTAATACAATTCCTATCCCTAATACAATTGTAAATCTATACTATATTAATTAAAACAATATCCTCATTTTTAACTTCCCGCCCAAAACAGACCTATAATATTTTGGTGTGCGTAATATTGTAAAATATGGTAATACAATTCCTATCCCTAATACAATTGCAAATTAAAATAGAATTCCTAATAAAATATATTATTTCCTACGTTCCTATTCGTAATACAAGACTAGAATTACTAATGGTAATAATTCAGTATATATATATTTCTCTGCAATGCAATCTATATCTATACTCTATACTACTATTAATAAAAACAATATCCTCAGTTTTAACTTCCCGCCCAAGACAGACCTATAATATTTTGGTGTGCGTAATATTGTAAAATATGGTAATACAATTCCTATCCCTAATACAATTGCAAATTAAAATAGAATTCCTAATAAAATATATTATTTCCTACGTTCCTATTCGTAATACAAGACTAGAATTACTAATGGTAATAATTCAGTATATATATATTTCTCTGCAATGCAATCTATATCTATACTCTATACTATTAATAAAAACAATATCCTCAGTTTTAACTTCCCGCCCAAGACAGACCTATAATATTATGGTTTGCGTAATATTGTAAAATATGGTAATACAATTCCTATCCCTATTTCTATAAATTATCAGAATATTACTCTTTTTGTTTTTCGAATAAAAAATAAAGATAAAGACATTATAAAAGGAAAAAAAAAGTTTAACAATGTCAAATTGTATTTTTTTTATTTTCTCGTACAAATTGATATGATTGATTTTTATTTTTAAAATGAGCATAAAAGTAAAATATATTTTTTAAAATGATTTTTTAATTTTAAAATATTTAAATATAATACATGAAATAATAGGTATTCTTAGGAATTTTCTTAAATTATTTACAATAATTATATCATAATAATTACTTAATTAGATTTTTATAATTTGTGGGTCAAATATGACAATATTGAGTATGAGTGCTACAGGGTCTACATAAACTCATAAATATCTCACGTGCTAATTTGTCAGCATCCATTGGGATTTGGGATCCAAAAATATTTTCTGATAAAGCGTTTGGTTCCATATCCCGGGAATCGTGACCTTAAATTGTGGGCAAATAAATTCCCAATTTTCTGATAAAAGAATATATTTTCGAATTTCTCATTCCGCATGTTCATAAAATATTTTAATTTTATTACTTATTAAGAACTACTTAGACTGTATATGTTATCTTACCGCCCCCTCCCCCAAAAAAAAAAAAGAAAAAGAAATTAGATATTTATACGCCTAATCACGTGGGCAAGAAAAAAACGGTTTCATATTAATTTGGAAAAACATTAAATTTAATATATAAAGAAGATATTTTAAATTTGGAAAGGGAATAATCAAATTGGGTAGGACATTAGGTGAGAGTTGAGAGTTGAGAGGCAGGTAGGGTGGCCTTCAAGTTTATCCAGGAAGTTGGGTGTGTAGCTTTGATGAATAGAATGAAACCTAACCAATTTGGTAAAGTTGCAAATTGGGGAATAAGGATAAATTAAACCCAATGCCAAATGCCAAATGTGAGTGTTTTGTAATCCAATTCCGAAAGAATGACTCTCTGGAACAACTCTCTCTCCTCGGTTTCTCCTTTCTTCTCTGTTAGAAACAGCTCTGTGATGTGATGTTTTGCTTTCATCTTCTCCCACCCTGGAAATGACATAAATAATAATAATAATAATAATGAGCGAGTAAAATATTACTTACTCGAAAATCTTGCTTTCTCGACCTGTGCTTTGAATTTTCGTTCTTTCAGATCATGAGTCTATATATATATGATGTACCACTGATGCTGCCGACAACAATATTAATTTCGACCTTTCAGAACACCTGGATTTTCATGAATCTGTCTCATGCCCACTGATGTGACTCAACCTAACCTAACCTAACCTAACCTAACCTGGCTCTATGAGGGAACCAACACAACACAACACAACCAGCAAACTGTGGGATCGGATGATGATGAAAATGAGTATGACGTGAAACAGAAAAGGGAAATTTATAACTCAAATTCAATGCACCTAGGATAGTCATGTCAATTAGAGTAGATTCTCTGTCAAGTTACCAGTCCATCAGCTTCAACAAAGAGAATCGCAACGGCCGGGTTATACAGCTAGAAACTACTGTCTTAAAATCTACTCCCTCTGTCCCATTTTACCTGTCTTACTTTCCTTTTTAGTTTGTCCCAAAATGTTGTCCTCTTTCCTAAATTGAACATCACAATCATTCTACTTTTCCCAATTTACCCTTATGACTTTTGCTTTCTTTATTGCTTTTATTTCCAAAAGTGAAAAAGTTGGGGGCATAATTGGAAAGCACATCACATTTATTTTAATTTCTTAAAAAGCGTGCAAAAAGCAAATGAGACATCCAATTCGGGACGGAGGGAGTACTATTTTATGCATACAGTTGAAGCTCATGCATAGAAGAATGAGAAAAACAAACATGCAGGACAAGTGGATACATTCTTGCATAGTCACTACTCACTACTCACAAAGCCCTACAACTCACACCAACTATTATTAGAAGCACAAACTGCATACATTTCCTCAGTGGACATCAAAACATTTTTTCTATCTTTTCTCTTATGGCATGTTTGGTTGGATGGAAAATCAATTCCATGGAAAAGATTTTCCAAAAAGTTGAGGAAAATAAGTAATTATGTTGTTTGGTTGGATGGAAAATGTTTTCCATGGAATTTGACTTCCCAAAAAGAAAGGAAAACAAATTCTTTGGTTGAGATAGGTATTTTGTTTTCCAAAGAGATTGGGGAAGAAAGTATAAGCCCTTGGACTATTTTACCCTCATCAAAATTGACTAATTACACATGTATATATAGCCAAACCATTAATTACTAAGGGCATATTGGTCTTTAGATTCATAATTCTTTACCATTCCAAACCCAACCAAACAATGGAATTCATATTCCCAGTAATTTCTTTTCCACTAACCAAACAGTAGAATCTATTTTCCTGGTAATTTGTTTTCCACGGAATTTGAATTCCATTTCCTTCAAATATTTCCCAGCAAACCAAACGAGCTGTTATTGTTTGTAACTAAGTCTATGCCCAAAATATTATAACAAATTCATTCCGTGCAAATACTAGTTACAATAACAAAAGTATTAATATAAATTTTTAATTTATGAGAATATAAATTATTTAGTGTAGGAATAAAATTTGGTGTAGAATTTAGTGTAAATAGATGTGAGATGAAAAAAATTTCATGTAAGAATATGCTGAAAATATTCATTTTGATGTAAAATTTGGTGCAGATAAGTGTGGGGATGAGTTTTCAAAAAAATGAGTGTGGGGATGATCTAATAAATGCATCATGCCACTATCAATTGAAGCAGTTCTTATATCGTGGACCGCGGTCCACAATGCATTGTGCACCGCGGATCCCCAAAACGACGTCGTTTTGATTAATGAAACATACGGATGAATTCGCGCCACTCACTTTCTTTTCGTATATACTGCAGTTTCTTTTCAAATATACTGCAGTTTCTTTTCATATATACTGCAGTTTCTTTTCTATATATACCACTCACTTTCTTTTCAAATATACTGCAGTTTCTTTTCAAATATACTGCAGTTTCTTTTCATATATACTGCAGTTTCTTTTCAACTGTAGTTTTATATGAAAAGAAACTGCAGTATATATGAAAAGAAACTGCAGTATATTTGAAAAGAAACTGCAGTATATATGAAAAGAAAGTGAGTGGCGCGAATTCATCCGTCTATTTCATTAATCAAAACGACGTCGTTTTGGGACCGTGGTCCACAATGCATTGTGGACCACGGTCCATGATATAATTTGCGCAATTGAAGAGCTTAGTTTTGTCAGATTCTGAATAACGTACATAAATTGAATAGGGTAATCAACTTCAGAAAAGTCTTTACTATAGAGACTGGCTGAATGGTCTGCACAGTTGCGTACGTAGAATTAAAGTTTTGGTAGTTAGCATATTTATATATAAACATAAATGTGTAATTTATCTATCAACTTTTAATTGAGATAAAATACATATTTTAATTGTGATACTACACGTAACATGTTGATAAATGACGACCTGTTGTACATATGCAATTTGTATCTTTTTTTTTTTTTCTCTCTCTCTGTAATTTTCCTTATTGGTAAACATAATTTCTGGTCTGAAATTATAGTTGGGAAAAGGAACATTTGATAAAACTTTTTTTTTTTTTTTTTTTTTTTTTTAATCAAAGGAACATTTGATAAAACTTGAAAGTGATGGATTGTGGGTTTCCTTGGTAGAACTGACAATTTTCTTGGACTGGGTATGGAGTATAGTGTTTGTGTGCATGCAAGTATGCAACCAATCAAAAACAACTCTCTTGGTGGCATTCTGTTATAATATATAACAATATTGGGCTCGGATAACTCAAATGGGCTATAATACACATGGGACAAACCACACTAAAAGATTGAATTCAACCAATTAGCTAGTCTAACCCATAGCCTTATACACCCATATTCTCTTTCTTATTTTATCAATGTGGGACTCTTAACAATTCCTGAGAAAAGTTGTCAAAACAGATTTAGATCACCGGCCAGGAGGATATTGTCAATTATTTTATTGACTAGAGTTCAGCTATGTGGAATCCCAAATTTTACTGTCAAAATTTTAATCTTTGATAGGTACTTATAAGCTACTCCAAAATTTTTCATGTAAATCCCAATATAAAATTCAGACCAGAAATTATTTTTAACCAAAAGGAAGATTACAAACCAAAACATTACGTATGCTTCCATGCCGGCCAGCCATTCAGCCAATGTCGTCTATGATATCTGTCTATTAGTAAACATTATTTTTCTTACAAATGGTCGTTATAGTGGCATGATGAAGCTGTAAGATAATATAATACTGCTGTGGCGGCTAATAATTGTCTTTTTATTCAGAAAACTGGGAAGTAGAAAGGCAATATTGTTGGGTGTGGAGAATAATGGAAACCGAGTTAGTGGAGAATGGGAAGTACGAGCCTTTATTTGAAACTAGGATAGCAAAGGGCAGGCTGGTTTACCGCCTTTTCTCGGCTTCCATTTTTGTGGGAATTGTTTGTGTTTGGATTTACAGAGTGATTCACATTCCAGAATATGGAAGAATGGGTTGGATGGGGATGTTCGGGGCGGAGTTATGGTTTGGGATTTACTGGATTTTCACTCAGGCTCAGCGTTGGAGCCCTGTGTTTCGTCAACCTTTCAGACAAACACTCTTGAAAAGGTCTACATAGTATCAAGTTTTCATTCTCAGAACTGAAAACTGTTTCTTGCTTTTACTAAGGTTTCGGTTTTTTGTTCTTTTCCTTCTGGCATAAGAAACAGGTATGGGAAGGCTTTGCCAAGAGTGGATGTGTTTATATGTACAGCTGACCCTGCAACAGAGCCGCCAATAATGGTGGTCAACACTGTTTTGTCCACCATGGCATATGACTATCCAGCGGAGAAGCTGAGTGTTTAGCTCTCTGATGATGCTGGATCTGAGCTTACCTTCTATGCTCTAATGGAGGCTTCTAACTTCTCTAAACACTGGATTCCATATTGCAAGAAATTCAACATTGAGCCTAGGTCCCCATCAGCTTATTTTAGTTCTGACCAGTATGATGTCAGCAGTGGCACAGATTTCTCCCATGTAAAGGTGAGATGGGAAACCCGTCTTGTAGACTCACAAGGGCAGGTCAGATTGTCCATAGCTGATTAGCTCAAACTAAGAATAGCATATAGGTTGTTTAGACCGAGGATCAAACTTATAATCTAATCATGTGTTTACCAAATCATCAGTCTGATCAATTTGACTAGGGTTACCTACAACATGACATTCTTAAATCTTAATTTTTCAGAAGCTGTATCAAGAAATGGAGAAGAGAATCGAGAGTGCATGCCAACTTGGAAGAATCCCCACAGATGAATACAATAAGCACAGAGGATTTTCTAAGTGGGATCCATCTTCATCTCGTAAAGATCATGCTGCTATCTTGCAGGTGCCATCAATTTTAAACTTTCTTGTCCTTCATTTTTGCTGTGTTTATTTAAATGTAGTGTGAATTGAAGCATTTTTTTTTTCCTACTTTGAAAAGATTGTAATTGATGGAAGAGAGGGAGAAGCCAAGGACAGTGAAGGCCACTCATTGCCAAATCTAGTTTACATGGCCAGGGAGAAAAGGCCTCACCATTTTCACAATTTCAAAGCTGGTGCCTTGAATGCATTGGTCAGCTAATTAAACTGCCACAACATACATTACTAACATTTTTTGCATCAACCCAATATTTTAATCTTGTAATTGATATATATGCAGATAAGGGTTTCATCAGAGATCAGTAATGCTCCTATCATTCTTACTCTCGACTGTGATATGTACTCAAACGACTCGGGTTCAGTTCAAGATGCGCTTTGCTTCTTCATGGATGAAGAGAAAAGCCACAATATTGCTTATGTACAGTATCCACAGGCTTTCCAGAATATTACCAAGAATGAGTTATATGGAGGCTCCTTTAGAATAATCTATGTACTACACCGACCACACTTGATATGCATTACAGAGTGACACTTACTCTTTTTATGTACTATATATCTTACTTGCATTACATTGTTTTCTGTATAGTTTGTGGAACTTCATGGCATGGATGGCTATGGTGGTCCTTGGTATATTGGAACCGGATGCTTTCACAGGAGGGACGCTCTATTTGGAATGGAATTCAGCAAGGCGGCTAGGAATGGATTATTGAAGAGTGAGCCTCCTACAAGAACACATCAAAATGTTGAAGCGTTTGAAGAGAGTCTGCAGAAACTAGTGAGCTGCACCTATGAGGAAAACACTCAATGGGGCTATGAGGTTTCGATCTCTTTTTCTGCGTAAATTTTGATGATATATCTTCTAGTCACCATTGATTTATGTTTTTGATTGGCAGATTGGTATGAAATATGGATGTCTAGTTGAGGATGTGCTGACGGGGTATGCGATTCTATGCAAGGGGTGGAAATCAGTTTATTTTAGCCCGGCAAGAAAGGCGTTTTTGGGTTTGACAGGAACCACTCTGGATCAGGTTCTGCTTCAACAAAAGAGATGGTCTGAAGGAGGCTTTCAGACTCTTTTTACAAAGTATAGTCCACTAGGAAACTTCTTCAACATTGGTCTTACATTTAGTTATTTGCCCTTTTCTCTTTGGGCTCCTGATTGCTTGCCAGTTCTATGTTACTCTATTATACCTTCTCTTTACCTACTCAAAGGGGTTCCATTGTTTCCTCAGGTAATTCCATCAATTCCCACCTCAACTGTACTATTCTTATTTTACATCAGTCCACAGATCATCTTAATTCTTAATTATGTCGAGTGTAGGTCTCGAGCGTGTGGTTTTTGCCATTTGCTTATTTAGTAGTCACGACGCTTGCTTACAGCTGCGCTGAGTTCCTCTATACAGACGGAACGCTCCTAGGCTGGTGGAACGAGCAAAGAATGTGGCTGTATAAGAGATTAAGCGCTTACCTCCTCGCGTTTCTTGATATAACGCTGAAATTGGCGGGCTGTTCGAATTCAACATTTGTAATCTCGGCAAAGGTGTCGGACGAGGATGTTTGTGTGAGGTATGAGCAGGAGATGATGGAATTTGGGAGTGATTCTCCCATGTTTACTATCTTGTCATCTGTGGCTATGCTCAATGTCTTGTGCTTTGTTGGGGCAGTGAAGAAAATGGTGACAGAAAGATTTGTGTTTGAGAATTTGGGGTTGCAGATTGTACTTTGTGGGGTGCTGGTTTTGATCAATTTGCCAATATATAATGGTATGTTGTTGAGGAAAGATAAGGGAAGGATGCCAAGCTCAGTTACTTATAAAGCAATTGTTATAGCTCTCTCTGCTTGCACTTTGTTCAATTTTTTGTAATTCCAATTCTACTGCCTTAATTCCAATATACATAAACAGAACATGAATTCTGTACATTATAAACATGAATTCTGATACTAAAAAAAACATGAATTCTGTGTATTATGTAAGTGTTTATTTATCCTCAACTATATAATTCTGTAGATTATAAAATGAAATTCTGTACTTTATGAAGTGAAATTATGTATATTGGACCACTACGGAACTTGGTACACCACATAAATTGCCACTCAAATACAAAAGAGAGTGCACATTGATAATGACAACGTTAAATATAATACATCGATGCTCAAAGCATCGGCTTCAACCACAAATGAGTTTAGGATGAAAACAAGAAAAGTAATTTGTTCATTAAAAATTGTCGTCGTTCAAGTGATACTGTTGGAGGACTTGTGGGCAGTTAGGCAAAGGTTGGGCAGTAGCGAAACCTATGCTGTTGGCGAAACGGACGTCGCTGGTAATGCCGTTGTTGCGAGTGAGAATGACGCGAGCACGGTCGCGTCCTTGGCTGGGAACGTCGCAGAGAGGGTCGGAGCTCTGCTTCAGAACGACGTCGCAGAAGTCGCCGCCGCGCTCGCTCTCCACCAAGATGCTGTACTCTCCCTCCGAGTTGGTTACGCCTTCGATGGTGTAGGCCAGGGCGTTGGTGCCCCTGTTTCTGCACTCAATCTGGACCCTTGATCCTGTCAATTTAATTAGGAATATTAACCAACCAAATTGGTCAGACCATTAATTTGGTAATTATATAAAGTTTTGTCAGTAATTTATTGATCTTCTTGATTTGAACTAGTTAACTATATGTAACTTAAACTAGTTTATATTCTTAGAGAGCTATATGTCAAGGACTGTTTCCGTGTGTTAGACTCAATGAATGAATGTGCTAACTAGTTAACTTGCATTATGGATAAAGGGAGTGTTAATAGCATTAAGGGATGTTCTGCCTTAGACATTAAAGTCTGGTCAAGTTAGGCACGTCGACTCTCGATTGAGTTTGGGGAGCCTATAGCTAAGACTTGACTATGAAGGAGACCGATGCTATTCGAAGGGCACACCTGATCAGGAGCCGGTTCCCCTGATGAGTCTATGGCAAGACAAAATCAGTATGACACGTATGAAGATAAGACTGGTCTGCTGGCATGAGGGTTTGGGATGCCACACGGGTATTGTATGCTATGCCAGACTCTATGCCCTTAATATAGACTACCTAAGCTGATTTATCTTTTTTCTACACTTTCAAGTAGTGGATACGAGTAATAAAAATAAAAGTGATGATCTATCTGATGAGAGCTGAATGAGTTGAAGAAAATGAATGTACCGGGGATATATCTGGTGGCGGTGGTCTCGAAGCCGCAGTTGCAGGTGTCGCAGTAGACTTTGCCCTTCACAAGGAAAGGGGTGTCCATGAAATGGGCGGTGGCGATAGCGGCAGAGAGCGAGCAGAGAGCAAAGAACGCCACCAATGTTGCCATGGTTTTTGGTTTCCTAGTAGTAGCCCAGAGTGGAAGGATTGATATAATGGCCGGCCGGCCGGTAGAGAAATGTTTGGGGAGGGGGTTGTGCTACTAGCAATCATGAAATTAAATCATTAAAAGGTATCCATTAAAAAAAAGTAGAAAAAGTAAAAGAATATAATGACTTTTTTCCTTTACTTGATCGATTAATGTTATATAGCCGTTAATCTTTACCCGGTTTCAATCCAACCAGTTTTGGAATCTTTCATACCTCATAAATCGAGAAGTTAATTGATCTCTGAGGTCGGTTTCCGATCGTAGTAACAACACCACGTCAGCCACCAAGTTGCTGTTTTGACAGTCACATTCGCACCCGACATATGTGTTATATGATCGACTTAAGTCACCCATAACCGTATGCCAAATTTTCGACATATATTCCCTGTTCTAACTCTATGGATACCGCGCTCCACCAACTTGAAGAGGGATATAATTTCTTAGACTATACCTACATTTTTAGACCTAGTTGAAACCGGCCTTATGATGAGCCATTGTAATTTCAAATTGCACTTGACTTTATTATCACAATCAATATCATTATTACTTTACTTTGTTATTCTTTACTACACACATTATAATTTTTTTTGTAGTGTACATATCTTAGATTATTTACATTATCAAATACCATCTTATTTTTTACTCCGTACTTATATAATAGTAATAGGCATTATAACGACGGATTGTTGCCACATGATGTCATGCATGTGTTAGATTTGGGATAACTTGATGGATGAGAAATTAAAGGTTCAGAGAGGAAATTAAAGTAACAAAGAAGTAAAGAACCTATATCATCATTGTGGATCACTCAATTCTTTTCTTGGTTAGGTAAACATTAATGATAATTCATAATTTGTTCCACTACCATTTGTCTCCTATGATGAATCCGAAGACATTGCAAAATGTATAGATATATAATTACTACGGCTTGCCTTAGCTTGGAGAGAAATATTGTTCATATCTATGTTTAAATTATCACAAAAAATATCAAGCACCTCGTGCCCAGATGACATACAGTGACTATTTCATATGGGAAATCATGAAATCGCCGCTCAATGGAAGCGGTATTGACTCTTGCGTGTCTATTTCACCGCGAACAAATAAAAACATGATAAATTATCTAACAAAAAACTCATTTGGCAAATGAACTTTTCCTACTCTTGTCAACTTTAAAAAAAAATCAAAATAAAAATATCTTAGTTTATCTTTTTATTTTTTACACTTATCACAATTAGTTGGCTTATTAACTACTAAATTTTATTTATTTATTTTTTTTTTTTACCTTTAGCTAGTTTTTCAACTCGACATACCAAATAAAGCATACATAATTTGTTAACTCGAGGTACATAATATGTTAATTGGGTTGAAAAAATCGCTAGGCGTTCCTCGGTCGCTCGAGTAGCGCCTAGCGCCTAGGCGGGGATTAATTGGCTTCTAGGCGCCCATGTATTTTATATTTTATATTTTATATTTTTAAAAAATTTGTATATATATATATATATATATATATATATATATATATATATATATTAACTTTTAAGACTTGATAATTATAAACTATTTAATATTTTAATAGTTAATAATAAAATATTAAATATTAACATAAAAAGGATCTATAGTTTGAACAATTTAGGGTTATTTCACTCAAAACTATGTCGTTTTGAGTGAAATAACCCTTTTTAAAAAGATGGTAACAATAGCTAATCGGCCGACTAGACGACCTAGTCAGTGCCTAGGCGGCCTTAGCTTGTCGGTGCCTAGTCGGCCTTATTGATGCCTAGAAGGCCTAGGTGGCGCTTAAGCGGCCTAGTCGGCCAGCCACCTAGACCACTGATTATGGGGATACGCTAGGCGGTCGGCCAACGCCTAGTGCCTAATAAGCGGAATTTTTGCAACACTGGTAATTATATAATTCAAATGTTGCTTTGGACCATAGTTCATGATGCAAGGTGACTAGGTGAGCCTTGTCCATGGTATAATTTGCCTCGTAGGGTTGCAGTATAAACTTGGGTATTTTGCCTAGATATGATAAGAAAATCCAAAATTGTGTTCCAAATTGAAAATTCATTACAATATAATCTGTAGCTGTCACATTCCTTTAATGGTGCAATACAGAACGGAACAAAATCCATTGATTGCATCGATCACCGCCACAAGAAACAATAATTGATTCAACCAATTAATTACATAATAAAGCGACATCATTCATTGAAGGACTAAATTGTTGGCTGGAAACATTGCAATCAATCAAGAACAGGATCGATAAGACTAGCTAAGATGTGTTTTAATCTGCAGTACACGCTAAAGAAGGTGAAGATTGTTGGGAAGAAATTCAGCAATGGAGAAGTGGATGAGAAAGGGTTACTGTCGGAAGAGGTTGAGAGATGGAAGAGTCAACAACAACAGCAGAAGATAGACAGAGGCTCCCATTCCCTTGGTGATGATGATGAAGATTCTATGAATAAGGATTTTAATGTGGGCAATAACTGATCCATTGTTGTTGTACGTCATCATGTATGTTTGCTTTGGTTGTTCTGTACTGTGTTGTTGATGTAAGTATTACATACATGCACCTTTTGCTAATGCTCCACTATTCTCATCATCTCCTCCCTCAAATCTCAATATGTGTGTTGGTAAATTCACCGGGTTGATCTCTGTTCGTTTAATGGTCTGGGTGCCGGGTTCACCTATATATCCTTGCTCCGGGAGGTATGGGAGCTGGCCCACGGGGAATTTTCACTTGTAGAATTAAACCTGGGTTCTCCAGAAATTCTTTCCCACAAAGAAAATTCACTTGCCACTTGAGTTACCCATTGGGTTTATATATGATGTATATATAAAATAAAATTTTATAGTATTGGTTGACTGAGAATCAAAAACTCTCAAATCAACAATTCCTATAGCCATCAATGTCCTTTACCGATTTCTGCCAAACAATTTGCCCTCCCAGTACCTGCCCGTCTTAGCTGCAGGTCTGTGAGATGATACTTGTTAAGATCAAACACACTATATGCCAAAAGTTATAGCTCACAACGAATGCTCAACTTTATTTCCTGATATACCGCCGCGCCACTACATTTTGAAGAGACATGATTATGAACCTACCCTTCACTGACCTCTGCCCAACAATTCCTTTAGCCACCAATTACTGGACTTAGCTGTTTACCGACCTCCGGAGAACAATTCGCAATCTCTTTTCATTGGACCATGGTTTAAAGAACCCCTGAGGGATCCCTATAAGAAAAAACACAAATTCCTATCAACTTTGTTTATTATTATTTTTGAATTTACTCTAACCTAACAAATGTTGGGATTGGACTCAAATCCGGGAACTTTCTTAAAAGTAGGTTTTCATTGACTTTGTATCTAGCTATTAATATGCGAAAGACACATCAAAGATTTTTATTTATCGTTAAAATTGGATGAAAATTTCTGTCCACTTTAAATGGATGGAATGGGCACCCATCAGGCCATCACAAGTTTGAGGTGTGCCATTTTCCATTCACAGTTCATAGCAAATATATTGAAGTAGCTAGTATAGGACAGTTGGCAAAATTTTGAGAATTTAAGACAATGACAAATTAATTTTGAACTTATCGTCATGCTTGTAGGATAACAAAATTAATAAATAAAAAAAAAACTGAAATTATTTAAATGTTAAAACCGACAGTCAAATCGAATTAATTTGATCAGTAGTCACCACTGAACTGATTAATGAAATTAATTCGAAGTGGTCAATTATGCAATATTTAATTGAATTATGCGCGCTAGATGGACTTATTGAATAGAGGCTGAAAAGAAGGGAAGGTGAAAATGAAGAATGTATTAGGACACAAAGAGGGGAATATTAAGAGTGATAAACCCATAATTAAGTGTAATCAGGAATATAATGATGCGCAATTCACTTTCCCGCCCACTAAAAGCACTACAAATACAACTGTAAACTATTCGGTCATTATATCACAAATGTGTGAACAATTGAAGTCAACAAGCAAAGAGTGGATGTTGGAATATTGGCCTAATCAATCACTCACTCAGTACGTGCAGTGGAGAACCATTCAATTTTTGTCAATTAAGTGCCACAGTTTTAAAGACTTGGTGAACTCCAGTGGCATCAAACCCTTCCCTTACGGGAGGTGGTGGGTTCGAGCCTCAATGGAGGCAATACTGACTCTTGTGCTTCAATAGGTTGAGAAAGTAGTTATGAACAAATACTGCTAATAGAGTCAGTAGTATTCAAAAAAAAAAAAGAGTTGGTGAACCAAATTGTTAGCATTATTTAATTAGGCTACAAAACGTGACACTTAGTCATGCATATCCCTCACTTATAAGCTAAAAAATCACTTTGTGCTACTCGATCACAAGGTAATTGACATCGAAAAGTATATTTAATTTTAATAAATAAAAAAAGAAATATAGAAACTAGTGGTGCCTTTAATTTGCCAATTAAGTGGATGCGTCATTTTCATGGACGTTAAAAAACAAGCATTGGAGCACAAACGGGTTGCCCATAACAGAAGCCCATGTGCACTGAATAGTCGTGTAAAATGTGTGACCATTATTTTGGTTACCAAATGGAAATCGCCTAACAATAATCAGTTGGACCAGTGGTTATTAAGGAAGAGAGCTGGTCAGGTTAATTACTCAATGCTGATTAAGTGGACTGACCATGGTTCGCACGACTGTGTGAATCATATATATGATAAATTATTTTTTTTATGTATAATGTATATTATTTTTATACATTGCATACATTATTTGTATGTATATGATACATTATTTTATACGTAATGTTCGTTGTTTAAATCAATTGAATGTGTACAAAATAGTATGACAACAATTTGAATGTTCATTATTTATATGCATGAGATTCATTATTATCTGACTATGTATAAATTGATTGAAGGTTGATTATTTAGACATGTATATTTTAGACCCATCTCTGTTGTATCTGAGATTCATTCTTTGTAGAGCATAGTTAGACTTATTCAGCACATACATCCCCTTTACTTAGAAATATAATATTTAGTAAATCAACGTTCAGTATTTGTATTCATAAAATTCATTATTTGTAATTTTGTATGCGTAAAATACATTATTTACGTGAATGTGTTTTGATGCATGAGCCACATAATTTTGTGGACTATCCTCTATAGTAAAATTTGCCTTCATGGCTTGTCAAAAACAATTATGTTGAGTGTATTAGTTCAACACCCTTTTTATTTATTTATTTA
Organism: Ipomoea trifida; assembly: GCA_003576665.1. Classification (NCBI taxonomy): domain Eukaryota; kingdom Viridiplantae; phylum Streptophyta; class Magnoliopsida; order Solanales; family Convolvulaceae; genus Ipomoea; species Ipomoea trifida. The sequence goes on along the minus strand of CP025648.1, from coordinate 22,619,017 downwards.
AAAAAAAATAATCTCGATTTTCCCATTTCGTCACTATATTTTAGACTTCATATACCTGCTTAAGCCATGAGAAATTAAATCGAGCCAATTGAAAAAGATAAAAATGTGTTTTTGGTGTTTCAATTGTTAACATTTTAATATTAGGGTCGACTTGTTTTTAAATTTCAATAAATATGGTCCCTCAAGTATGCACGGTGTTGCAAATTCAACTGCTCACGGTATATATAGTATTCTAATAAGGTGGTGTTTGGTTTACAGAATGTGGAATTACTTTGAATAATAATATTACCTCTTCAAAAGTGACTAGATGAGATTACAAGAACAATATTAGATTATGTGTTTGGTTAGAACATACTATTAACTTGTTTAGTTGAGGGTTGTATTTTAGATTATATTAATCAAATTACTCTAATGCACTCAATACATACATACATATACACCCAAGTAAATTAATAAATAAACAATAATATGGCTTGAGCAGCTCGATTGTTCGAGCTTGAGTTCATGCTCGAACTCGAATTTGAGTTCGAATTTAATCTGTTTGATTTTAATTCATATTTCGATTGTTCGAGCTCGAGCGGCTCGACAAGCCACGAGCCTAAGACATTAGAACTCGAGCTTGGCTCGATTATTAAACGAGTCGCTCGAGCTTGACTGAAGCTCGAATTTGACTGAGCTCAAGCTGAGCTTTGACCGAGCGGCACGCGAGCCGCTTGGCTCATTTAATTTACACCCCTAATGAAAACTAATTTTAGAATATATAGGAGATGGAAGCAATTAGGTTATCTTTGACATTATAAAATTATCGAAATAATTACATAATTTGAACTAAATAAAATTATATAACATTACCCAATTCATATTACTTAGGTAATCTTGGATATCAGACCAAATGCCCCTATATGATGAAAATTTGAATTTACAACACCTTGAATAGTTAAGGGGTCATATTTGGTTAAACTTTCATAAGGATTTACCCAAAAAAGGAAATAAGCCAAGAAATTAATAAATTCATCTTATTCAAAGTGCAAGTTGTTATTACTCCGCATTATTTTTTATTTATATTTATTAGGTGATCACAGTTTTACGGAATTAATCCTAAACTCACAACACTTCGCCTCTAGAGGCACTACAGAAGTAAATCACAAGTTAGGCAATTAGCCTCCTAATTAGACTATAATATTCATGTGTGCACATGGGATAAATTTTAAACCCACATCTTTATATTAAGTCGGGTGATGAACCACTATGCTAAGTCCTGTTATTACAATTTGTTAATTTTTTTAGAGCGTAGTGGGAAACTTTTATAGTACTTTAATTAACATAAGCAGCACTTTAACGTTAATACCAATGCTATTAGAGTGACGTATGGTTTATTATCCGGCCTGTATAAAGAACCCCATATTCTTGAAGCCCCTGAGATGCAAAATTCAGATAATCTTGCACTGAATGGTAAGCATATTCTCCACTACTACACTGATTACTAGTATTACCATTCAAGATAGCTTAATTAATGTCATGCCTTCAATGCCAGAAAAGTTCTTGATTAATTTATTAGTGTTCTAAAATTGTGTTTAGCTTGTATTATTTAGTATCTGGAATGGCCATTGCTCCGACGACCGGAGTTGAGATGACAGAATTGGAACTCTCTCATGAGTTCTCCCAAACACTTCAAAAAACCTCCTCAACCCGCCGCGCCGACGTCGAAGAAACCCTGCCGGCGGCGGCTGAGCGTGCCAGTTGGGTGCTCAATGTCCCCGAGCCGCCGGGTTTGTCCCGGAAGCTGGAGGGGTCGTTCAAGAAAACGGGGTCGTTTCTTTTAACTGCGTTCCAGCGCCTGAGAAAGCGCCCGGTCCAGGCCGCCCTCTCGGGTTGTGAGAGCGTGTTTCCGCCTCTTTCGTGGGGCAAAGAATACAGTTTGGTCAAGTTTAAATCCGACGTCTTGGCCGGTCTCACCCTCGCAAGCCTCTGCATCCCCCAGGTAAATATATATATGCTCTGTCTTAACTAAAAGTTTATATACTTTCTGTCTTAAGTACAGTAAAAGTTTAAGTTGATAGTGAGACTACTGCATTTCTGTTTATCAATTTTGTATGTTGTGTAGAGTATTGGTTATGCTGCTCTGGCAAATCTGGATCCTCAGTATGGCCTTTGTGAGTCCATTTCTTGTATCTTTTTCCCAATACATACGCATATAAAGTTAATAACGTTGTATTTGTTTCATGATTGGATTGAAGAGAATTATAAATTACGTTAATAATAAGTTGGCTAGGTGGTTTTGGTTTGATATGATACAGACACAAGTGTTGTTCCTCCACTTATCTATGCTGTGATGGGGAGTTCAAGGGAGATAGCGATAGGACCAGTGGCGGTTGTGTCGCTTCTCATATCCTCAATGGTTCCGAAACTGGAAGATCCTGCGACAAACCCAGCTGGGTACACAAGGCTGGTTCTCACTGTCACCTTTTTTGCTGGTACCTTCCAAGCTGCTTTTGGAATTTTAAGGTAACATAACTAAATTGTACCCAATTACTAAGACTTTGTGGTCTGGTAGCCCCTGGTTACACTTTTATGTAAGGGATGAGTTCGAGCCTGAGTGAAGGGCGAGAGGGTGATAGTTACCTAATTAGTCTGGGACTAAGAATTTCACTTTTTGTGGATAATAAAATCATAAAAGAAAAGTCATAGGTTTACTAGTCAACTTTCACTTTTCTTTCTTTCTTTTTTTTTTTTTTTGCAACATTTGACCGAGTGTTACTATATCTATATTTGCCGGGTTTTGTGGGTAGTAAATACTAGGTTACCTACACATTCCAACAATTTGAAAATGAATATGAAAAATCTTGAGTAGGGATTGTAACGATCACGGTGATTACATTCACCATTGGTGCGCTTCTATACTTTTTCTATCCATTCCAAATTTATGGTGCGTGGGTGGAACTTTTCGAAATTCATTTCCACCCCACTGGATGTAGTGTGAATCCACATAACTTTTTTTATTTATTAAAATATTTAAAAATAAAAAATATTTAAATATAATGTTATATTAAAAACACAAAATAAAAAAAAATTAAATATAATAATTAAGTTATTATTTATAATTTTCAAATAAACTTATTTATTTAGAACTAAAATGTTAAAATTTAAGGTGGATTATAATTTTTTGTAGGCTTTAGGAAGTAACTATTAGTACTCATGTTTCTACTAATTAATTATATATATAAATTAATAAACACACACATATATTATAACAACAACCAAAACATGGCGATGGTGTGTCAGGACTCAGGATGGAATTCTATTCAAGTTTTGTATATAACCTTTTCAACTTGCTTTTGGAATAGTTAGGTAATTAATTAAACTCATTAATTCACTTCTCTATTTGCCAAGTCAAATTCTAAATATAGTATGAATATGATGACATGCTTAAGAAATTAAACATTACAATAGCCCATGACATTATGATCTAGTGGCCGAAGTCATGAATTCGAACCCAGTAGGGACGGTATTGACTTTTTATTACCCTCTTTCTCTTTTATTGGCAATAAAAACATGATATGTAGCAAGAGTTTAACTCTATAGGAGCCCATATATCATTTTGGTTCCAATTGAATTTTACATGCATCCAGGTTGGGGTTTCTGGTTGATTTTCTTTCCCATGCTGCAATCGTTGGGTTCATGGCGGGCGCAGCCATTGTGATTGGCCTGCAACAACTCAAACCTCTGTTTGGCATCTCTAATTTCACAAACAAGACTGATATTGTCTCTGTCCTAAGTCACATCTTCACATCACTGCAGCATTATCCAGTACGTACTATACTTAGCTTATATATATATTATCCTCTTTTTTTTTTTTTTTTGGTCCTAGTTAAAAGAAACAAATTCAACTTACATATATATATGTTGGATATTTTTTGGCAGTGGAATCCTTATAACCTCATCATTGGATTCTCATTTCTGAGCTTCATCCTCGTTACCAGATTTCTGGCAAGTAATAATGTGGTTAAAGAAATCTATTTTAATTCAATCCCTTTATTACTGCCTGCTCTACTAACACTTAGCACCATATGATTAATGTAGGGACAAAAGCACAGGAAACTGTTTTGGCTACCTGCCATGGCGCCGCTTTTGTCAGTCATCTTGTCTACTCTATTCGTTTATCTGACAGGGGCTGAAAACCATGGAGTCAAGATAGTGAAGCATGTCAAAGGAGGGCTAAACCCCAGCTCCCTTCATCAGTTGCACTTCAACACCCCTCATATAGCTGAAGTTGCTAAGATTGGATTCATTGTTGCACTTGTCGCTCTCACGGTACGTAATAAAAGAGAGAGAGAGGAGCTGATTTTTTTAATTTTTTTTGGTGACGAGCCAGGAAAACCTGCAATCACTATTCAAGAGTGTGCATTGGTAAATCCTGTCTTGGGGCTCTAGCTATCAAAGAATCACGAGGACGTAAATCAGTCTAGGTGGTCTATTAGTTGCCAGGCTCATAACAAAAAGACCAATAAACTGCTCCTATTGAGAGTTGTAACCTTAAGCTTCTGGTTACAAAGTCAACAGTCTGACTAACTTGGCTGAATTGTCTAGGGATTATTTGATCTATGTGCATTAACATAACATGCATATATGTATATATGTACGTAGGAAGCTATTGCTGTTGGTAGGTCTTTTGCCTCTATGAAAGGATACCATCTTGATGGGAACAAGGAAATGCTGGCCATTGGAGTTGCCAACATTGCAGGCTCATTAACCTCATGCTATGCTGCAACAGGTAATTAATAAAAACACTCAAGCCAGGACCCTAACTCTACTACAAAAACTAGCTCATCAGTGGATATTTAACCCTAACATAAGTACCACTTCACATTCTCTCGTGAAGCTTATGTGAGATCGTATCATTAGCTTCCAGACATTTTAAAGTTGTCTGAAAATTAAACCTACATGCAGGTTCCTTCTCTCGCAGTGCTGTTAACTTCTATGCTGGGTGCGAAACTGCGGTGTCAAATGTTGTAATGGCCGTCACGGTGCTAATAGCACTACAGCTGCTCACCAGGCTCTTGTACTTCACTCCGGTCGCCATTTTGGCATCCATTATCCTCTCCGCTTTGCCCGGACTCATCAACCTCAATGAAGCTTATAGCATATGGAAGGTTGACAAGCTAGATTTCCTGGCTTGCGCCGGAGCTTTCGCCGGCATTCTTTTCGCTTCTGTGGAGATTGGCCTACTAGTAGCGGTATGTATAGTAATTAAGCAGTGCCCCAAAAATCCAGCCTAGGCATTAGGCACTGGTAGACTGCCTAATATATCACCTTAAATGGTGGTCTAGGCGGCTGACCGACTAGGCGACTGTGTAGGCTGCCTAAGTACCACTTAGGCGCTGACCGTCTAGGTCTCCTAAGCGCCGACTAGACCTCCTAATCGACTAATTAACTATTATTTTTTCTTTTTTTTTTAATGCGTTATTTCACTCAATTTTGAGAGAAATAACCCTAAATTGTACAAACTCTATATATCTTTTAGGTTAATATTTATTATATTAGTATTAACTGTTAAAGTATTATATAATTTATAATTATTAGTCTTTAAAAAGTTAAAAATACTTAAACAAGTTTTTTTAAAAAATACAGCGCCGAAGCCGATTAATCCTCGTCTAAGCGTCCTAGGAGCACCTACCTATTTTTTCAACCATGATAGTCAGACCTTCATTCTTTCAACTTTCAGGCCAAATTATAGCCTCCACCATTGGTACATGCTTAATTTTAGTACACTAGTTCATTTTAAATGTATTGTAAGTTCGTTTTTAAGTTGGATTGCAGTATACTAAAAATAACATATGTGTTAGTGATCTGCCATTTTTGTGAGTCTAATTTATATTGTCATCTATAGTCGTAACTAGTGATTAAAGTTTTATAATGCAATGAATATTATTGATGAAGTCAGGTGGGTGTGTCATTTGCAAAAATCATCTTGAATTCAATCCAGCCAGGCATTGAAAAGCTGGGTAGGCTTCCGGGGACTGAGGCATTGTTCATGGGTATTGACCAATACCCTATGGCTGCTCAAACTCCTGGAGTTGTCGTTATCAGGACCAAATCCTCTTTACTTTGTTTTGCCAATGCCAATTTCATTAAGGCCAGGTACGTAGTACAATAATCTTCAAACCTTTTCTCCCTAGCTACATATATGTGTATTTTTATTGAGTACTATTGACTCTGTTATAATGTATATATACATAGAGAAATTAAAGATACAAGGCCTAATTTCACTTAATTTGTTCGAAAATTACTAATAAGGATTCTGAGCCTGGTCATGGAAGAACAAAAATCAGCTGATGAAACCAAAGGAAGTTCTGAGAAAAGAATTGTGCTTATTGTTTTCGACATGTCAAGTAAGTTTCTCATTATATTCATTTTATGTTTGTTAACCACTATTTCCTATAAAAATATAGGCACAAAAAAGGCCATATTTTCTTCCCATCCCTACCTTCTTTGTTTGTCACATTTATTGAACATTATTACCTTAATTGATGAATCTAGATATAATGAACGTGGATACATCTGCAATAGTTTCTCTTAAGGAATTGTATGACAAGATAACGTCATGTGGAGTTCAGGTAATTAATAAATGATATTATATATACTATTGAAGTCATCTATTATATATCTATTATATTGTTAAATAACATGTGTGGATGGGATGAATGCATGCAGTTTGTGATATCAAATCCAAGGTGGCAAGTGATTCACAAGCTAAGGCTAGCCGACTTTCATAACAAAATCAAAGGAAAGGTGTTTCTGAGCATCGGAGAAGCCATTGATGCATGTCTGGTAGTTGATAAGAATTGTATGCAGGCTTAGAATTGCCATTATATTATATTGTTGTTTAGGATTAATTGGTCTGTGTGGTGTGTGTCCCAAGCTGCTTGTGTAAAAGTGGGACAGAAAATAAAAGAGATCAGATTGTTTCGATCTCTTGCTCTCCATGCCATGTAAGGTGCATGCTACTGTACTGTAACAGAGTTAGCTGAGAATTGAAGTTAGCTCCTATTAAGTGTGTGGTAACTTTATGTTGTGTGTTTTCGAGATCTGGGCTTTTGGCTTGTAAAATTTACCCTATTGTAATTTTATATAATAGGCATTTGTATTGTGATTTATGGCCTAATTGTGATATAGATATATATTTTATGGTTCAAATATAGAAAATCAATCCATTTTACCAATCACAAAAAAGCCATATTTATTCAAAAAACATAATTATCCATCAACATTCATGTGTGCTAATAAGCCCATATTTATTCAAAATGATGTTCCATTACTAACTCTAGTGAAGGTGATTCACAACCAGTACAGTTGATATATAATAACATTTTCTTAAGAATTACAACTAAATTATTTCATTAAAAAAAGGATAATTATGAAAACAATACAACAACAAGCTAAGTGTTTAGGAAATCAATCCCATACATGCAAACAAACAATCATGAAATTACTTAGTCATTATGTTTTGATTTCTCAAGATGCTCAATTATGTTTGCACAAAGTTTACCAACTATTAGCTTTCATTATATTTGCACAAATTGTACCAACTACTAGTTGAATTAAAAATGATACTTTAGTTGTACTATAATGAAACTACAATGTAAATAAAATTAAACTTGATTAGTTGGACGTAATTGGTGCCGTTTCTTTTACAAGTGCATGTCGACGAAAGTGGAAACACTTCCATTTTTCATTTCAACCATAATTTTGTCACTGGACAGAAACATAATTTTTCTCTCGAGGAACCTAAAGTGTATATATAGCAGGTTGACCTATGTTTCAGATGTTATTAAGGTAAGCTGCTCAAAGAGTCAATAGATGCCTCCACTAAGGCTCGAACCCACTCCTCCCTTCCACATGGGAATATACATCAGGTGCCGCTTGACCACAATGTCTTTGGCAATTGTAATCTACTTGTTTATTTGAATATTAATTGAAGATTTATATAAGTTAATTATATGTGTTATAAAACTCAAATTTCATAGTTCAAAAGATTATACATGTAGAGGCTAAACATCATTTTTACAAGTCCAACTTATACTAATATAGGTAAATGTAATTATTAGATTATTCATTAAAAAATCTTTTTAAAGTTTCATTTAATCAATTATAGACTTATAGTATAATTATGATTAAATAGAGTTCACAACTCCTTGTATAATTTTTTTTTTTTTAAATATGACATGCGAATCTTTCAAGTTTCAAGGTTGAGAATCTTTCAACTTTCAAGGGGAAGGAGACGAATTAGCTAGGGCTTAAATAAAATAATCTTTTCATTTTATTTATGCTGATATTGTGATTTTAATAATAAAAGGACGAAAATAACTTAGTAATTTTAGATTCTCACTAGTCCAAAACGAAGAGGTGATCGGAGTAATGAAAATTGATACTAAAATAATAATAATTGTGAATGAAAATTGGTAAGCCACAACTGTTGTGATACTAATACTCGTGAAACTAAAATTGATATTTACTCTTAACTCCAGTATAACAAACTAACAAACATAAACATATAACACCAAGAGGCAAATACGCAATCTAATAATGTCAGATTATTATAAAATTGAACAAACACAATAATATTATATAAGCAAACAAAACCAAAAACCTTTTCAACTACTAAAAAGCGGATGAAAATTTTTTTCCCAACTTTTTCAGTCAGGGTGGGTGGTGGTAGGATTTTGACTAAACTTTACGACCACTTTTGACTAGAGGTGGAAAAATTATCAAATTTTAGTTGAAAACCTAAGTTTTGACCACTTCAATATAGGTGATTCTAAATATTTTTGGTGTCAATTCAAAATATTGAAAAGTTTTAAAAAGATTAGATTCTTTTATATATTAGTTTCATGTGATTTTTTTTCTTCATTGGGCTCTTTCAAAAGATGATCTGAGAGCATTATTTATTTATGTTTTTTCCTTTCCTCATTTTGGCTACAAACAATCAAGATATTTTTAGGCATCAGAAAAAACTTTACTATCGCTGTTGCGATATGACGGACGGTGATCTTTAATATTTTTTATTTGATATCTTCCCTCTAATCTCTCTCCCGGAGATATTTTGTTACTCCAATTTCACTCTCGATTCTTCCATCTTTGTTTGTTTGTTTGATTTATTTATTTATTTATTTTGGGTCAGAACGCAATTGAAATGGTAAAATCTCTATACTATATTCTAAAACTGATTATTACACATTGCTCTATACCCCACTCTCAATTCTATTCAATTTAATAGTTAGTTTTCTAGCTTTGTTGATTATATTTTACTTTAAATGGACGAATGTATGTATGTTATGCAGGTAAAAAGTTCAACAACGCAGATGGACTAGTGTTGCCAATTTAAAGTCTATTCCAGTTATATGATAAATGCCATACAGGATCCTCTTATATTTATCTAGGTAACATTTATAGAGATTTTACTGTATTTTTTCTTTTATAAATTTTATTACATGTGAAAATAACAAACAGTTTGTGTACACATCATATCATTATATCTATCCCATATTATTTTCCAACATCTATATTTTTGTTTGTTTGCAACTTGAAGAAAATTAAATTAAAATTACTTCATATTTTTTAGACACATAACTATGAGAATGGAAAAATTGTAAATATATTTGTCAAAAAAAATTATACATGTATTAGATGTGTATTTGTTTGTTTACTTTAAAGATAAAATTAATTAGCAAATTATATACAAAGTAATTTAAATTCATGATTATGGGGGATTAGATCGAGTTGAGTCAGATTATATGGCTCTTTCTAGATAATATAATTAGAAAAAAAAAATTCGGCATCAAAACCCTTGAGAAAGTAATATGTTTGTATAAAGATTACTTAATTTGAATCCCATGTAACATCCAAGGATGCATTGGTGGCCATTGGAATGAATTTTTAATTTTATTTTTTTGGTACACAATAGAAGAAAAAAAGATTATTTTTTTAACAGAATACGAAAACTTAAAATAACAGTATTACTTATTTTTAAGATAAAATTTTACATATAAAATATTTAGAACACATAAGCCAATTTAAACACACATACATTTATATATATGAACAAACACATACATATCCCAAGATGAGCCAAATGCCCAATCTTTTTTTTTTTAGTACAGCCAAATACCCAATCTAGTAAAGTCACATTGCTACAAAACATAACTACCACAATACCATATTTTAAGAGATGTAATCACACAAATATGAAATTTACTTGCAACAACTAGCAATGTTAGACTTTATTATTATTTTCTCTTATTTTATTCATGCCACTTTTAAGCACCATCTTTTCCCCATGGTTGACGCTCTTCCTCAACCTCCTCCTCTTCATCATCTTCATCAGAAGTGTCCAACTCTTCTTCCTCCCTATGAAAGAGAATATACGAGAAAGATGAATTAAAATCGTAATTAAATCAATGTTAGTTGTACTAGTTTTCAAAAAAGAAAAAATTTATGGGCACAATAAAACATAAGATTATAAATTTCTAGATTTGTCTACATATCATTATTCAATTGCATATATGACAAATCATTTATGGAGTTGTTCTGCATCTCTTTCAAAATTATTATTGACAAAATAAGATGTAAATAGTACCCAAATATAGTTAGCTATCTCATTTACATACGATTATGAATTTTGAGTAAATCATACTTGAGTTTTTGCTTATGATTTATCATTATAAATATGGATTACTTTTTTAAGCAATTAAAACGAAAAATACCATAAATAAAACAAGACAAAAGGAAAATCTTTTATGTGTTGCACGTTATTAAGATATAAACTTTACCATTTCCATAAAATAAATTTTACCTAGTTATTGGCGTATTTGAGCGAGGTGGAAAGAAGATGTTATTTAATAACCCATCTATCTCTCCCCGGACACGAGCCAACTCCTCAGAAATCAAATCCAGTTTTCTTTCAACAGACTAAGTAAATTAATGAAGAGAAATATGATTAGCTCAACCAAAATTAATGTGAATACTTTAAACTTATGTAAAAAAGGATTGTGGATTAAATATGAAATGGTAAGTTAACAAAAAATGAAATTTACTTATTTATCAAATTATTACCTGAGCCCTGAGGATTTATTTGAGAGGCAAACCAATATATTCCCATGCACACACCAACAAATTGAGGATAAGTCAATTAAAAAAAAGTTGACTTTTGATAAGTTATGTCATTGGAGACGTGTTAAAAAGAAGTTGTTGGATATTAAGAGACTTACTGAGAAATTCTTGCAATTCCAGGATGAATACTCATCTGAGGCAACACATTACGAATTTCCTGTGTTTAAAAAAAGTATAAAAATAAAAGGTTAAAACATGGTTCTAGTGCAACTCAACAAACATTTTTGAAAGTGTTGAAGCCTAACTAATAACTTTATACATTAGATCAACTTACTTCATTGTGAATTATTTTCTTAATTGATTATCTAAAGTTCTGTTATGTAGTATATTACACTACTATTATTGTTTGAGTTACTTCTTTTGAAAATATACATAAATAAATTGTAGTATTTGTTAAAGTATGTGTTTGTGTATGTTCAAAATTAAACAATTTCATCTTGTGAAAGTGGTGTGGGAGAAAAAGAAGCAGGGTCTATCCAAGACTAAATTAAAATGCGTTGTATTCATGTAAAAATTAAACCTCTCTTTGATTATATTCCCTACTGCGCCTTGGTTCTTCATTGCTGCAAAACCAGTGTTAAACAAAAGAATTTGTTAGCATGAGAATTGAATCATTCTAAAATACACACAAAAAACTTAAAATCTAACTTCTTTAATTATCTACTTTTTAACATAGAATACTGCTTAATATATTAGTAAAAACATATTGGAATAGTGGCTTTGAAATTCAAGTTTCTCAACAAATTAAAGAAAACGTTTTATGTTCATAGATTGTTGCTACAGCCAAATATTTGCAAGAAATGGAGCTTTGATTTGTGCAATTAGCATACAATATGACTCGTTTAAGGTTAGTTTTGCTTATACCAACTAATAACAAAACACACTCATTTTACTGGAGATTGCTACAATTGTTTTTACATGTATCAATGCTCAAAATCATACCTTTGGATAGGTGTTGAGCTGCTAGCACCAGGGGTAATGACTCTATTTTCGTCTTTCTTTTCAGCCATAATTCTGTCACTCACGAAAAATATACTTTCTTTATAATATAAGGCTCTTTTTATTCCACGCACCCTCACTTAATACTTATGTTTTATGATTTGACTTCTCAAGAAGAACCTAATAAAGGGTATTTATAGGGGGTTAAAGATTAAGGCAAGACAACAAATGTTGCTAGGTTAAGGTCCTTTAAAGTTGTTTGACAAATGGCTATCGGATTTTCAAACACGTTATATGTCACCGTATGATTCTCCAATCATATCATGCATCTTGGTTTATCTAAAAAAAGAAAAAAAAAAGTTGTTTGACAAATGTTTGCGGCATTTGACAAATGCCTATTGAAACTCATGCAAAACCACATATGTTATTAAAGTAAGCTATTATACTCTACAGTTGTTTGACTAATGTCTGCCGAATTTTCATACATGTTATACATTTTCATAGTTTAATTGTCCAATGATATCATCTTTGTTTTTAGCAAAAAACAAAAAACAAAAAACAAAAAAAAAAATCCACTGTTGTTTGACAATTGCCTTCCAAATTTGCATATACACTTTATATGTTTTCGTCGTTTGATTGTCCAATGATATCCTCTTGATTATTAGTAAAAACAAAAAAAAATCATATGCATGCAATTTTTTTCTAACAAATAAATATGAAAGATGGAAAAGTTTTAATGATATTTATCAATTAAAGTTTTTCTTTTATACTTCAGATGAATATTTCTCGGTTGGCTTGCAAAGATATATTCACTATATAAATATAATGACATAATTAATTAGCTAATTATATATACTAAGTAATTTAATGGCAGTTGGGTACGAGATCTGTCATTTTTATGATTGCTTTTAAAGGGTTGTGAGGAAAATAATTCATGTAGATTCCTACAAAAGAAATTTTGTTTGCAGTTTACTCTGTCATGATATAAACTCGTGTGATGCCTATTGAGTTGAAATTGTCTATAGACCAAAATATTTTTCAAATATAAGAAATAAAAATTGAATGGTTTATGTTTTCACCATTTGATCGTTCAATGATATCATTATTAAGTTAAGTTGCTCTACATGTTATATGTTTTCACTATTCGATTGTCCAATGGTATCATCTTGGTTTTTAGAAAAAATTAAAAAAAATAAATCTCAATGTTATTAAGGTAAGTTGCTCTACAATTGTTTGTCGAATGTCTACCGGGTTTGAAAAATGCTTACTAAAACTCATGCAGAATGACATATGTTATTAGGGTAAGTTTCTCTACAGGTTTTTGACAAATGCCTTTTGAACTTTCATATACACAATATATGTTTCTACAGTTTGATTGTCCAATGATATCCTCTTGATTTTAGCAAAAAAATAAAATAAAATGTGATAAATGCATTTAACTTTTTCTAAGAAATAAATATGAAAGATGGAAAAGTTTTAATGATATATATTTATCAATTAAAATTTATTTTTTATGCTTCAGATGAATATTTCTTTGTTAGAGTGTAAAGATATACTCATTATTTAAATATAGTGACATAATTAATTAGCTAATTATATATACTAAGTAACTTTTAATGGTAGTTGGGTATGAGATCCCTCATTTTCTCATTTTTATTACCTTTTTTAAATGGTTGTAAGGAAAATAATTCATGCATAGTCTTGAAAAAAAAAATTGTTTGCAGTTTACTCCGTCATGTTAGAAAATCATGTGGTGCCCATTGAATTGAAATTGTTTGTAAACAAAATTATATTTTTAAAATATGGAATATAAATGGGCTAATATACACAAGTCTTGGAAGACTCATTTCTAGTTATTTTCTTATACATTTTACAAAGCATACAATTGTAACTCACAATTGTTTATTTGATTATTAATTGAAGATTTATATATAATTAATTATAAGAGTTATAAAACTTAAATTGTATAGTTCAATAGATTATACATGATTAAATTTAACTATTAGATTATTCATTAAACACCTTTTTTTTTTATCATTTAATCATTCATATTATAATTATCATTAAAAAGAGTTATATATTCCTCACATAAATTTGTTTTTTTTTTTCTAAGTAAATTTCAAGGAATATAACATGAGAATATTTCAAGTTTCAAGTTGGATAATCCCAAAGAGCATATTTTCTTCCCAATAACTTTGTCCATGATCGTAGTCTAACATTTTTCTGACAACTATTTCTAAATTTCAGTAATCTTTGACTCAGCTCCCATATCTGATTTGTCCTTTTTGCCAATTAAGCATTATATTATGAAAACATCTAATTATCACTTAATTGTTTTTTTAAAAAAGCATAATTATCCATCAACATGGATGTGTGCTAATAAGCCCATATCTATTCAAAATGATGTCCCATTACTAACTCTAGTGAAGGTGATTCACAACCAGTACAGTTGATATATAATAACATTTTCTTAGGAATTACAACTAAATTATTTCATTAAAAAAAGGATAATTATGAAAACAATACAACAACAAGCTAAGTGTTTAGGAAATCAATCTCATACATGCAAACACAACAATCATGAGATTACTTAGTATATGAATAATTAGCTAGTTAATTGTGTCATTATGTTTTGATTTCTCAATATGCTCAATTATGTTTGCATAAATTGTACCGATTATGATTTTTTATTCATTTCGAATTGAGAAGAATTGACTACTCATTTTATTTACTTGCAAACTTGTAATGTTCATATGCTCTAGTTTGAAGGAACGTGCTAGAGATTGTTCTGTGTGTTGAGATATGTAAAATTTTAATTAGCTTAATATGTTGAATTTCTCACTATTTTTATATTTGGTTTATACAAATAATAAGTCTATACATATAGGTTCTTGAATCTTGAGGTTCTTATTATATTGTACGGTATTAATCATATTACTTTTGTTGTCAATTATATTGAATTTTGAGTTAATGTTTAATTTGAGGTAAAAAAAGTAATATAATTAAAATTGAAAAAAGTATGTATTGTGAATATCTTTCTTCTACGCCATGATGTTGTTACTCTATACCCCTCTCTCTTTCACTTAGCTGCTACATTAATTATACTTCAAATAGGATAACCTAATGTATATATAGTAGGTGAAAGGTTCATACATATATGTTATCAAGGTTAGCTCCTTTCCCGTTGTTTGACAAAAGCCACTTGGATTATTTGTTTATACATTACTATTGTTTATCATTTCCCCACTCAATCACAGTATTTTGATATATGTTACGTTATCAAAGTGAGCTCCTTTCCTGGCCAACTAAGTAATGCCTTGGAAGAAAACTCACTCGGCCTAGGGGTGCCTAGCGCCTAGATAGCTGCCAAGGTCGATTTTTAGTTTTTTACAACATTGGATTGTTCATGTGGTGTCCAACGATATGATGCTCGATCTTGTATCTATTGGATTAAAATTGTCTATATAAGGGGGAAAGCAAATAAAATACCTATTTTAATTAATACCTTGTACACTTTTTTTAAAAAAACTCTAAGCAATATATAGCTTTAAATACGCCATCAAATGTGAATTAAAAAAAAAAAAAAAAAGCATCACTAAATGAGCCACAAGACATTGCAAAAAACAATATATACAAAACAACACCAAACATACCTATATATTCAGTAAAAATAAAATCAATAAAGATAATAGAAAAAGCACTACAATGACTACGAAAATACAAAGTCAAAATAAAAGGTGAAATAATTGTAAGGTAAAACTACATATAATTAATCACAAAAAAAAACATGAAATTTACTTGTAACAGCTAGCAAGGTAAGACTCTCCCTCTCTCTCCTTCTTTATCGTGCAACTTTCGAGCACCATCTTTCCCCCATAGTTGACGCTCCTCCTCAACCTCATCCTCTTCATCATCTTCTTCAGAGTTGTCCAGCTCTTCTTCCTCCTTAGGAAGGAGAATATATAAGAAAGATGAATTAAAATAGTAATTAAATCAATGTTAGTTGTATTGGTTTTCAAATAAGGAATAAAATTATAGGCACAATAAAACATATAATTATGAATTTCTAGATTTGTTTACATATCATTATTCAATTGCATATGTGACAAGGCATGTATGGAGTTGTTCTGCATCTCTTTCAAAATTATTATTAACGAAATAAGATGTAAATCGTACCCAAATACAGTTAACTATCTTTGTTTATTTGCAAATATAAATTTTGAATAAATCATAAGTCTAGTCCCCTAGTGCACGGATTAAGCTTCACCTTTCAGTACCTAAACTTAATCCCTAAGACCTACTTCTACATTAGCCATCCATAACACTAGAAAATTAAAGAAAAGGAACTAAATTAATTCAAAAGTAATCCACAGCAACAGAATTGATGAATTAAAATTCCATAATTAAGCAATAGACATCTCTGATCCCTAATTAAGAAAACTAAACTAAATGCCCCAAAACACCAAAAGGGTGAATTAATAGGTAGAATATAATCCTCGTATCTGAAAGTTATGAGTAAGATTCTTGTTAAATGTAGTTTACCTCTCTAATCCATTAAGGTCAGATTATACAATTGTTTTTACACATATCCATGCTCAAAATCGTACCTTTGGATAAGCTTTGAGCTACTACCACCAGAGGTAATAACTCCACTTACATCTTTCATTTCAGCCATAATTTTGTCACTCGAAAAAAATATAATTTCTTTATAACACAAAGCTCTCTATTCCACTCTCACTTAATAGGTTTTATGATTTTTACTTCTCACAAGGAACCTAAAGAGTATATATAGCAGGTTTGAGGTTCATGCAGAATGACATATGTTATTAAGGTAAGTTGCTCTACAATTATGATTAAATAGAGTTCACAACTCCTTATATAGTACTCAAAAAAAAAAAAAAAAAAAAAAAANNNNAAAAAAACTCCTTATATAAATTGCTTTTTTTTTTTTTGTCGCAGGAAATTTAAAGGAATATGACGTGCGAATCTTTCAAATTTCAAGGTTGGGAATCTTTCAAGTTTCAAGGAGAAGAAGACAAATTAGCTAGGGTTTAAATATGAGACGCAAATTTTTTATTTTATTTTTTTGGTACACAATAGAAGAAAAAAGTCATTATTTTTTTAATTGAATTCGAAAACTTAAAATAACAGTATTACTTATTTTTAAGATAAAATTTTACAAATAAAATATTTAGAACACATAAGCCAATTTAAACACACATTTATATATATGAACAAACACATACATATCCCAAGATGAGCCAAATGCCCAATCTTTTTTTTTAGTACATCCAAATGCCCAATCTAGTAAAGTCACATTGCTACAAAACATAACTACCACAATACCATATTTTAAGAGATGTAATCACAAAAATATGAAATTTACTTGCAACAACTAGCAATGTTAGACTTTATTATTATTTTCTCTTATTTTATTCCTGCCACTTTTAAGCACCATCTTTCCCCCATGGTTGACGCTCTTCCTCAACATCCTCGTCTTCGTCATCTTCATCAGAAGTGTCCAACTCTTCTTCCTCCCTATGAAAGAGAACATACGAGAAAGATGAATTAAAATCGTAATTAAATCAATGTTAGTTGTACTAGTTTTCAAAAAAGAAAAAAATTATGGGCACAATAAAACATAAGATTATGAATTTCTAAATTTGTCTACATATCATTATTCAATTGCATACGTGACAAGTCATATATAGAGCTTTTATGCATCTCTTTTAAAATTATTATTGACAAAATAAGATGTAAATCATACCCAAATATAGTTAGCTATCTCGTTTATTTACGATTATGAATTTTGAGTAAATCATACTTGAGTTTTAACTTATGATTTATCGTTATAAATATGCATTACTTTTTTAAGCAATTAAAACGAAAAATACAAGAAATAAAACAAGACAAAAGGAAATTTTTTTATGTGTTGCAAGTTATTAAGATATAAACTTTACCACTTCCATAAAATAAATTTTACCTAGTTATTGGCGTATTTGAGCGAGGTGGAAAGAAGATGTTATTCAATAACCCATCTATCTCTCCCCGGACACGAGCCAACTCCTCAGAAATCAAATCCAGTTTTCTTTCAACAGACTAAGAAAATTAATGAAGAGAAATATGATTAGCTTGACCAAAACTAATCTTAATACTTTAAACTTATGTAAAAAAGGATTGTGGATTAAATATGAAATGGTAAGTTGACAAAAAATGAAATTTACTTATTTATCAAATTATTACCTGAGTCCTGAGGATTTATTTGAGAGGCAAACCAATATATTCCATGCACACACCAACAAAATGAGGATAAGTCAATTAAAAAAAAAGTTGACTATTAGATAAGTTATATCATTGGAGACGTGTTAAAAAGAAATTGTTAGATATTAAGAGACTTACTGAGAAATTCTTGCAATTCCAGGATGAATACTCATCTGAGGGAACACATTACGAATTTCCTATGTTTAAAAAAAGTATACAAATAAAAGGTTAAAACAGGGTTCTACTGCAACTCAACAAACACTTTTGCAAGTATTGAGGCCTAGCTAATAACTTTATATATTAGATCAACTGTGAACTATTTTCTTAATTCATTATCTAAAGTTCTGTTGTGTAGTATATTACACTAGTATTATTGTTTGAGTTACTTCTTTTAAAAATATACATAAATAAATAGTAGTATTTGTTAAAGTATGTGTTTGTGTATGTTCAAAATTAAACAATTTCATCTTGTGAAAGTGGTGTGAGAAAAAAGAAGCGGGGTTTATCCAAGACTAAGTTAGGATGCGCTATATTCATGTAAAATGAAACCTCTCTCTGATTATATTCTCTGTTGCGCCTTGGTTCTTCATTGCTACAAAATCAATGTTAAACAAAAGAATTTGTTAGCATGAGAATTGAATCATTCTAAAATACACACACGAAACTTAAAATCTAACATCCTTAATTATCTACTTTTAACATAGAATACTGGTTATTATACTAATAAAATTAAAGGTTATGTTTTTAAATATAATACTATATATTATAAATAAAATACTTATATTATGAAAATTCACTCTCAACCTAGACTCCACTCTATAATCTTTGTAAACTTAAATAAATTCAATGGTTGATATCGATCTAAAAGAATTACATAATTAAAACTTACACAAAAACATATCGGAATAGTGGCTTTGAAACTCAAGTTTCTCAACAAATTAAAGAAAATGTTTTATGTGCTTAGATTGTTCCCACAACCAAATATTTGCAAGAAATGGAGCTTTGATTTGTGCAATTAGCATACAATCTGACTCGTTTAAGGTTAGTTTTGCTCATACCAACGAATAACAAAACACACTCATTTTACGGGAGATTGCTACAATTCTTTTTACATGTATCCATGCTCAAAATCATACCTTTGGATAGGTGTTGAGCTGCTAGCACCAGGGGTAATGACTCTATTTTCGTCTTTCTTTTCCGCCATAATTTTGTCACTCAAGAAATTTATACTTTCTTTATAACACAAGGCTCTTTTTATTCCACTCTCACTTAATACGTATGTTTTATGATTTGACTTCTCAAGAAGAACCTAATAAAGGGTATATATAGGGGGTTAAAGGTTAAGGCAAGACAACAAATGTTGCTAGGGTAAGGTCCTTTAACGTTGTTTGACAAATGGCTATCGGAACTTCAAACACGTTATATGTCACCGTATGATGGCCCAATCATATCATGCATCTTGGTTTATCCAAAAAAAAAAAAAAAAATAGTTGTTTGCCAAATGTTTGCGAGATTTGACAAATGCCGATTGAAACTCATGCAAAACCACATATGTTATTAAAGTAAGCTATTATACTCTATAGTTGTTTGACTAATGCCTACCGAATTTTCATACATATTATACATTCTCACCATTTGATTGTCCAATGATATCATCATTTTTTTTAGAAAAAACAAAAAAAAAAAAATCAAAACAAAACAAAACAAAAAACAAAAACAAAAACAAACAAAAAAAAAAAAAATCCGCTGTTGTTTGAAAAATGCCTTCCAAATTTGCATACACTTTATATATTTTCGCCTTCTGATTGTCCAATGATATCCTCTTGGTGTTTAGCAAAAAAAAAAAAATCATATGCATGCAAATTTTTTCTTATAAATAAATATTAAAGATAGAAAGTTTTAATGATATTTCCCAATTAAAGTTTACCTTTTATACTTCAGATGAATATTTTTGTTGACGTGCAAAAATATATTCATCAGATAAATATAATGACATAATTAATTAGCTAATTATATATACTAAGTAATTTAATGGTAGTTGGGTACAAGATATGTCATTTTTATGATTGCTTTTAAAGGGTTGTAGATTCCTAGAAAAGAAATTTTGTTTGCAGTTTACTCTTATAAGTAAAACAAATTGTATTGTTGATTAGTGTTATATTTGAGCATATAAGTATGACATTTGCGACATTTGCATGGTGCTTTGACCCGATATAACCCGTCTCACGAATAAAGATCCGTGAGACGATCTCACACAAGTGTGACCCTTGTTTATTTGATTATTAATTGAAGATTTATATATAATTAATTATAAGTGTTATAAAACTTTAAATTGTATAGTTCAATAGATTATACATGATGAGGCTAAATATCATTTTTACAAGTCCAACTAACTTATACAAACATGATTAAATGTAACTATTCGATTATTCATTAAAAACCTTTTTTATCATCATTTAATCATTCATATTATAATTATCATTAAAAAGAGTTCTGTATTCCTCACATAAATTTATTGTTTTTTTTCTAAGTAAATTTCAAGGAATATGACATGAGAATCTTTCAAGTTTCAAGTTGGATAATCCCAAAGAGCATATTTTCTTCCCAATAACTTTGTCTGTAGTCTAACATTTTCCTCACAACTATTTATAAATTTCTGGAATCCCTGACACAGCTCCCTTATCTGATTTGTCATTTTGCCAATTAACCATTATATTATCAAAACATCTAATTACCACTTGACTTAAAAAAAAAAAAAAAAAAAAAAAAAAAAAAAAAAAAAAAAACATAATTATCCATCAGCATGTTTCTGTGCTAATAAGCCCATATTTATTCAAAATGATGTCCCTCTAGTGAAGGTGATTCACAATTGATATATAACAAAATTTTCTTAAGAATTGCAACTAAATTATTTCATTAAAAAAGAAAGGATAATTATGAAAACAATAGAACAACAAACTAAGTGTCTAGGAAATCAATCTCATACATGCAAACACAACAATCATGAAATTACTTAGTATATGATTAGCTAGTTAATTATTGTGTCATTATGTTTTGATTTCTCAAGATGCTCTATTATGTTTGCACAAATTGTACCAACTATTAGCTTTCATTCATTGCGAATTGAGAAGGATTGGCTACTAATTTTGTTAACCTGCAAACTTGTAATGTTCATATGCTCTAGTTTGAAAGAACGTGCTAGAGATTGTTCTGTGTGCTGAGATATGTGAAATATTAATTAGTTTAATATGTTGCATTTCTCACTATTTTTATATTTGGTTGTTATACAAATACTAAGTCCATAAATATAGGTTCTTTAGGTTCTTATTATATTCTACGTTATTAATCATATTAATTTTGTTGTCAATTATATTGAATTTGAGTTAATGTTTAATTTGAGGTAGAAAAGTAAGATAATTAAAATTGAAAAAAATATGTATTGTGAATATCTTTATTCTATGCCATGATGTTGTTACTCCATACCCCTCTCTCTTTCACTTAGCTGGTACATATATCAATTCTACTTCAAATAAGATAGCCTAATGTATATATAGTAGGTGAAAGGTTCATACATATATGTTATCAAGGTCAGCTCCTTTACTATTGTTTGACAAAAGCCACTTGGATTATTTGTATACACATATTATTATTGTTTATCGTTTTCTCGCCTCATCACAGTATTTGGATATATGTTATCAACGTGAGCTCTTTTCCCAGCCGACTAAGTGGCGCCTTGGGAGAAAATTCCCTCAGCCTAGGGATGCCTAACACCTAGGCGGCCACCTAAGCCGATTTTTACAACACTGGTTTAATATAATCCATATGGTGTCCAGCGATGCTCTTGTGTCTATTAGATTAAAATTGTCTATATAAGAGGAAAAACAAATAAATTTCTTATTTTAATTAATACCTTATATTAGTTACTTTTTTTTAACTCTAAGCAATATATAGCTTTAAATACGCTGTCAAATGTGAATTA